>JAQFWZ010000009.1:13750604-14110604 GCA_027789725.1 Dendropsophus ebraccatus | reverse complement strand
AGGAGGAGACCCCCAGCCGGGACAACCGAGGAGGAGGAGGAGGAGGAGGAGGAGACCCCCAGCCGGGACAACCGAGGAGGAGGAGGAGGAGGAGGAGGAGACCCCCAGCCGGGACAACCGAGGAGGAGGAGGAGGAGGAGGAGGAGACCCCCAGCCGGGACAACCGAGGAGGAGGAGGAGGAGGAGGAGGAGACCCCCAGCCGGGACAACCGAGGAGGAGGAGGAGGAGGAGGAGGAGACCCCCAGCCGGGACAACCGAGGAGGAGGAGGAGGAGGAGGAGGAGACCCCCAGCCGGGACAACCGAGGAGGAGGAGGAGGAGGAGGAGGAGACCCCAGCCGGGACAACCGAGGAGGAGGAGGAGGAGGAGACCCCCAGCCGGGACAACCGAGGAGGAGGAGGAGGAGGAGACCCCCAGCCGGGACAACCGAGGAGGAGGAGGAGGAGGAGACCCCCAGCCGGGACAACCGAGGAGGAGGAGGAGGAGGAGACCCCCAGCCGGGACAACCGAGGAGGAGGAGGAGGAGGAGACCCCCAGCCGGGACAACCGAGGAGGAGGAGGAGGAGGAGACCCCCAGCCGGGACAACCGAGGAGGAGGAGGAGGAGGAGACCCCCAGCCGGGACAACCGAGGAGGAGGAGGAGGAGGAGACCCCAGCCGGGACAACCGTGGAGGAGGAGGAGGAGGAGACCCCCAGCCGGGACAACCGAGGAGGAGGAGGAGGAGGAGACCCCCAGCCGGGACAAACCGAGGAGGAGGAGGAGGAGGAGACCCCCAGCCGGGACAACCGAGGAGGAGGAGGAGGAGGAGACCCCCAGCCGGGACAACCGAGGAGGAGGAGGAGGAGGAGACCCCCAGCCGGGACAACCGAGGAGGAGGAGGAGGAGGAGACCCCCAGCCGGGACAACCGAGGAGGAGGAGGAGGAGGAGACCCCCAGCCGGGACAACCGAGGAGGAGGAGGAGGAGGAGACCCCAGCCGGGACAAACCGAGGAGGAGGAGGAGGAGGAGACCCCCAGCCGGGACAACCGAGGAGGAGGAGGAGGAGGAGACCCCCAGCCGGGACAACCGAGGAGGAGGAGGAGGAGGAGACCCCCAGCCGGGACAACCGAGGAGGAGGAGGAGGAGGAGACCCCCAGCCGGGACAACCGAGGAGGAGGAGGAGGAGGAGACCCCCAGCCGGGACAACCGAGGAGGAGGAGGAGGAGGAGACCCCCAGCCGGGACAACCGAGGAGGAGGAGGAGGAGGAGACCCCCAGCCGGGACAACCGAGGAGGAGGAGGAGGAGGAGACCCCCAGCCGGGACAACCGAGGAGGAGGAGGAGGAGGAGACCCCCAGCCGGGACAACCGAGGAGGAGGAGGAGGAGGAGGACCCCCAGCCGGGACAACCGAGGAGGAGGAGGAGGAGGAGACCCCCAGCCGGGACAAACCGAGGAGGAGGAGGAGGAGGAGACCCCCAGCCGGGACAACCGAGGAGGAGGAGGAGGAGGAGGAGACCCCCAGCCGGGACAACCGAGGAGGAGGAGGAGGAGGAGACCCCCAGCCGGGACAACCGAGGAGGAGGAGGAGGAGGAGACCCCCAGCCGGGACAACCGAGGAGGAGGAGGAGGAGGAGGAGGAGGAGGAGGAGGAGGAGGAGGAGGAGGAGACCCCCAGCCGGGACAACCGAGGAGGAGGAGGAGGAGGAGACCCCCAGCCGGGACAACCGAGGAGGAGGAGGAGGAGGAGACCCCCAGCCGGGACAACCGAGGAGGAGGAGACCCCCAGCCGGGACAACCAAGGAGGGGGGAGTGTTGTTACCTTTGCTTTAGACGAGTCAGGTGACCCTGTATGGCCTCTAAGTCTGGAACCTTCTTCCTTCTGAGCACTGACCTAGGAGACATAAAATGTGACATGTAACGATGGCCAACGCTAGGTGACCCCATGTAAAACAATGTATTATATATAAACTGATATAAAACACCAATATATCTGATAGATCAGCGATTGTGTGGCGGCACTGCCCTAGCTATGTATGTGCTGAGATGTAACACGAGGCCGTGTCACCCCGCACCACCTTATATCTAGTTCATAAAAAGGAAAGTCTGTCTGTCCTCTATAGACTTCCAAACTCCTGAACCGTTTGACCCCAAATTTGGCCCACAGATACATTGGGAAGGTTAGAGCAGAGGTCCCGTCCTTGCCAGATGTACAGGAGGGAAGGGGGGGGGGGGGGGGGAGGAGCGCCCCATAGAGATGAATCTCCACACTGCACACACAGGTGATATAATTAGTGTTGCAGCTCTCCAGCTGTTATGGCAGTTGGGAGCCTTAGCAACCAATAAGATTACTACTTTCATTTTCACAGGGAGCTGGAAAATGATTGGTTGCTAGGGCAACTGCCTCACAACAGATCCATAGAAATAACTGGTAGAGCCCCACTCCAACTATACACTACAGGTATACATACCTCTCAACATTTTGGACGGCCAATGAGGGACAGTTGTGGTTCATGCTAGGAAAATTTTATAGGCATTTCTTTTTAATTTAAGGATGTATTCACATATCCAGGATCTGCTGCAGATTGATGCATTCACACATCCAGGATCTGCTGCAGATTGATGCATTCACACATCCAGGATCTGCTGCAGATTGATGCATTTAGTTACATTGATATCTGCAAATTTGCAGCAGATCCTGTATGTGTGACTGCATCCTTAGGTCGATTTCACACCTCAGTAACGCTGTCTGTAATTTCTGACCCAAAACTGTGGACAGGATTACAGATGTGTTTCAGTTCCTGTCGGCATTTGCAGGGACCAGGGCTGTGGAGTCGGAGCTAGTTTTGCCTGGAGTCGGAGTTGAAGTCGGAGCTAGCTTTGGCTGGAGTTGAAGTCGGAAAAAAATGTACCGACTCCGACTCCAGCAGTTTTGATATGAATTTTACAAGTTTTGCTCATGAATATATATTATGAGCAACATTCTAATAGGACACTGGCCCTATTACATAAGGGTGGTCGGGGAATACATCAGTAATAGGACACTGGTCCTATTACATAGAGGTGGTCGGGGAATACATCAGTAATAGGACACTGGCCCTATTACATAGAGGTGGTCGGGGAATACATCAGTAATAGGACACTGGCTCTATTACATAAGGGTGGTCGGGGAATATATCAGTAATAGGACACTGGCCCTATTACATAAGGGTGGTCGGGGAATATATCAGTAATAGGACACTGGCCCTATTACATAGAGGTGGTCGGGTAATACATCAGTAATAGGACACTGGCCCTATTACGTAAGGGTGGTCGGGGAATATATCAGTAATAGGACACTGGCTCTATTACATAGAGGTGGTCGGGGAATATATCAGTAATAGGACACTGGCCCTATTACATAAGGGTGGTCGGGGAATATATCAGTAATAGGACACTGGCCCTATTACATAAGGGTGGTCGGGGAATATATCAGTAATAGGACACTGGCCCTATTACATAAGGGTGGTCGGGGAATATATCAGTAATAGGACACTGGCCCTATTACATAAGGGTGGTCGGGGAATATATCAGTAATAGGACACTGGCCCTATTACATAAGGGTGGTCGGGGAATATATCAGTAATAAGGGTGGTCGGGGAATATATCAGTAATAGGACACTGGCCCTATTACATAAGGGTGGTCGGGGAGAGGTTGTCGGTCACTATTTGGCAGTTTGTTTCTGAGCTGGAAGAGTCCATTGTGTGGGGGGAGATCTGTGCTGGTCTCTTCCTGGATGCTGGATGACTGTATAAGAGCAGCAGTGTAATATGGAGATATCCTGTGTAATATAGAGGAGGAGGAGAAGACATAAGTAGCGTAGCAGTAACCTCTGTCCTCAGTGTGGGGTTTTCTCTCTTGGAGAAGATTGTGTGTTTTTCTTCAGTGTTCTATGGCAGCAGCTGTGTGTGTGTGTGTGTGTGCTATGACCACAGCAGGCTGTGAATGTGTGCTATGGCTGCAGCAGGGTGTATGTGTGTGTGTGTGTGTGCTATGACTACAGCAGGCTGTGAATGTGTGCTATGGCTGCAGCAGGGTGTGTGTGTGTGTGTGTGCTATGACTACAGCAGGCTGTGAATGTGTGCTATGGCTGCAGCAGGGTGTGTGTGTGTGTGTGTGTGTGTGTGTGCTATGACTACAGCAGGCTGTGAATGTGTGCTATAGCTGCAGCAGGCTATGTGTGTGCATGTTATGGCTGCAGCAGCTTGTGTGTGCTATGACTACAACAGGCTGTGTGTGTGCGCTATGGCTGCAGCAGGCTGTGTGTGTGCGCTATGGCTGCAGCAGGCTGTGTGTATGTGTTCTATGGCTGCAGCAAGCTGTGTGTGAGTGCACACTATGGCTGCAGCAGGCTGTGTGTATGTGTGCTATGGCTGCAGCAGGCTGTGTGGGTGTCTGTAAGTAAGTGTGCTATGGCTGCAGCAGGCTGTGTGGGTGTATGTATGCTATGGCTGCAGCAGGCTGTGTGGGTGTATGTATGCTATGGCTGCAGCAGGCTGTGTGGGTGTATGTATGCTATGGCTGCAGCAGGCTGTGTGGGTGTATGTATGCTATGGCTGCAGCAGGCTGTGTGGGTGTATGTATGCTATGGCTGCAGCAGGCTGTGTGGGTGTATGTATGCTATGGCTGCAGCAGGCTGTGTGGGTGTATGTATGCTATGGCTGCAGCAGGCTGTGTGGGTGTATGTATGCTATGGCTGCAGCAGGCTGTGTGGGTGTATGTATGCTATGGCTGCAGCAGGCTGTGTGGGTGTATGTATGCTATGGCTGCAGCAGGTTGTGTGGGTGTATGTATGCTATGGCTGCAGCAGGCTGTGTGGGTGTATGTATGCTATGGCTGCAGCAGGCTGTGTGGGTGTATGTATGCTATGGCTGCAGCAGGCTGTGTGGGTGTATGTATGCTATGGCTGCAGCAGGCTGTGTGGGTGTATGTATGCTATGGCTGCAGCAGGCTGTGTGGGTGTATGTATGCTATGGCTGCAGCAGGCTGTGTGGGTGTATGTATGCTATGGCTGAAGCAGGCTGTGTGTGTGTGTGTGTGTGCTATGGCTGCAGCAGGCTGTGTGTGTGTGCGCTATGGCTGCAGCAGGCTGTGTGTGTGTGCACGCTATGGCTGCAGCAGGCTGTGTGTGTGTGTGCGCTATGGCTGCAGCAGGCTGTGTGTGTCTGTATGCTATGGTTGCAGCAGGCTGTGTGTGTGCGCGCGCTATGGCTGCAGCAGGCTGTGTGGGTGTCTGTATGCTATGGCTGCAGCAGGCTGTGTGTGTGTGCGCTATGGCTGCAGCAGGGTGTGTGTGTGTGTGTGTGTGTGTGTGCGCGCGCGCGCGCGCGCTATGGCTGCAGCAGGCTGGCTGTGTGTGTGTGTGTGTGTGTGTGTGCGCGCTATGGCTGCAGCAGGCTGTGTGTGTGTGTGTATGCTATGGCTGCAGCAGGCTGTGTGTGTGTATGCTATGGCTGCAGCAGGCTGTGTGTGTGTGTGCGCGCGCTATGGCTGCAGCAGGCTGTGTGGGTGTCTGCATGCTATGGCTGCAGCAGGCTGTGTGTGTGTGTGTGTGTGTGTGTGTGTGTGTGCGCGCTATGGCTGCAGCAGGCTGTGTGGGTGTCTGTATGCTATGGCTGCAGCAGGCTGTGTGTGCGTGCCCCCACAGTGACCTTCTATATCACTATGTGTGACCCCCTGTATATCACTATGGCTGACCTCTATATTACAGGTATCTGGCAGTGTTAGCAGTGTTAGTGTTTCTGTGGTGAATATTTAGTTAGAAACATAGAAGATGTCAGCAGGAAAAGATCACCTGCTCCATCTGGTCTAGTTGTGAGTAGTTCAGGACATGGAGGCTGGAGACTGGCTGCACCCACTGCACACACAGGAGAAGCTGCTGTATATACAGTATATATTCCCTCAGAAGTTGCACCAGGACATTAGGGAGAAGCTGCTAAGCCGATGTGATAGATAACTCCCCTGGTATATGACCGGCCATTTATGAAAGAGCAGGAGTCGGGAGTCGGAGTTGGTCCTGATAAAATTCAGGAGTCGGAGTTGTAGCTGCGGCTTACCGACTCCACAGCCCTGGCAGGGACCCCTGTCAGATAGGTGACAGACGCACAATGGCTTCATAGTGTTGTTGCAGCATGTATCATGTCCCCAAATGGATCAGAAACACCTACAGATGTGTGTATGGGGCCATAGAACTCAAAGAGTCTGCATGTGTGACAACGGCCATAATGTCACATGATTCATGGGAATATAACAATGTGTAGGATCCAGCGTGCACCACATAATAGAATAATATGCAAGTTTGGGTCTATTATACAGTAAGAAACCAGACACTTTCTAGAGCGTTTATTAATGCAAATGTAATTCCTAGGTCAAAAAGAGGAACATGTAAGGGGCAAAGAGGGACAGAGGGACATGGGTCAAAAGTAGGGACTGTGCCTCCAAAAGAGGGACACTTGGGAGGTATGGGTATACAGGACCTCCACCAACTCTATGGGTATACAGGACCTCCACCAACTCTATACTATAGGTATACAGGACCCCAAAACTATACACTACAGGTATACAGGAACACCAAACTATACACTACAATTATAAAAGACCTTCACCAACTCTTTACTACAGGTATATAGCACCTCCAACAACTCTATACTACAGATATACAGGACCCCAAAACTATACACTACAGGTATACAGGACCTCAAATGCTACACTACAGGTATACAGGACCCCCAAACTGTAAACTACAGGTATCCACAACCCTTAAACTATCAACTACAGGTATACAGCACCTTCACCAACTATATACTAGAGGTATACAGGACCTCCACCAACTATACACTGCAGGTATACCGCAACCCCCCCCCCCCCAACTATATACTACAGGTATACACTAATTCCACTGATTAATTCAGATGAAACAATACCTTTTAGATGATTGCAGTTTCCTGTTAACCCCTTTGTGCTGCAGCTAGTTTGGGCCTTAATGACCAGGCTAATTTTTCAAAATCTGACCTGTCTCACTTTATGCTCTTATAGCTCAGTGATGCTGTAACGTATGCTAGCGATTCTGAGACTGTTTTTTCGTCACATATGGCACTTTATGTTAGTGGCAAAATTTGGTCACTACTTTGTGTGTTTTTTGCATTTATTGAACTTTGAAATTCTCTGCTTCTAAAAAAAGAAAGTCGTAGCACATAAATTAGTTACTAAGTCACATTACCAATATGTCTTCTTTATTCTGGCATAATTTGGTAAACATTTTTTACTTTTTTAGGGTGTTACGGGGCCTAGAAATTCATCAGCAAATTATCACATTTTCGTGAAAGTTTCCAAAACTGATTTTTTTAGGGACCAGTTCTTTTTTTAAATGGATTTAGAAGTCTGGTATCCTGACAACCCCCATAAGTGACCCCATTTTGGAAACTACACACCTTAAAGAATTAATCTAGGGGTATAATGAGCATTTTAACCCTACAGGGGCTGGAGGAAAGTATTCACAATTAGGCAGTGAAAAAATAGAAAATAAAATTTTCCAATAATATATACGTTTAGATTAAAGTTTCTCATTTTCAAAAGGAAAATGAGAGAAAAAGCACCCCAAAATTTGTAACACAGGTTCTCTTGAGTACAACGGTACCCCATATGTGGGCGTAAACCACTGTATGGGCACACAGCGGGGCTCAGAAGGGAAGGAGCGCCAATTAGCTTTTCCAATGCAGATTTTGCTGAAGAAGTTTCTGAGCGCCAGGTGCGTTTGCAGCGCCCCTGTAGTGTCAGCAGAGGCCAGAGGCCACGTGGCGTGGTCAGAGGCAACGTGGCGTGGCGTGATTACGGGAAACCTGGGGGGTTATGTGCAACCGAAGGGTTACAGACAATCTGGGATTGTTACTGCTAAACTGAAGTGCCTATAGGTAATCTGGGGTTGGTAAATGTAATTTGCGGTGGTTACGGGCAATCTGGAGGGGGTCACGGGCAACGTGCGGTGGTTACGGGCAACGTGCGGTGGTTACGGGCAACGTGCGGTAGGGTTAGGGGTAATTTGGGAGTAAACTGCAATTATTACTATAATAAAAAGTGTGTGTTTTATTTTTTTGTATGTTTGTCACTTTTTGTACTTTATACATTCATTTTCACTGTATTACTATGATTACTGTGATATTTTCTATCTCAGTAATCATAGTTCAGTGACAGAGACCAAATTGGTCTCTGTCACTTTAAATTTTCCAGAGTTGGCTGGTTGTGAAGCGCATGCGCACTTCATAACCAGCCAGGACGTCGAGGAGGACGGAGCTCCAGGATCAGGTAAGTATATGGGGAAGGGGGGGTGACTGGGGGACATCACTTTTTATCCCCTGTCACTAATCATTTATGGTGACAGGGAATAAAAAGTGCCGGCGGCACATGGTACAAGCGATCAGCGGTATATAGTATATACCGCTGATCGCTTGTACCGGGACCCCACAGGGGGGTCCCTGATGACTGCCCCATGCTCTCCGCTACCTCCGGTGGCGGAGAGCATGGGGCTTTCATTCATTTAAACTTTTCCATCCCTGCGAACAAACATTGTTTGTTTGCAGGGATGGCGGCGGCCATCTTGGAAATGATGGCCGCCGGGGGAGGGGGGTTAGTGATCGCCCTACTAGGGGGGGCTGATCTGGGGTCTGAGGGGACACTTATTTCATCTCCCCCCCCCTTGGATTCTCGGCGGGGGGGGGGGGAGATGAAAAGCAGCGGCGGCACCGGTAATCCCCTTTACCGACGGCCGCCGCTATAACGTTAATAGCGGCGATCGTCGGTAAGGGGGGGGGGGGGGGGCCGGGACGGACCCCACACACTGCCCCAACCCCTCAGCTACCTCCGGTAGCTGGGGGGATGGGGTGGGGGCCGTCCTGGCCCCGCAGCCTTATTCTCTGCCATCGCCGTAAAGCGCCGTATCGACGGTCACTAAGGGGTTAAGCATCATTTGCAATGGCAATAAACAAGGCACAAGCCTGATCACTGCAGGTGGCGGCATAAATCTGGATTCTGCATGTTTTCCGCATGGACAATTGTATCAGGTAAAAATCTTTGTCTATGTACCTGCCAATAACACTGCCAATGTTGCACATAACCAGGCTCTGTAAATAACACCGCCCCCCCCCCCTCAGATGTATAACACAAGGCGGGGTCATACATAGATCAGATACAATAGTACGGCGATATAACTTACAACATGGCGCTGTTGATACAACTCTCTACATGCTGTAGGACCTCCGCCTTCAGGGGGACGGGATTCTTCCCCTTTGTCAGCTGCCTCACCTCAGGAGACTTCTGCCCTGTATATAGATGAGATGGGTGAGGGGGTCACATGATGGGGTCATGGCCGTGCTGTAATAAGATAGTGCACCGCACTCACGCGCTCTCTTCCCGGGCCTCTGATCTTCCGAGTTTTTCTTCTTACGTTTCCGGATCTGTGGAGAGAGATGGAATCACCATGAGATAAGTGACATTAGCAGGGGGCGCCATGTGTGAATCAGCTACATCATGGGGAAGGGGTGGAATCAGCCACATCACGGGGAGGGGGGGGGGGGGGGGGGGGGGGGGGGGGGGGAGAATCAGCCACATCACGGGGGGGGGGGGGGGGGGCTGGGAGAGAATCAGCCACATCACGGGGGGGGGGAGAGAATCAACCAAATCAGGGGGGGGGGAATCAGCCACATCACGGGGGGGGGGGGGGGAATCAGCCACATCACGGGGGAAGGGGTGGAATCAGCCACATCACGGGGAGGGGGGCGGGGGGGAAAATAGCCACATCACGGGGGGGGGGGGGGGGGAGAGAATCAGCCACATCACGGGGGGGGGGGGGGGGGGGGGGGGGGAGAGAATCAGCCACATCATGGGGGGGGGGGGAAATCAGCCACATCACGGGGGGGGGGGGGGGGGGGGGGGGGGAATCAGCCACATCACGGGGGGAATCAGCCACATCACGGGGGGGGGGGAAAATCAGCCACATCAAAGGGGGGGGGGGGGAGAAGCAGCCACATCAAAGGGGGGGGGGGGAGAATCAGCCACATCAAGGGGAAAGGGGGGGGAATCAGCTACATCACAGGGGGGTGGGGGGGGGGGGGGCAAATCAGCCACATCACTGTGGGGGGGGGAGGGAGATCAGCCACATCACTGGGGGGGGAGGGAGATCAGCCACATCACTGGGGGGGGGGGAGGAGATCAGCCACATCACTGGGGGGGGGGAGGGAGATCAGCCACATCACTGGGGGGGGGGGGAGGGAGAGAGATCAGCCACATCACTGGGGTGGGGGGAGGGAGAGAGATCAGCCACATCACTGGGGTGGAGGGAGGGAGATCAGCCACATCACTAGGGTGGAGGGAGGGAGATCAGCCACATCACTGGGGGGGAGGGGGGGAGATCAGCCACATCACTGGGGGGAGGGGGGGAGATCAGCCCCATCACTGGGGGGGAGGGGGGGAGATAGAGATCAGCCACATCACTGGGGGGGAGGTGGGGGAGGTAGAGATCAGCCACATCACTGGGGGGGAGGTAGAGATCAGCCACATCACTGGGGGGGAGGTAGAGATCAGCCACATCACTGGGGGGGAGGGGGGGAGGTAGAGATCAGCCACATCACTGGGGGGGAGATAGAGATCAGCCACATCACTGGGGGGGGAGATAGAGATCAGCCACATCACTGGGGGGGAGATAGAGATCAGCCACATCACTGGGGGGGAGGGGGGGAGGTAGAGATCAGCCACATCACTGGGGGGGAGATAGAGAGCAGCCACATCACTGGGGGGGAGGGGGGGAGGTAGAGATCAGCCACATCACTGGGGGGGAGATAGAGATCAGCCACATCACTGGGGGGGAGATAGAGATCAGCCACATCACTGGGGGGGAGGGGGGGAGGTAGAGATCAGCCACATCACTGGGGGGGAGATAGAGATCAGCCACATCACTGGGGGGGAGATAGAGATCAGCCACATCACTGGGGGGGAGATAGAGATCAGCCACATCACTGGGGGGGAGATAGAGATCAGCCACATCACTGGGGGGGAGGGGGGAGATAGAGATCAGCCACATCACTGGGGGGGAGGGGGGGAGGTAGAGATCAGCCACATCACTGGGGGGGAGATAGAGATCAGCCACATCACTGGGGGGGGAGAGGGGGGGGAGGTAGAGATCAGCCACATCACTGGGGGGGAGATAGAGATCAGCCACATCACTGGGGGGGAGGTAGAGATCAGCCACATCACTGGGGGGGAGGGGGGGAGGTTAGAGATCAGCCACATCACTGGGGGGGAGAGGGGGGAGATAGAGATCAGCCACATCACTGGGGGGGAGAGGGGGGAGATAGAGATCAGCCACATCACTGGGGGGGGAGATAGAGATCAGCCACATCACTGGGGGGGGGGGGGGGGGGAGGGAATCAGCCACATCACTGGGGGGGGGGGGAGATCAGCCACATCACGGGGGGGGGGGGGGGGAGGGAATCAGCCACATCACGGGGGGGGGAGGAATCAGCCACATCACGGGGGGGGGAGGAATCAGCCACATCACGGGGGGGGAGATAGAGATCAGCCACATCACTGGGGGGAGATAGAGATCAGCCACATCACTGGGGGGGGAGGGAGATCAGCCACATCACTGGGGGGGGGGGAGGGAGATCAGCCACATCACTGGGGGGGGGGGAGGGAGATCAGCCACATCACTGGGGGGGGGGAGGGAGATCAGCCACATCACTGGGGGGGGGGGAGGGAGATCAGCCACATCACTGGGGTGGAGGGAGGGAGATCAGCCACATCACTGGGTGGAGGGAGGGAGATCAGCCACATCACTGGGGGGGAGGGGGGGAGATCAGCCACATCACTGGGGGGGAGGGGGGGAGATCAGCCACATCACTGGGGGGGAGGGGGGGAGATCAGCCACATCACTGGGGGGGAGGGGGGGAGATCAGCCACATCACTGGGGGGGAGATAGAGATCAGCCACATCACTGGGGGGGAGGGGGGGAGGTAGAGATCAGCCACATCACTGGGGGGGAGATAGAGATCAGCCACATCACTGGGGGGGAGATAGAGATCAGCCACATCACTGGGGGGGAGGGGGGGAGATAGAGATCAGCCACATCACTGGGGGGGAGGGGGGGAGGTAGAGATCAGCCACATCACTGGGGGGGAGATAGAGATCAGCCACATCACTGGGGGGGAGGGGGGGAGGTAGAGATCAGCCACATCACTGGGGGGGAGATAGAGATCAGCCACATCACTGGGGGGGAGGTAGAGATCAGCCACATCACTGGGGGGGGGGGGGAGGTAGAGATCAGCCACATCACTGGGGGGGAGAGGGGGGAGATAGAGATCAGCCACATCACTGGGGGGGAGGGGGGGAGATAGAGATCAGCCACATCACTGGGGGGGAGGGGGGGAGGTAGAGATCAGCCACATCACTGGGGGGAGATAGAGATCAGCCACATCACTGGGTGGGAGGGGGGGAGGTAGAGATCAGCCACATCACTGGGGGGGAGATAGAGATCAGCCACATCACTGGGGGGGAGGTAGAGATCAGCCACATCACTGGGGGGGAGGGGGGGAGGTAGAGATCAGCCACATCACTGGGGGGGAGAGGGGGGAGATAGAGATCAGCCACATCACTGGGGGGGAGAGGGGGGAGATAGAGATCAGCCACATCACTGGGGGGGAGATAGAGATCAGCCACATCACTGGGGGGGGGGGGGGAGATCAGCCACATCACGGGGGGGGGGGGGGGGGGAGGGAATCAGCCACATCACGGGGGGGGGAGGAATCAGCCACATCACTGGGGGGGGGGGGGGGGGAGATCAGCCACATCACTGGGGGGGGGGGGGGAGATCAGCCACATCACTGGGGGGGGGGGGGAGGGAAGGATCAGCCACCTCAGCAGTAGGGGGCGCTGTGGCATCATACACTTACTCTGGTTTCTCCTCCCGGCTTCGCGCCCCTCATGAAGGTGACCCTGGTGCTGGGGAGTTTGGGAGCCATCACCGGACTGTCCGCCTGGAGGAGAGAGGGGGAGGGGGTCACCAACATAACCAGGACCCCCACAAATCCTGCGCCCCGTACACACAGGACATACACGGGGGAGCCCGGGCCGGTACACAAACACAATTCATATTTACCGCTCGGGTGATGTGTGAGGCGACTTCCGGTTTGTGCATCCTCCGCCACTTCCGGTAGCTGCAGACGCCGGGCTGGTTGGTTCCGGGTGGCCGCCGTTGGTGTCGGTTGGAGCAGCAGGTGAGTGTCCGGGGCCCCGGTGGCGGGTGGACCTTCACCCGGTGGGGAAGGGGTCACACCCGTCCTCAGTTGTCGCCATGTTATATTCTTTTCCCTCCACAATATGGGGGCGGGGCGTACTCAGGCGTTACCCATAGCAACCATCAGCGCGCCGCTTTGTATGGACCTGAGAGCTGATTGGTTGCAGCGGTCACGTGCTCCGCCCTCCGCCAGTCTGTCCTGTCCTGTGTGGTGAGGGAGGTCAACCATCAGATACACGGAGCGGTCACACACACCGCCACATACACGGAGCGGTCACACACACCGCCACATACACAGAGCGGTCACACACACCGCCACATACAGGGAGCGGTCACCCACACCGCCACATACACGGAGCCGCCACACACACCGCCACATACACAGAGCAGTCACACACACCGCCACATACACAGAGCAGTCACACACACCGCCACATACACGGAGCCGCCACATACACAGAGCGGTCACACACACCGCCACATACACGGAGCCGTCACACACACCGCCACATACACGGAGCGGTCACACACACCGCCACATACACGGAGCCGCCACACACACCGCCACATACACGGAGCCGCCACACACACCGCCACATACACGGAGCGGTCACACACACCGCCACATACACGGAGCGGTCACACACACCGCCACATACACGGAGCCGCCACACACACCGCCACATACACGGAGCGGTCACACACACCGCCACATACACGGAGCAGTCACACACACCGCCACATTCACAGAGCAGTCACACACACCGCCACATACACGGAGCCGCCACATACACAGAGCGGTCACACACACCGCCACATACAGGGAGCCGCCACACACACCGCCACATACACAGAGCAGTCACACACACCGCCACATACACAGAGCAGTCACACACACCGCCACATACACGGAGCCGCCACATACACGGAGCCGCCACATACACAGAGCGGTCACACACACCGCCACATACACGGAGCCGTCACACACACCGCCACATACACGGAGCGGTCACACACACCGCCACATACACGGAGCGGTCACACACACCGCCACATACACGGAGCGGTCACACACACCGCCACATACACGGAGCCGTCACACACACCGCCACATACACGGAGCGGTCACACACACCGCCACATACACGGAGCGGTCACACACACCGCCACATACACGGAGCCGCCACACACACCGCCACATACACGGAGCGGTCACACACACCGCCACATACACAGAGCAGTCACACACACCGCCACATACACAGAGCAGTCACACACACCGCCACATACACGGAGCCGTCACACACACCGCCACATACACGGAGCGGTCACACACACCGCCACATACACGGAGCCGCCACACACACCGCCACATACACGGAGCCGCCACACACACCGCCACATACACGGAGCCGCCACATACACAGAGCGGTCACACACACCGCCACATACACGGAGCCGCCACACACACCGCCACATACACGGAGCGGTCACACACACCGCCACATACACAGAGCAGTACACACACCGCCACATACACAGAGCAGTCACAACACCGCCACATACACAGCCGCCACATACACAGAGCGGTCACACACACCGCCACATACAGGGAGCCGCCACACACACCGCCACATACACAGAGCAGTCACACACACCGCCACATACACAGAGCAGTCACACACACCGCCACATACACGGAGCCGCCACATACACAGAGCGGTCACACACACCGCCACATACACGGAGCCGTCACACACAACCGCCACACTACACGGAGCGGTCACACACACCGCCACATACACGGAGCGGTCACACACACCGCCACATACACGGAAAAGCCGTCACACACACCGCCACATACACGGAGCGGTCACACACACCGCCACATACACGGAGCCGCCACATACACAGAGCGGTCACACACACCGCCACATACAGGGAGCCGCCACACACACCGCCACATACACAGAGCAGTCACACACACCGCCACATACACAGAGCAGTCACACACACCGCCACATACACGGAGCCGCCACATACACAGAGCGGTCACACACACCGCCACATACACTGAGCCGTCACACACACCGCCACATACACGGAGCGGTCACACACACACCGCCACATACACGGAGCGGTCACACACACCGCCACATACACGGAGCCGCCACACACACCGCCACATACACGGAGCGGTCACACACACCGCCACATACACAGAGCAGTCACACACACCGCCACATACACAGAGCAGTCACACACACCGCCACATACACGGAGCCGCCACATACACAGAGCGGTCACACACACCGCCACATACACGGAGCCGTCACACACACCGCCACATACACGGAGCGGTCACACACACCGCCACATACACGGAGCGGTCACACACACCGCCACATACACGGAGCGGTCACACACACCGCCACATACAGGGAGCGGTCACACACACCGCCACATACACGGAGCGGTCACACACACCGCCACATACACAGAGCGGTCACACACACCGCCACATACACGGAGCCGCCACACACACCGCCACATACACGGAGCCGCCACACACACCGCCACATACACGGAGCGATCACACACACCGCCACATACACGGAGCGGTCACACACACCGCCACATACACGGAGCGGTCACACACACCGCCACATACACGGAGCGGTCACACACACCGCCACATACACGGAGCCGCCACACACACCGCCACATACACGGAGCGGTCACACACACCGCCACATACACTCACACACCGCCACATACAGGGAGCGGTCACACACACCGCCACATACAGGGAGCGGTCACACACACCGCCACATACAGGGAGCGGTCACACACACCGCCACATACACGGAGCGGTCACACACACCAGCCACATACACGGAGCCGGCCACAACACACCGCCACATACACGGAGCCGCCACACACACCGCCACATACACGAGCGGTCACACACACACCGCCACATACACGGAGCGGTCACACACACCGCCACATACACGGAGCCGCCACACACACCGCCACATACACGGAGCGGTCACATACACGGAGCGGTCACACACACCGCCACATACACGGAGCCGTCACACACACCGCCATATACACGGAGCGGTCATACACACCGCCACATACACGGAGCGGTCACACACACCGCCACATACACGGAAGCCGTCACACACACACAACCACACATACACGGGAGCGGTCACACACACCACCACATACACGGAGCGGTCACACACACCGCCACATACACGGACGCGGTCACACACACCGCCACATACACGGAGCGTCACACCACACCGCCACATACACGAGCGGTCACACACACAGCCACATACACGGAGCGCCACACACACCGCCACATCCACGGAGCGCCACACACACCGCCACATCCACGGAGCCGTCACACACACCGCCACATACACGGAGCGGTCACAACACCGCCACATACACGGAGCGGTCACACACACCGCCACATACACGGAGCGGTCACACACACCGCCACATACACAGGGAGCCGGTCACACACACCGCCACAGTACACGGAGCGGTCACACACACCGCCACATTACACGGAGCCGCACACCACCGCCATAAACACGGATGCGGTCCTACACACACCGCCACATACACAGCCGCCACATACACCGCCGCCACATACACAGCCGCCACATACACCACCGCCACATACACAAGCGTCACACAACACCGCCACATACACGGAAGCGGTCACACACACCGCCACATACACGGAGCGCGTCACACACACCGCCACATACACGGAGCGGTCACACACACCGCCACATACACGGAGCGGTCACACACACCGCCACATACACGGAGCGGTCACACACACCGCCACATACACGGAGCCGCCACACACACCGCCACATACACGGAGCCGCCACACACACCGCCACATACACGGAGCGGTCACACACACCGCCACATACACGGAGCGGTCACACACACCGCCACATACACGGAGCGGTCACACACACCGCCACATACACGGAGCGGTCACACACACCGCCACATACACGGAGCGGTCACACACACCGCCACATACACGGAGCGGTCACACACACACACCGCCACATACACGGAGCGGTCACACACACCGCCACATACACGGAGCGGTCACACACCGCCACATACACGGAGCGGTCACACACACCGCCACATACACGGAGCGGTCACACACACCGCCACATACACGGAGCGGTCACACACACCGCCACATACACGGAGCGGTCACACCACACCGCCACATACACGGAGCGGTCACACACACCGCCACATACACGGAGCGGTCACACACACCGCCACATACACGGAGCGGTCACACACACCGCCACATACACGGAGCGGTCACACACACACACCACCACATACACGGAGCGGTCACACACACCGCCACATACACGGAGCGGTCACACACACCGCCACATACACGGAGCGGTCACACACACCGCCACATACACGGAGCGGTCACACACACCGCCACATACACGGATGCGGTCACACACACCGCCACATACACGGAGCGGTCACACACACCGCCACATACACGGAGCGGTCACACACACCGCCACATACACGGAGCGGTCACACACACCGCCACATACACGGAGCGGTCACACACACCGCCACATACACGGAGCCGTCACACACACCGCCACATACACGGAGCCGTCACACACACCGCCACATACACGGAGCGGTCACACACACACCGCCACATACACGAAGCGGTCACACACACCGCCACATACACGGAGCGGTCACACACACCGCCACATACACGGAGCGGTCACACACACCGCCACATACACAAAGCTATCACACACACACCGCCACATACACAAAGCTATCACACACACACCGCCACATACACGGAGCGGTCACACACACACCGCCACATACACGGAGCGGTCACATACACGGGGCGGCCACACACACCGCCACATACACGGAGCGGCCAAACACACCGCCACATACACGGAGCGGTCACACACACCACCACGTACACAAAGCTATCACACACACACCGCCACATACACGGAGCGGTCACACACACACCGCCACATACACGGAGCGGTCACATACACGGGGCGGCCACACACACCGCCACATACACGGAGCGGCCAAACACACCGCCACATACACGGAGCGGCCAAACACACCGCCACATACACGGAGCGGTCACACACACCGCCACATACACGGAGCTGTCACACACACCGCCACATACACGGAGCGGTCACACACACCGCCACATACACGGAGCGGTCACACACACCGCCACATGCAGGGAGCGGTCACACACACCGCCACATACACGGAGCGGTCACACACACCGCCACATACACAAAGCGGTCACACACACCGCCACATACAGGGAGCGGTCACACACACCGCCACATACACGGAGCGGTCACACACACCGCCACATACACGGAGCGGTCACACACACCACCACATACATGGAGCGGTCACACACACCGCCACATACACGGAGCGGTCACACACACCGTAACATACACGGATGCAGTCAGTCTCTTATACTATGCAGGATGCAGTCAGTCTCTTACAGTCTCTTATACTATGCAGGATGCAGTCAGTCTCTTACAGTCTCTTATACTATGCAGGATGCAGTCAGTCTCTTACAGTCTCTTATACTATGCAGGATGCAGTCAGTCTCTTACAGTCTCTTATACTATGCAGGATGCAGTCAGTCTCTTACAGTCTCTTATACTATGCAGGATGCCGTCAGTCTCTTACAGTCTCCTATACTATGCAGGATGCCGTCAGTCTCTTACAGTCTCTTATACTATGCAGGATGCCGTCAGTCTCTTACAGTCTCTTATACTATGCAGGATGCAGTCAGTCTCTTACAGTCTCTTGTACTATGCAGGATGCCGTCAGTCTCTTACAGTCTCCTATACTATGCAGGATGCAGTCAGTCTCTTATACTATGCAGGATGCAGTCAGTCTCTTATACTATGCAGGATGCCATCAGTCTCTTACAGTCTCTTATACTATGCAGGATGCCGTCAGTCTCTTACAGTCTCTTATACTATGCAGGATGCAGTCAGTCTCTTACAGTCTCTTGTACTATGCAGGATGCAGTCAGTCTCTTATACTATGCAGGATGCAGTCAGTCTCTTATACTATGCAGGATGCAGTCAGTCTCTTACAGTCTCTTATACTATGCAGGATGCCATCAGTCTCTTACAGTCTCTTATACTATGCAGGATGCAGTCAGTCTCTTACAGTCTCTTATACTATGCAGGATGCAGTCAGTCTCTTACAGTCTCTTATACTATGCAGGATGCCGTCAGTCTCTTACAGTCTCTTATACTATGCAGGATGCAGTCAGTCTCTTACAGTCTCTTATACTATGCAGGATGCCGTCAGTCTCTTACAGTCTCTTATACTATGCAGGATGCCGTCAGTCTCTTACAGTCTCTTATACTATGCAGGATGCCGTCAGTCTCTTACAGTCTCTTATACTATGCAGGATGCCGTCAGTCTCTTATACTATGCAGGATGCCGTCAGTCTCTTACAGTCTCTTATACTATGCAGGATGCAGTCAGTCTCTTACAGTCTCTTATACTATGCAGGATGCAGTCAGTCTCTTACAGTCTCTTATACTATGCAGGATGCCGTCAGTCTCTTACAGTCTCTTATACTATGCAGGATGCCGTCAGTCTCTTACAGTCTCTTATACTATGCAGGATGCCGTCAGTCTCTTACAGTCTCTTATACTATGCAGGATGCTGTCAGTCTCTTATACTATGCAGGATGCAGTCAGTCTCTTACAGTCTCTTATACTATGCAGGATGCAGTCAGTCTCTTACAGTCTCTTATACTATGCAGGATGCCGTCAGTCTCTTACAGTCTCTTATACTATGCAGGATGCCGTCAGTCTCTTACAGTCTCTTATACTATGCAGGATGCCGTCAGTCTCTTACAGTCTCTTATACTATGCAGGATGCAGTCAGTCTCTTATACTATGCAGGATGCCGTCAGTCTCTTACAGTCTCTTATACTATGCAGGATGCCGTCAGTCTCTTACAGTCTCTTATACTATGCAGGATGCCGTCAGTCTCTTACAGTCTCTTATACTATGCAGGATGCCGTCAGTCTCTTACAGTCTCTTATACTATGCAGGATGCCGTCAGTCTCTTATACTATGCAGGATGCAGTCAGTCTCTTACAGTCTCTTATACTATGCAGGATGCCGTCAGTCTCTTATACTATGCAGGATGCAGTCAGTCTCTTACAGTCTCTTATACTATGCAGGATGCCGTCAGTCTCTTACAGTCTCCTATACTATGCAGGATGCAGTCAGTCTCTTACAGTCTCTTATACTATGCAGGATGCAGTCAGTCTCTTATACTATGCAGGATGCAGTCAGTCTCTTACAGTCTCTTATACTATGCAGGATGCCGTCAGTCTCTTGGGTATGTTCACATCTCATTTTTAGCCGCACGTCGGGCTACACGGCAGAAATCAGTGAAAAAAGGATACTGCGGTGCAGCCCGAAGTGCAGCCGGCGGCCACATTGACTTTAATGAGCAGGACGGAGTCATTATGTGACTGTGTTCTGCTCATTCGTGGGACGCACACGGCTTCTGTGCAGGACTCAAAAGCGTGGTTGACTACACTTTTGAGTCCTGCACAGAAGCCGTGTGCGTCCCGCGAATGAGCAGAACACAGTCACATAATGACTCCGTCCTGCTCATTAAAGTCAATGTGGCCATCGGCCGCACGTTAAGCTGCACGGCAGCATCCTTTTTTCACCGATTTCTGCCGTGTAGCCCGACGTGCGGCTAAAAATGAGATGTGAACATTCCCTTACAGTCTCTTATACTTTGCAGGATGCAGTCAGTCTCTTGTACTTTGCAGGATGCAGTCAGTCTCTTACAGTCTCTTATACTATGCAGGATGCAGTCAGTCTCTTACAGTCTCTTGTACTTTGCAGGATGCCGTCAGTCTCTTACAGTCTCTTGTACTTTGCAGGATGCAGTCAGTCTCTTACAGTCTCTTATACTATGCAGGATGCAGTCAGTCTCTTACAGTCTCTTGTACTTTGCAGGATGCAGTCAGTCTCTTACAGTCTCTTGTACTTTGCAGGATGCAGTCAGTCTCTTACAGTCTCTTATACTATGCAGGATGCAGTCAGTCTCTTACAGTCTCTTGTACTTTGCAGGATGCAGTCAGTCTCTTACAGTCTCTTGTACTTTGCAGGATGCAGTCAGTCTCTTACAGTCTCTTGTACTTTGCAGGATGCAGTCAGTCTCTTACAGTCTCTTGTACTTTGCAGGATGCCGTCAGTCTCTTACAGTCTCTTGTACTTTGCAGGATGCCATCTTGTATTGTTAAAGGATGTTCATATTCCTGGAAAAAGAAAGATCCGGACATCATCATCCACGCCTTCCCCAAGGACCTGGAAAGCATCAAGAAATGGCTCCTCCAGACCAAGCAGGACTATGGTGACATTGAAGAGTTTAGTAGGAGGATTCTGGAGGGCACGAAGGGGGCGTACCGCGTCTGTTCTCAGCACTTTACGTCCGATAGCTACGAGACCAGAGGCTTTATGACCATGCTGAAGAAGGGGGCCGTCCCCACTATTTTTCCTGACATTCCAGTAAACACAGCAAAGTACAAGAGAGCAAAAGTGCCAGCAAAGAGAAGGAAAGTCGATTCTTCCTTATCAAGCTACAGGAGTGTTCCTGGGGTCGGGTGTGAACCCACTGCCTGGCGTCCATCATCCAGTGCCGGGGGTGTTCTTGGGGTTGGGTATGAACCCGCTGCCACTGCCTGGTGTCCATCATCCAATGCCAGGGGTGTTCTTGGGGGTGGGTTTGAACCCGCTGCCACTACCTGGCACTTGGCATCCATGGCCGGGGGTATTGCTGGGGTTAGGTGTGAACCCACTGCCTGTCGCCCGGCATCTATGGCCACGCTGTCATCACATAACTTCATCTCCCACATAGCTGGCGGTGACTTGTACGTCCAGGGCCTGTGCATGTTAACAGCCGGGGGACGTCTGGATCTTCATCACGATCAGAGTTGTTCCTTACACTCCAATAGACAGAATTTGACAGAAGAGACAGGGAAGCCGCATTACCCAGGACTTCTTTCAGCACGGACTCATCAATCTACAAACACTGAACCTTTTCTAGGAACGTCCAGTAAAAAAGTTCAAGCCAACTTGAGAAAGAAACACAGTAGTGTTGGGAACCAGTGCAACCCAGAGGACCTGCCCGTCACACATGAGAGGAGGCGCTTTCCACTACGGATCTCTCTAAGAAACTTTGATGTCCTCATTTGGGCCAACCCTTTCGGGAAAAAGGCCCAGGTAGATTTGGATTTAGTTTAGGCGACTTCTCAATGTAATAAAAAGCTAGGATTGTCTATTAGCTGCTTAAAGGGATTGTTCAAAAAGGACCGATTGCATCCAGAAGGACTGGACTTCAGTGACCTACCCTGGGGACCTTCTGGCCATCTTCCTGATCTCTGCCGCTGTCAGACACTTCTGGGGGTGACTGATCTCTAGATCAGGTGAGAAGATGCCTGAGGAGAGCCGGGAGATCCCCGTATACCATCAGCTGTTCCTCTGACCTTAAAACTCGGCAGTGAAGGAACGTGGGGTTATCTGATACTGAGGTCCTTCATACACGTTATCCTCAAGAAAAAATGTCTGTTTTTATTTTTCTGATATTGTACATAATTGTGTTTTCACCAGCGAGGACATATTGGTGATTGGTGATCCGAGATATGGAGTTTACGGATATGCCACCTTTTAGTTGTTCTGTGTCCAGACCTAGATTTCCTCTGTGTGGGGGAAGACGAGAATGGTGGGGTCTGCAGGGGAAGGCTGGCCACATGTATTACTACCATTGGGGCAGACCATGGAGCTGTGGGGGACGACCTGGTTTCTTCCTTTATATCTGAAAATAAACTCAAACCCCTGTACACTAGAACGGTGGACATGGCGTGGGTCCGATTCTGGATTTGGCTGTGGGCTGTATGATTTCCGTGTAGGTGAATGTCAGGTTCATACACTGACGCATTCCAGCCAATCACAATGGCTTAGATGTCCTAGACAGAAGAAAGTGTTATAGCCGTGCACTTTATATGGCCTTTGATGCTTTTGTAGCCTTTTCTCTGTATTTTTTTTATTTTTTTATTTTTTAAGATTCAAAAAAGCCAGAAAATAAAACAAAAATGCATTTTGTTTGTGACAAATAAGTCTCCCCTTCCTCCTCCTCCCCCCCCCCCCCCCCATTGCATTGTTGGATCTCTGTGTCTAACCCCCGCCCCCCCATCCCCCCCCCCACGCCCCTCTCCATTGTTGGATCTCTGACTCCCCCCTCCATTTTTGGGTCTCCGTATCTCCCCCCCTCTCCATTGTTGGATCTCTGACTCCCCCCTCCATTTTTGGGTCTCCGTATCTCCCCCCCCCCCCCCCTCCATTGTTGGATCTCTGTGTCTCCCCCTAACCCCCCTCCCTCCATTGATGGATCTCTGTGTCTCCACCCCCCTCCATTGTTGGGCCTCCGTGTCTCCCCCTGCCTTGTTGGGTCTCGGTGACCCCCCCCTCCCCCCTCCATTGTTAGGTCTCTGACTCTTCCCCTCCATTGTTGGGTCTCTGTGTCTCCCCCCCCCTCCATTGTTGGGTCTCTGTGTCTCCCCCCCCCCCTTCCATTGTTGGGTCTCTGACTCCCCCCCCCTCCATTGTTGGGTCTCTGACTGTTCCCCCTCTCCATTGTTGGGTCTCTGTGTTTTCCCCCTTCCCTCAATTATTAAGGCATGTGTCCACCCCCCTCCATTTTTGGGGTCTCTGTGTATTTATTCTGATTTTCTCTTTTCCTTCTGCCTCCTGGGAGTTTTTAGCCTTGAGGCTGCATTACCCGACACAATATACCTGTCAGCTCAGCGCTCGCCGCCTCTGCTCTTTCACGCACATTCACGCCCCTCATATCGTTATAGGAGGGCTGGAAAAGTGACAGCAACAGCTAGACTGGAGCGCACTGTGTGCTCAGGGTCATGGCCTATAAGGTTGCGTTCACACTGACCTGATGATGAGGTCACAGATGGTGAATGACATCACAGGAGGTCAGACCACATGACCGCTGTGATGTAATACCCGGTATATCTTATACCACATGACCGCTGTGATGTAATACCCGGTATATCTTATACCACATGACCGCTGTGATGTAATACCCGGTATATATTATACCACATGACCGCTGTGATGTAATACCCGGTATATATTATACCACATGACCGCTGTGATGTAATACCCGGTATATATTATACCACATGACCGCTGTGATGTAATACCCGGTATATATTATACCACATGACCGCTGTGATCTGATACCCGGTATATCTTATATCACATGACCGCTGTGATGTAATACCCGGTATATCTTATACCACATGACCGCTGTGATGTAATACCCGGTATATATTATACCACATGACCGCTGTGATGTAATACCCGGTATATATTATACCACATGACCGCTGTGATGTAATACCCGGTATATATTATACCACATGACCGCTGTGATGTAATACCCGGTATATATTATACCACATGACCGCTGTGATCTGATACCCGGTATATCTTATACCACATGACCGCTGTGATGTAATACCCGGTATATATTATACCACATGACCGCTGTGATGTAATACCCGGTATATATTATACCACATGACCGCTGTGATGTAATGCCTGGTATATATTATACCACATGACCGCTGTGATGTAATGCCTGGTATATATTATACCACATGACCGCTGTGATGTAATACCCGGTATATCTTATATCACATGACCGCTGTGATGTAATACCCGGTATATCTTATATCACATGACCGCTGTGATGTAATACCCGGTATATATTATACCACATGACCGCTGTGATGTAATACCCGGTATATATTATACCACATGACCGCTGTGATGTAATACCCGGTATATCTTATATCACATGACCGCTGTGATGTAATACCCGGTATATATTATACCACATGACCGCTGTGATGTAATACCCGGTATATATTATACCACATGACCGCTGTGATGTAATACCCGGTATATATTATACCACATGACCGCTGTGATGTAATACCCGGTATATATTATACCACATGACCGCTGTGATGTAATGCCTGGTATATATTATACCACATGACCGCTGTGATGTAATACCCGGTATATCTTATATCACATGACCGCTGTGATGTAATACCCGGTATATCTTATATCACATGACCGCTGAGATGTAATACCCGGTATATATTATACCACATGACCGCTGTGATGTAATACCCGGTATATATTATACCACATGACCGCTGTGATGTAATACCCGGTATATCTTATATCACATGACCGCTGTGATGTAATACCCGGTATATATTATACCACATGACCGCTGTGATGTAATACCCGGTATATCTTATATCACATGACCGCTGTGATGTAATACCTGGCATATATTATACCACATGACCGCTGTGATCTGATACCCGGTATATCTTATACCACATGACCGCTGTGATGTAATACCCGGTATATATTATACCACATGACCGCTGTGATGTAATACCCGGTATATATTATACCACATGACCGCTGTGATGTAATACCCGGTATATATTATACCACATGACCGCTGTGATGTAATACCCGGTATATATTATACCACATGACCGCTGTGATGTAATGCCTGGTATATATTATACCACATGACCGCTGTGATGTAATGCCTGGTATATATTATACCACATGACCGCTGTGATCTGATACCCGGTATATCTTATACCACATGACCGCTGTGATGTAATACCGGGTATATATTATACCACATGACCGCTGTGATGTAATACCCGGTATATATTATACCACATGACCGCTGTGATGTAATACCCGGTATATATTATACCACATGACCGCTGTGATGTAATACCCGGTATATATTATACCACATGACCGCTGTGATCTGATACCCGGTATATATTATACCACATGACCGCTGTGATGTAATACCCGGTATATATTATACCACATGACCGCTGTGATGTAATACCCGGTATATCTTATACCACATGACCGCTGTGATGTAATAACCAGTATATATTATACCACATGACCGCTGTGATGTAATACCCGGTATATATTATACCACATGACCGCTGTGATGTAATAACCAGTATATATTATACCACATGACCGCTGTGATGTAATACCCGGTATATATTATACCACATGACCGCTGTGATGTAATACCCGGTATATATTATACCACATGACCGCTGTGATCTGATACCCGGTATATCTTATACCACATGACCGCTGTGATGTAATACCCGGTATATCTTATACCACATGAGCGCTGTGATGTAATAACCAGTACATCATATGACAATTAGCTTTATTAGCGATGGTGACAGGGAATTACAGAGATAGATACAGCATGGGATGGGAGATCTCTGTCCTATAGAAGGAAATGCAGGTAACGCCCGGGTGACCCTAATCTTCATCCGTCTCACCCTCTTCTTCTGTAATGTAAGCTGATTGTTAGTATGGCGTAGAGCAGCACGTGTCTTTACAATCCTTATCACATCACTTTTTTTTTCTTTTTAATTTAGTTTTAGTAATTAATTTTTAGTAATTAAGTTAAATAGACAGCAATAACGCAGTGTGAACCGAGTCTTAGAATATGATATATACAGACGAGGTTGAAAACTGATAGGGATCTGCAGTCACAACCAGGGGAAAGCCTACTGCATAGCGTGTATACAGTGGTCTTAGTAATATGTTATACAGACAGCTTCTCCCTGTGGTGGCTGTATCCAGGAGAGGGGAAGCTTACAGTATACAGTGGTCTCAGTAATAACATGGTATACAGCCAGCTTCTCCCTGTGGTGGCTGTATCCAGGATAGGGGGAAGCTTACAGTATACAGTCATCTCAGTAATAACATGGTATACAGCCAGCTTCTCCCTGTAGTTGTTGTATCCAGGAGAGGGGGAAGCTTACAGTATACAGTCATCTCAGTAATAACATGGTATACAGACAGCTTCTCCCTGTGGTGGCTGTATCCAGGATAGGGGGAAGCTTACAGTATACAGTGGTCTCAGTAATAACATGGTATACAGCCAGGCTCTCCCTGTGGTGGCTGTATCCAGGAGAGGGGGAAGCTTACAGTATACAGTGATCTCAGTAATAACATGGTATACAGACAGCTTCTCCCTGTGGTGGTTGTATCCAGGAGAGGGGAAGCTTACAGTATACAGTGATCTCAGTAATAACATGGTATACAGACAGCTTCTCCCTGTAGTTGTTGTATCCAGGATAGGGGAAGCTTACAGTATACAGTGGTCTCAGTAATAACATGGTATACAGCCAGCTTCTCCCTGTGGTGGCTGTATCCAGGATAGGGGAAGCTTACAGTATACAGTGGTCTCAGTAATAACATGGTATACAGCCAGCTTCTCCCTGTGGTGGCTGTATCCAGGATAGGGGAAGCTTACAGTATACAGTGGTCTCAGTAATAACATGGTATACAGCCAGCTTCTCCCTGTGGTGGCTGTATCCAGGATAGGGGAAGCTTACAGTATACAGTGATCTCAGTAATAACATGGTATACAGCCAGCTTCTCCCTGTGGTGGCTGTATCCAGGAGAGGGGGAAGCTTACAGTATACAGTGATCTCAGTAATAACATGGTATACAGACAGCTTCTCCCTGTAGTTGTTGTATCCAGGAGAGGGGGAAGCTTACAGTATACAGTGGTCTCAGTAATAACATGGTATACAGCCAGCTTCTCCCTGTGGTTGTTGTATCCAGGAGAGGGGGAAGCTTACAGTATACAGTGGTCTCAGTAATAACAAGGTATACAGACAGCTTCTCCCTGTGGTGGCTGTATCCAGGAGAGGGGGAAGCTTACAGTATACAGTGGTCTCAGTAATAACATGGTATACAGCCAGCTTCTCCCTGTGGTGGCTGTATCCAGGAGAGGGGGAAGCTTACAGTATACAGTGGTCTCATTAATAACATGGTATACAGCCAGCTTCCCCTTGTGGTGGCTGTATCCAGGATAGGGGGAAGCTTACAGTATACAGTCATCTCAGTAATAACATGGTATACAGACAGCTTCTCCCTGTAGTTGTTGTATCCAGGAGAGGGGGAAGCTTACAGTATACAGTCATCTCAGTAATAACATGGTATACAGACAGCTTCTCCCTGTGGTGGCTGTATCCAGGATAGGGGAAGCTTACAGTATACAGTGATCTCAGTAATAACATGGTATACAGCCAGCTTCTCCCTGTAGTTGTTGTATCCAGGAGAGGGGGAAGCTTACAGTATACAGTGGTCTCAGTAATAACATGGTATACAGACAGCTTCTCCCTGTGGTGGCTGTATCCAGGAGAGGGGGAAGCTTACAGTATACAGTGGTCTCAGTAATAACATGGTATACAGCCAGCTTCTCCCTGTGGTGGCTGTATCCAGGATAGGGGAAGCTTACAGTATACAGTGGTCTCAGTAATAACATGGTATACAGCCAGCTTCTCCCTGTGGTGGCTGTATCCAGGAGAGGGGGAAGCTTACAGTATACAGTGGTCTCAGTAATAACATGGTATACAGCCAGCTTCCCCTTGTGGAGACAGCCGGCAGACAGAATGTTTTCATTGTCCATGCAGCAGAGGAGAGCTAATGAAATGAGCACGCAGTTGGGTCTTTGGTTCAGTCCAGCTCTTCATCCCTTATGGACTGGTGATCAAGTGGTTAAAAGCAGTTTCTCGGTCCAATTCACCAAATCAGATCCGTCAAGTGACTATGAAACCCGGAGAGGTCCGGTGGATGAGAACAGACACACGTCCAGCACAGAACTCCTCACATCTATTCATAGATGATCGCTAAGCACATGGATCCTTCTGGACAAGGATGCAGACACATGGAGGTCCCATCCATTCACCATGGGCTTCACGGTTCTGTAGGATGCATAAAGTGGGTTTCGGTACAAAGAGCGGAGTGAGATTCCACATTGTGCCATCTGCAATAGGAAAATAGAAATGAAAGCAGAGCTGGAAGGAGGATCTTAGTGGTATAACTAAGCTCATAGCACTTTAAACATCCATCCGAGCTAAATATTATGTAGGACTGATCTAGAAGGAGGAACTCGGAGTAATGTAAAAGGTGGGGGATAGTTCTAAAAGGAGGAGGACAGATCTATAAGGAGGGGCATGGAGTAATGAAGAAAGTGAGGGGCAGGTCTCAAAGGAGGAGCACAAAGTAATGTATAGGGTAGGTGCAGGTCTACAAGGAGTAGAAAGTAATGGAGGAGGAAAGAGCTAGAAGGAGGGGCACAGAGTAATGTAGAAGGAGAGGACGGGTCTAGGAGGAGATGCACAGAGTAATGTAGAAGGAGAGGACGGGTCTAGGAGGAGATGCACAGAGTAATGTAGGAGAGGACAGGTCTAGGAGGAGATGCACAGAGTAATGTAGAAGGAGAGGATGGGTCTAGGAGGAGATGCACATAGTAATGTAGAAGGAGAGGACAGGTCTAGGAGGAGGGGCACAGAGTAATGTACAAGGAGAGGATGGGTCTAGGAGGAGATGCACAGAGTAATGTAGAAGGAGAGGACGGGTCTAGGAGGAGATGCACAGAGTAATGTAGAAGGAGAGGATGGGTCTGGGAGGAGATGCACATAGTAATGTAGAAGGAGAGGAGGGGTCTAGGAGGAGATGCACAGAGTAATGTAGAAGGAGAGGATGGGTCTAGGAGGAGATGCACATAGTAATGTAGGAGGAGAGGACGGGTCTAGGAGGAGATGCACAGAGTAATGTAGAAGGAGAGGAGGGGTCTAGGAGGAGATGCACAGAGTAATGTAGAAGGAGAGGATGGGTCTAGGAGGAGATGCACATAGTAATGTAGGAGAGGATGGGTCTAGGAGGAGATGCACAGAGTAATGTAGAAGGAGAGGAGGGGTCTAGGAGGAGATGCACAGAGTAATGTAGAAGGAGAGGATGGGTCTAGGAGGAGATGCACATAGTAATGTAGGAGAGGATGGGTCTAGGAGGAGATGCACATAGTAATGTAGAAGGAGAGGACGGGTCTAGAAGGAGATGCACAGAGTAATGTAGAAGGAGAGGAGGGGTCTAGGAGGAGATGCACAGAGTAATGTAGAAGGAGAGGATGGGTCTAGGAGGAGATGCACAGAGTAATGTAGGAGGAGAGGACGGGTCTAGGAGGAGATGCACAGAGTAATGTAGGAGGGGATCAGAATAACATATACTTATGTTTATCACCTTTCTGGAGAATCCTTAACATGTATTGTGACAGGTCCTGGGATGCGTGAGAATAACCATTCATCTCCGTCAACATCTCGAAAACCCTTGGCAAATGGGTTGCTGGCGATCTTCAGCTGTGTGATCTGGAGGGACATTGATGTATGAGTAGATGATGGACATAGATGACTAGAGATGAGTGTAATTCGAGCATGCTCGAGTCTGATTCTTTGGCATTTGAATACCAGTGGCTGAAGAAATTGGATGCAGCCCTAGGGCAGGCTGGAAAACATGGATACAACCATAGGCCATAGGCTGTATTCTTGTCTTCTTCAGTCACTGGCATTACATGCCGAATGATCATACTCCAGCATGTCTAATGATGACATTTTTTGTTCTGTCTTTTGCATGCATCAGTTATTATATCGATATGAGCCTAGATCCAGAGTTTTGTGTGACCTCATGGATTTTATTATAGGTGCCCTGGAGAATTATAAAGTATTGTACAGACCTATACAGGACCAGTCTTTAAGTACTGAGCGGTAATTGAGATCACGTCTGGTCACTTACTCTGTGATTCTGATACGCTGTCACAGCTGTAAACTGTGTCTCTGGAAAGATGAACGATACAAAGTTCTGTGCGGCGCGGGCCTCTCCGCCTTGATGGCGATCAGAGAGCAGGATATGGAGCCGCGGCTGGTATCGATGCATCGAGTTTAGTATTATCTATGGGTTAAAACATTGATTAATATGTTTCTTATTCATTTTATGAAGCGGAATGGACACAGATATTTGCTTTCCCTTCCTTTCATTTTTTCCATTTGCTTGTTCTTATACACAATATAGTTTTGCCAGCTTTACAGACAGCAGTTTGGCATTGAGTGCTGTTATGTTGTTTATTGACTAAAGATTATGGTCATTGCTGACCTTAATAATTCAGATGTAAAAAGATCTCTGTCAGGATGGAAGGGATGTGCCACAAGACATGGGGCAAAGCCCGGCTGTAAGTCTAGAGGGAATGGTGTGCATCAAAAGAGAACCATGTACCCATTGCTATAAATGGGAATCCACATCGCCATCTACATGTGCAGGACGTATGTACAGAAAAAGGCAGATAATAGCCCTATTAAGTGAGGCTAGATCCAGAAATAGCAAAGCCTGTGACGTACAGAAGAATAATCTGCATCAGAAGGAGAATGTGTTGTGTACAGGGTCTAACTGGAAATCCCTGGGCGCCATTTTTTGCCCTTTCTGGAGTCTGTGGTCCATTGAGGCTCAGAGGCCTGGGTGCAGCCATAACCTCTGCACTCCATATAGTTACACCATGAAAACACCTATGCTGATTGTCGGAGCCATCGGTTCTTGACATGTTAACCATTATATGGTTATGGGTAGGATGTAAATAATGACTAGAGACAAGTATACAATGTGCTGTATATGTGTATGAGTAGTTGGAGACCTATGTTCCTCACATGTCCTCTCATATCCTGTGCATTGTTGGTGAGCTTAAGTCGGTCAAAAGAGACAGTCTGTCTCATCCAGTGAGATCCTCGTGCCGGCGAGTCGGGGTGGAAATGAAGACGGCCTGGAGGAGCTGGATCTGCAGTGCCTGAAACCAGCCAGGAGGAGGAATGGAAAGCGTACCTGTGGGTGAAAGTTACACCAAAATGTTATAAAAAAGAATAGAGATGAGCGAGTATGTTCGTACAAACATGATGCTAATTGTTCGTGATCGCCGATCACAAACAATTTGATGATCGGAATGATTATAACCATCATTTTTGAACCTGCAAACGTTTATCTCGCAATGTACGTAACTGCCCAATTTAAGCTTTGCACCTGATAATCTGTTTGCATGTGCGTAACTCTAGACTGAAACGTATGCAACAGTGTAATTTACACTTTGCATCTGATAATCTGTATGCATGTGCGTAGACCAATATGTACTCTTCTATGTATGAACACAAATTTATCACAATAATATTTTTTTACATTCATGTTGGGGGTCCGAACTGAACATCAGGATGTTCTCTCAACACTAAAAGAGATGATAGATATCCATAGAGAAGAGATGTCTATACAGAAGAGATGATGGATGTCCATGAAGAAGAGACGATAGATGTCTATACAGAAGAGATTATGGATGTCTATACAGAAGAGATGATAGATGTCTATACAGAAGAGATGGTAGATGTCTATACTGAAGAGATGGTAGATTATAGATGTCCATACAGAAGAGATGATAGATGTACTTGTAAAAGAGATGATAGATGTCCATAGAGAAGAGATGATGGATGTCCGTGAAGAAGAGACTATAGATGTCTATACAGAAGAGATGGTAGATGTCCATGAAGAGGAGACGATAGATGTCTATACAGCAGAGATTATGGATGTCTATACAGAAGAGATGGTAGATGTCTATACTGAAGAGATGGTAGATTATAGATGTCCATACAGAAGAGATGATAGACGTACTTGTAGAAGAGATGATAGATGTCTATACAGAAGAGATGATAGATGTCCATGAAGAAGAGATGATAGATGTGTATACAAAAGAGATAATGGATGTACATGAAGAAGAGATGATAGATTATAGATGTCCATACAGAAGACATGATAAATGTACTTGTAGAAGAGATGGTAGACATCTATACTAGGGATGGTCCGAACCGAGTTCTCGGAAATGATTCCCGCTGTCTGCCCGCTCCGTGGAGAGGGTAAATACGGCGGGAGGACCGCCTGGAAAGCCATAGCCATAGGCTGTATCCCAGTTTTCCAGGCGGTGCTCCCGCTGTATTTACCCGCTGCACGGAGCGGGCAGACAGCGGGAATCTGATGCCGAGCGTTCGGGTTCATACGAACCCGAACCTCGGCAGTTTTGGACCATCCCTAATCTATACAAAAGAAATGATAGATGTCTATACAGAAGACATGATAGATGTCTATACAGAAGAGATTATAGATGTCCATGAAGAAGAGATGATCGATGTATATGATGAACAGATGATAGATGTCCATACAGAAGAGATGATAGATGTACTTGAAGAAGAGATGATCGATGTATATGAAGAAGAGATGATAGATTATCGATGTCCATACAGAAGAGATGATAGATGTACTTGAAGAAGAGATGAAAGATGTCTATACAGAAGAGATGATAGATGTCCATACAGAAGAGATGGTAGATGTCCATGAAGAAGAGATGATAGATGTACTTGAAGAAGAGATGATAGAAATCTATACAGAAGAGATGGTAGATGTCCATGAAGAAGAGATGATAGATGTCCATACAGAAGAGATGATGGATGTACATGAAGAAGAAATGATAGATGTCTATACAGAAGAGATGGTAGATGTCTATACTGAAGAGATGATAGATGTACGTGAAGAAGAGATGATGTACGTGAAGAAGAAATGATAGATGTCTATACAGAAGAGATGGTAGATGTCCTTGAAGAAGAGATGATAGATGTACTTGAAGAAGAGATGAAAGATGTCTATACAGAAGAGATGATAGATGTCCATACAGAAGAGATGGTAGATGTCCATGAAGAAGAGATGATAGATGTACTTGAAGAAGAGATGATAGAAATCTATACAGAAGAGATGGTAGATGTCCATGAAGAAGAGATGATAGATGTCCATACAGAAGAGATGATGGATGTACATGAAGAAGAAATGATAGATGTCTATACAGAAGAGATGGTAGATGTCTATACTGAAGAGATGATAGATGTACGTGAAGAAGAGATGATGTACGTGAAGAAGAAATGATAGATGTCTATACAGAAGAGATGGTAGATGTCCTTGAAGAAGAGATGATAGATGTACTTGAAGAAGAGATTATAGAAATCTATACAGAAGAGATGGTAGATGTCCATGAAGAAGAGATGATAGATGTCCATAGAGAAGAGATGATGGATGTACGTAAAGAAGAAATGATAGATGTCCATACAGAAGAGATGATAGATGTACATGAAGAAGAGATGATAGATGTCTATACAGAAGAGATGGTAGATGTCCATACAGAAGAGATGATGGATGTACATGAAGAAGAGATGATAGATGTCTATACAGAAGAGATGGTAGATGTCCATACAGAAGAGATGATGGATGTACATGAAGAAGAAATGATAGATGTCCATACAGAAGAGATGGTAGATGTCCATGAAGAAGAGATGATAGATGTACTTGAAGAAGAGATGATAGAAATCTATACAGAAGAGATGGTAGATGTCCATGAAGAAGAGATGATAGATGTCCATACAGAAGAGATGATGGATGTACATGAAGAAGAAATGATAGATGTCTATACAGAAGAGATGGTAGATGTCTATACTGAAGAGATGATAGATGTACGTGAAGAAGAGATGATGTACGTGAAGAAGAAATGATAGATGTCTATACAGAAGAGATGGTAGATGTCCTTGAAGAAGAGATGATAGATGTACTTGAAGAAGAGATTATAGAAATCTATACAGAAGAGATGGTAGATGTCCATGAAGAAGAGATGATAGATGTCCATAGAGAAGAGATGATGGATGTACGTAAAGAAGAAATGATAGATGTCCATACAGAAGAGATGATAGATGTACATGAAGAAGAGATGATAGATGTCTATACAGAAGAGATGGTAGATGTCCATACAGAAGAGATGATGGATGTACATGAAGAAGAAATGATAGATGTCCATACAGAAGAGATGGTAGATGTCTATACTGAAGAGATGATAGATGTACGTGAAGAAGAAATGATAGATGTCTATACAGAAGAGATGGTAGATGTCTATACAGAAGAGATGATTGATAGAGGTCCATACAGAAGAGATGATTGATAGAGGTCCATACAGAAGAGATGATAGATGTCTATACAGAAGAGATGGTAGATGGCTATACAGAAGAGATGATTGATAGATGTCCATACAGAAGAGACGATAGATGGCCATGTAGAAGAGCTGATAGATGTCCGTGAAGAAGAGCTGATAGATGTCCATACAAAAAGATTATAGTGTATGGGCACAATGTTCAGTCATATCTTCTAAGCTCTCAATCAGAATACAATCCATATATATATATATATCTATGGATCAGTTGTCTTCTACATACTACTGACCTGTATCTTTTGTCGCCTACTGGTAAGAAGTCTAGAAGAAGGGAATACTCCGCAGTGGGGTCCATTCCCCAAATACGAACTTGGAAGAGTGGAAACATTCTTCTACATAAACAATAACATCATAGAACCGGAGAGAAAATATTAATATTCCTATTCCATCAATAACTTTATGTTCCAGATTTATCAGTCTGTCAGAGGCAAATATTGGAGTGCCTACAGCAACCAATCACAGCTCTGCTTTTTTTTTCAACAGGGTAAACATATGGCTTGGAAGTCTAATAACTTGCATGACGTGAATATATCCACCACAGTAACAGAATTACATAACCAGACAGAATGCCACTTGCAGGCTCTGTGGGCCAAAGACAGTGTGTTCGAACCACGAACACAGTTATAAGAACTTAAACATGCCCCTTTACCTCCTTACCCCCCCCCCCCCCTTCTCTCTCCTCTGTCTATTCCTCTGCTCTCTTTATCTACTTTTCTCTGTTTCCTTCTTCTCACCTCCTTCCCGAGGTTTCCTATATTTTCTGGTTTAAGTTGGTTCGCTGCATTTTCATCTATGCCGGGTGATGTTTTCTAGGCACGGTGTGATCCATGGTTGCCCATTTCTAGACCGGCCTGGGTGGGTCTTCTAGATTATATTCTTCTCAGTTGCTAGGAACATACTAGGGTTCTTATACGTCTGCTGTCAGTAAGACCTATATTATTCCACTTGCCTCCCAGACGCAATGTATACTGGTGCCGTGCACTCTCACCGGCACCTTTCGTATATCATCTCTCCCCAGTAGCGGACTATTGGTTATTGTGTGACAAAATTCTTTTGGTCCTGCATTTGTCTCTGATGGACCTTTCTTTGTATGTTATCTGGATGTACTTTGCTTTTCTCTTAAAATGCTAATAAAATCTGATTATACATAAAAACTTAAACATGTTCTGTAACGAAGATGGAATAAGGGGGGAGTTAGGGGAGGTAAGGGGGATCATGAGGCGGGTAAGGGGGATCATAAAGGGAGGTAAGGGGGGATCATGAGGGGGGTAAGGGGGGTCATGAAGGGAGGTAAGGGGGGATCATGAGGGGGGTAAGGGGGATCATGAAGGGAGGTAAGGGGGGATCATGAGGGGGGTAAGGGGGATCATGAAGGGAGGTAAGGGGGGGATCATGAGGGGGGTAAGGGGGATCATGAAGGAAGGTAAGAGGAATCATGAAGGGAGGTAAGAGGGATCATGAGGGGGTAAGGGGGGATCATGAAGGGAGGTAAGGGGGGATCATAAAGGGAGGTAAGGGGGGATCATGAGGGGTGTAAGGGGGATCATGAAGGGAGATGAGGGGGGTAAGGGGGATCATGAAGGGAGGTAAGGGGATCATGAGGGGGGTAAGGGGGGTCATGAAGGGAGGTAAGGGGGGATCATGAGGGGGGTAAGGGGGATCATGAAGGGAGGTAAGAGGGGATCATAAGGGGGGTCATGAAGGGAGGTAAGGGGGGATCATGAGGGGGGTAAGGGGGGTCATGAAGGGAGGTAAGGGGGGATCATGAGGGGGGTAAGGGGGATCATGAAGGGAGGTAAGGGGGGATCATGAGGGGGGTAAGGGGGATCATGAAGAGAGGTAAGGGGGGATCATGAGGGGGGTAAGGGGGATCATGAAGGGAGGTAAGGGGGGGATCATGAGGGGGGTAAGGGGGGTCATGAAGGGAGGTAAGGGGGGATCATGAGGGGGGTAAGGGGGGTCATGAAGGGAGGTAAGGGGGGATCATGAGGGGGGTAAGGGGGATCATGAAGGGAGGTAAGGGGGGATCATGAGGGGGGTCATGAAGGGAGGTAAGGGGGGATCATGAGGGGGGTAAGGGGGATCATGAAGGGAGGTAAGAGGGGATCATGAGGGGGGTAAGGGGGGTCATGAAGGGAGGTAAGGGGGGATCATGAGGGGGGTAAGGGGGATCATGAAGAGAGGTAAGGGGGGATCATGAGGGGGGTAAGGGGGATCATGAAGGGAGGTAAGAGGAATCATGAAGGGAGGTAAGAGGGATCATGAGGGGGTAAGGGGGGATCATGAAGGGTAAGGAGGATCATGAGGGGGGTAAGGGGGATCATGAAGGGAGGTAAGAGGGGATCATGAGGGGGGTAAGGGGGGTCATGAAGGGAGGTAAGGGGGGATCATGAGGGGGGTAAGGGGGATCATGAAGAGAGGTAAGGGGGGATCATGAGGGGGGTAAGGGGGATCATGAAGGGAGGTAAGAGGAATCATGAAGGGAGGTAAGAGGGATCATGAGGGGGTAAGGGGGGATCATGAAGGGTAAGGAGGATCATGAGGATGGGCTAATCAACAGCTCTGCTTTCATTTAATCAGATTGTTAAGGTATAAATGCTGAGCTCTGATTGGCTGCTGTGGTCAGATGAGACCAGTTTTGTCCTGGGCTGATAAATCTGATCCTGTCTTCATACAGATATTCATATAAAAAAACAGGGGGGGGGGGGTGCTTCTGCTTTGGTATTTAGATACAGAACTAGGACTGTAAAGTGATTGCACGCGGGGAAGGAACATGTAGCTATGACTAGATACAGCCTTATCAGACACCTGGTAACAGACTTCTTACCTTCCCGCTTTGGTCACAATCATCTCTGTTCCGAGACTGTTAAACGTTTCCCAGAGGGTGGCCGTCTCCAGGCTGACCATGATGCCACGCAGGGCAGGGTTCTTCCCAGTAACGTCGGTCTGAGGAAGGCGAGGAACATCTAAAATGCTTGGCGTCCAAGGAGCAATGTCAGGAGATCCAAAACAGGCGGAAGGAACAGTGTGCTCATCTGAAATACAGCGGTCGTGTGAAAGGAACTGAGGGGGACATTTACTAAGGCGTCTAATGTGGGTCGGTGTTTATTCTGTTCCAATATATTGTGTGTGATTTATGGAAAAGTCGCACTGTCATAGTAACTGTGTCTAAGTAAAAAGCCGCAAAAATAGATCGCAGACAAATTCACCTGGTACTGACCAGACTTTTTTTAAAAGTCGCAAATGATAAATTGGGTGCAAATCACAGATTTTGTGAAGTTTTGTGGTGAATACTCAGAACGGGCAGATTAAAAAAAAGTTGGATCTAAAAAATATTTGCACGTCAAATACTGGTTCATAATTAGAACTTCAATTTAATTATTTACCTAAAAATAGGCGCAAAACCCGTTATAAACTTCCCCCTAAGTTTAATGTAGGAAACTGCTGTCCTCTTGTCTCTTTATTGGCGTAACCAAGTTACAGACACAATTCACACCTTGTCCCTGGATGTAGGATGCTAATAGTTTGGGCCATAGATTGGCTGTTAGATGTACGTTTGTGGCTGTTCTGGTCGGCTAAGACCATAATGACCATCCAGCAAGTAAAGTACTTCACGTATCAATGACCTGAACCACAGATTCCAGTAAGGTGTCACCGCAAACACTGACCTGTTCATTGTCACCCATTAGCCCATTCCCAATTTAGAACTCCTCTTGAATCTAAGCATCAGACAGGGTATACGTGAACTCATGCTGTGTATGATTATTCATATTTTTATTGCACCTTTACCGAAGCTAATGGTGGGGCCTATCTGTTAATATTGTAATAGTAAATGATTGTGGCATTGAAGGAATCTGCCTTTCCCCCATTTTCAGGGTGGCTAGAGCTGCTGTCAGTCTGTGCTCGGGAGACCACCACCACATGCATGTACGTTGCATCGGGTTAACACCCAGCTGTCACATTTACCAGGAGGTGCGGGAAGAGGCTCCTTCTGTAGATATTGGTTTTCGGTCTTCTATTGGGTTTCCCAGACCCTTAGCATGCACTGACAGGCTATGTTCCCACAATATTTTTTCCTCTCTGTTTTTGAAAAGAAAATATGATGTCCGTCATTAAGCTTTTTTTTGCCGCCGGTCAGTGCAGTCACGGCCGCTGGTCCATTGATCTAGGTCAGGTGGACTGATCGCCCTTTGTCTTTAAAAAGTCCATTCAACTGAATTGTATAAACGGTATAAGGACGGTCAAAAAAGAAAAACTGTGTGACCAACTAAAAAATAACGTCCGGTGTTTGCAAACACGCCTGAAAACACTTGTCGTGGTCATTATTCTGACGTATTGAATGTGTTCAGATACGATTCAGCACATTGAAGGCATCAACGTCCATCAGTGGCAAACTCTGTATAGCAACTCTGGTCCCCATCCGAGGAGCGTTCACCTTACCAGAACCCAATCAATATGGTTATAGAGCCACATGATGAATCACTTATTGTTGTTGGCTGCTCATCCACTTTGTTCCGGGGGGGGGGGGAGAAGAGGTGCTGCCCACAAGCAATGATCTGTAGGGCCGCTCACCTGATGATCGCTGGGTCAGGGGGGCTCTCCTGTATTGTACCCATTATCCTTCTCTATTACACCTTCTATCTCCTCCCGTACACTTTCCTTACATATTTGGCTCCATGTTGGCTTCAGATACTACACTCCGTGTCCTCACTCCCCCCTCACCTACTCAGGGCAGACCCCCATCTTTTTTTTCCTGGTGCCCACTAACGTTGGTGGAGTGTGCATCCCCGGCTGAAGAACCAAGATACAGAGGTGTGATTTTAGTTCCAAGTCTGATTACATACAACAGAGTAGTCAGGGGGGTCATAGCCCCCAGCAGACATGTTGTATGTAAGAAACATTTGACCTTAATACAATTTTGATCTTTGTTCTTCTCCCACTATTGGAGACATTGCCCCCTGATCCGGTCCTGTTCACGAGTCTCTATTACTTGGCTCGGCCTGCAGGGCAGCATCTCTCCACCAAGATCCCTCCGTCTCCACACACGTCTGCCTGATGGCCTCTCTGTCTTTTCCTTTCTCCTTACATTTTGATTTTCTGTTTGGCAGCTAAGAAAGTGACAGGACGCTAAATTGATGACTTTACTCACCAGGAATCCCCTCAGTACAATAGACATAGAGACAATCTGCAACGGGAGTCTGAGCGGGCACCAGTGTTGTGTTAGTATAATAAAGGCAGCTAGAAAGTGTCTTTGGTGGAGACATTGGCCGGAGCAGCTTACATGGCCTCTCAGGGTTTAAGAAACATATTTATGGGGGATACAGATTTGGGGGGAATAGTCTTTACGCTTGGTGGACATTCCAAGTAGAGTAAATATTTTAGGGAACCAACATACTCTGAATGTCCTCAACGCCAGCATCATATGCTCCTCAGAGGTTTACTTCTTCAGCATCAAATCTGAAGGCACCACCACCCACTGGGCCATTTCTGAGCAGTTCAGCCATGGGACACATAGATGGCACACTCCTATCTTGGTGATAAACCGCATAGGCAATATCTAATGCTTAGTATACCCCATAAATACATAAAGCTTTATTATAGAGACAGGTTCTAGGATAAGGTGGACATATAGAGGTAACAAGTCCCTCCCGGTCATTCTTGCACTACTCTTTGGAGATATACCACATATGTGATAACCAGTGTTAGGTCCACGACTACACAAAGCTTCATCATGGAGACAGTTCCTAGGATAAACCATGATTTGATTCCCCTATATCATGGACTACACATATGTAACACCCATGGTAGATACTCAACTACACAAGTTTCATCATAAAGACAAGCAATTCTAGTATAAAGCATCAAGTATCTCATTCTCTACAGTACTTGGACTATATGGTGGTATACCATGTCTGGTACAGAGAATAGAACCTACATCATCTTATTCCCTATAGTTTTAGGAGTACACTGATGGTATAGCACATAGAATAATCTATGTAGGATTCATGACTATTTGAAGCCTTACGATAAAGCCGAGGTCTAGACACACCACAAGAATGGAATATACAGTCCATGTTCTAGAACTCTTGGAAACTGTATGTTAGTGTACCACAACTTCTCGGTGAAGATTCATCATGGAGAAAACATGTTCTAGGTTAAACCATGAATTCAGAATATACGTTTTAATTGAACTAGTTGCAGGGATGACCCTCATACGAGACTCCATCATGGAGAATGGAGTGTAGACTTACTCTATAATCCACTGCGTTTGTATGGAGGTGTAGAGATACTTAGATCTGTGACTACGTGAAGCTCCACTGTGGAGACAAATCAATCCAAGTAAACTGGGAATAGCGTCTAGTCACTTCACTGTGTATAACCCCCTGGAGCTTGTATGGAGGGATAAAGATCCATGACTACAGAATGCTCCATCATGGAGACAACACGCCCTAGAATAAGTTATGATAGAAGAATCCTTACCTGGCGAGTGTGGATGGTGCATGGTTACTCTGGTGTCTCTTCACCTGTGGTCTCTGTGACCTGGTGGCGTCCGCACACTCTCATTCACTTCTTATATTATTCTGGTCACCTCAGTCTCGGTCCTCTTAGTCTTCAGGACCTCCCCCCTTCCTGTCACTTTATGAGCGTCCTGCTGTGACTCCACTTGAGGACCAGGAGGCTTCTCTGAATATCAAAAATGTTCTTCAGTGTGAAGTTCTGGACCCAATCAATGACTTGTAATGAGATTATTGTCTCAGTGTCAACACCTGCCCATATGTAAGACATCCGATGGCGGCCGGTCCCCAGGAGTCCATGGAGCAGCACACGTCAGGCAGGTGCGCTCTCATTCTGCCCCTAGCAGTCTCTCATCCGTCTTGAGTCTGTCACTAGCAGTCACACTATGTAATAAATTCCATTAATCTCTCTGTGACAACTCATGATTTATGAGGCTGCATCTACATCAAGAAAAGAGAGAGTGAGGAGGAGCGCCTCATACGGCCTCTCGTACAACTTCTATACGGTCTGTCATACAGCTTCTATACGGTCTGTCATACAGCTTCTATACGGCCTCTCATACAGCTTCTATACGGCCTCTCATACAGCTTCTATACGGCCTCTCATACAGCTTCTATACGGCCTCTCATACAGCTTCTATACGGGCTCTCATACAGCTTCTATACAGGCTCTCATAAAGGCTTCTATACGGCCTCTCGTACAACTTCTATACTGCGTCTCATACAGCTTCTATACGGCCTCTCATACATCTCCTATACGGCCTCTCATACAGCTTCTATACGGCCTCCCATACAGCTTCTATACGGCCTCCCATACAGCTTCTATACGGCCTCTCATACAGCTTCTATACGGCGTCTCATACATCTCCTATACGGCCTCTCATACAGCTTCTATATGGCCTCTCATACAGCTTGTATACGGCCTCTCATACAGCTTCTATACGGGCTCTCATACAGCTTCTATACGGCCTCTCATACAGCTTCTATACGGGCTCTCATAAAGCTTCTATACGGCCTCTCATACAGCTTCTATACGGCCTCTCATACATCTCCTATACGGCCTCCCATACAGCTTCTATACGGTCTGTCATACATCTTCTATACGGCCTCTCATACAGCTTCTAAATGGCGTCTCAAACAGCTTGTATACAGTGTCTCTTACATCTTCTATACGGCGTCTCATACATCTTCTATACGGCCTCTCATACATCTCCTATACGGCCTCTCATACAGCTTCTATACGGCCTCTCATACATCTTCTATACGGCCTCTCATACATCTCTTATATGGCCTCTCATACATCTCCTATACGGCCTCTCATACAGCTTCTATATGGCCTCTCATACAGCTTCTATACGGCCTCTCATACATCTCCTATACGGCCTCTCATACAGCTTCTATATACTGTCTCATACAGCTTCTATACGGCCTCTCATCCAGCTTCTATTCGGCCTCTCATACAGCTTCTTTACGGTCTCTCATACAGCTTCTATACGGTCTGTCATACAGCTTCTATACGGTCTGTCATACATCTTCTATACGGTCTGTCATACATCTTCTATACGGTCTGTCATACAGCTTCTATACGGTCTGTCATACAGCTTCTATACAACATCTCATACAGCTTCTATATGGCCTCTCATACAGCTTGTATACGGCCTCTCATACAGCTTCTATACGGCCTCTCATACAGCTTCTATACGGGCTCTCATAAAGCTTCTATACGGCCTCTCATACAGCTTCTAAATGGCGTCTCAAACAGCTTGTATACAGTGTCTCTTACATCTTCTATACGGCGTCTCATACATCTTCTATACGGCCTCTCATACATCTCCTATACGGCCTCTCATACATCTCCTATACGGCCTCTCATACATCTTCTATACGGCCTCTCATACATCTTCTATACGGCCTCTCATACATCTCTTATATGGCCTCTCATACATCTCCTATACGGCCTCTCATACATCTCCTATACGGCCTCTCATACAGCTTCTATACGGCCTCTCATACATCTTCTATACGGCCTCTCATACATCTCTTATATGGCCTCTCATACATCTCCTATACGGCCTCTCATACATCTCCTATACGGCCTCTCATACAGCTTCTATATGGCCTCTCATACAGCTTCTATACGGCCTCTCATACATCTCCTATACGGCCTCTCATACAGCTTCTATATGGCCTCTCATACAGCTTCTATACGGCGTCTCATACAACTTCTAAATGGCGTCTTATACATATCCTATACGGCCTCTCATACAGCTTCTATATACTGTCTCATACAGCTTCTATACGGCCTCTCATCCAGCTTCTATTCGGCCTCTCATACAGCTTCTTTACGGTCTCTCATACAGCTTCTATACGGTCTGTCATACATCTTCTATACGGTCTGTCATACATCTTCTATACGGTCTGTCATACAGCTTCTATACGGTCTGTCATACAGCTTCTATACAACATCTCATACAGCTTCTATATGGCGTCTCATACAACTTCTATACAAAATCTCATACAGCTTCTATATACTGTCTGATACAACTATACGATGTCTCATACAACGTCTATAGGGCGTCTCATACAGCTTCTATACGGTCTCTCATACAGCTTCTATACAACATATCATACAGCTTCTATACGGCCTCTTATACAGCTTCTATACAACATCTCATACATCTTCTATACGGCTACTCATACAGCTTCTATATACTGTCTCATACAACTTCTATACGATGTCTCATACAACGTCTATATGGCAACTCATACAGCTTCTATACAGCGTATCATACAACTTCTATACATCTCATACAGCTTCTATATAGCGTTTCATACAACTTCTGTACGGCGTCTCATACAGCTTCTATACGGCATCTCATACAGCTTCTATACATCTCATTCAGCTTCTATATACTGTTTCATACAGCTTCTGTACGGCGTCTCATACAGCTTCTATACGGCCTCTCATACAGCTTCTATACGGCATCTCATACAGCTTCTATACGGCGTCTCACACAGCTTGTATACGGCGTCTCTTACATCTTCTATACAACATCTCATACATCTTCTATACGGCCTCTCATACATCTTCTATACGGCGTCTCTTACAACTTCTATACGGCGTCTCATACAGCTTCTATACGGCCTCTCATACAGCTTTTATTCGGTATCTTATACAGCTTCTATATACTGTCTCATACAACTATTCGATGTCTCATACAACTTCTAAATGGCGTCTCACACAGCTTCTATACGGCGTCTCTTACAGCTTCTATACAACATCTCATACAACTTCTATACGGTCTTATACAGCTTCTATACGGCGTCTCATACAGCTTCTATATACTGTCTCATACAACTTCTATACGGCATCTCATACAATTTCTATATACTGTCTCATACAACTTCTATACAATGTCTCATACAATGTCTATATGGCAACTCATACAGCTTCTATACAACATCTCATACAACTTCTAAACGGTCTCTCATACAGCTTCTATACGGTCTGTCATACAGCTTCTATACGGCGTCTCATACATCTTCTATACGGCCTCTCATACAGCTTCTATACGGTCTGTCATACAGCTTCTATACGGTCTGTCATACAGCTTCTATACGGCCTCTCATACAGCTTCTATACGGTCTGTCATACAGCTTCTATACGGCCTCTCATACAGCTTCTATACGGCCTCTCATACAGCTTCTATACGGTCTGTCATACAGCTTCTATACGGCGTCTCATACATCTTCTATACGGTCTGTCATACAGCTTCTATACGGTCTGTCATACAGCTTCTATACGGCCTCTCATACATCTTCTATATGGCCTCTCATACATCTTCTATACGGTCTGTCATACAGCTTCTATACGGCCTCTCATACAGCTTCTATACGGCCTCTCATACAGCTTCTATACGGCCTCTCATACAGCTTCTATACGGTCTGTCATACAGCTTCTATACGGTCTGTCATACAGCTTCTATACGGCCTCTCATACAGCTTCTATACAGTCTGTCATACAGCTTCTATGCGGCCTCTCATACAGCTTCTATACGGCGTCTCATACAGCTTCTATACAGTCTGTCATACAGCTTCTATACGGCCTCTCATACAGCTTCTATACGGCCTCTCATACAGCTTCTATACGGCCTCTCATACAGCTTCTATACGGCCTCTCATACAGCTTCTATACGGCCTCTCATACATCTCCTATACGGCCTCTCATACATCTTCTATACGGTCTCTCATACAGCTTCTATACGGCCTCTCATACAGCTTCTATACGGTCTGTCATACAGCTTCTATACGGTCTGTCATACAGCTTCTATACGGTCTGTCATACAGCTTCTATACGGTCTGTCATACATCTTCTATACGGTCTGTCATACAGCTTCTATACGGCCTCTCATACAGCTTCTATACGGTCTGTCATACATCTTCTATACGGCGTCTCATACATCTTCTATACGGTCTGTCATACAGCTTCTATACGGCGTCTCATACAGCTTCTTTCCTTTTCGTCATTCGGCAGCACAGAATGGGTTAATAGCTCCTCCTACTTTATCTCCTAGGATCGCCCACCTAAAAAAAAACCTAAACATTTGATTAGCCAATAGCAAGGGAAACCTCCCTATATCTCATCACTGCCATCCAACAGACACTATGTTTTTTTCTATCCTCCTTTTCTCGGTGAAGCTTGGACAGGTTCCTAGCTTCTATGTTGCCCACCTATATGTTAGTAATTTTTCTTTTTTCAGGATGATCATGCTAGCACGATCACAGCGCACTAAATATATTGCCTGGCGGTGATATTATAGGGGAAAAGGTCCCATTAGTGCTGTTAGGACAAGATAACCTTTTCCCTTGGTGACCTGTGACCTGTGGGGGACCCGGGTTATATTGTCGACCGCAACCCGATTTCGGCAGAGGTCAAGTGGGGGTCCCTGACCATACTGCTGTTCTGAATTAGGGTGTCCAGGTATGTGAAAACTTGTTACCGTGACGTGTTTTGCCGGTTTCCTTGCTGTTGCAGCAGGGTTCCTCATGTTACTGATGCAGACGGCCATCTTCTTCCGGTTGCGTTCCACACGCCGGAAGTGCGTTCCAAATCGCGGCCATCTTCCGGTGGAGGCCGTGGACCGGAACTGCGTCATCCGCCGCGTACGCACGCTCTGTTTCTGGCACAGAAGCCATTTTAGCGTGCGGAATAAAGGCCTGCACTTCCTGTGCTGGGCAGCCGGATTCCCTGTAATCTAAGGCATTGGTTTTCCTCCTGGTGTCTCTTCCAAGGCTGTGCGATGGTTTCCACACGTCTGGGCATTCCTAAGAGCTCTGCTCCGTACTGCCTATTCTATATTTATACATTATGGCTATTTGCATTATTAGTAATGTCATGTTGTATGCATCTTTACAGATGTCAAGCCATTCAGCTTCGTACAAGAGGAAGAGGACGTCTAGGCATCGCACATGTCCCTTATGTGAACAGCCAATCCCTGATGATCTTACTGGTTCTATATGTGAGCCCTGCATAGAGAGAGAGATTGCAAAAAAGAGGAGAAAGAGAAGCAACTTGTGTGTAAAATGTTTTCAAGAACTACCTGCGGATGCTGACAGCAATCTGTGTCCTGAATGTGCTCATCCTCCACCATCACGTGAGCAATCCAGCTTTATGGATGAGGCAAGGAATTTTTTCTCCTGGTTTAAAAAACATACCAAGGAGGCTTCACGAGATAAGAAGCATAGGAGAAAGCGCAGACCTGAGGCTGATGTGACCTCTGACTCTGATTCCTCTTTTTCTTCTTCTGATTCCTCTGAGTCTGATGAACCAATATCAGAAGATTATTACATCTTCAAAAAAGAAAACGCTGATAAACTTATCGAAGCGGTAAAAGACATTATGGAGGTGAAGAAAGATAAGAATTCATCTCAGAATAAGAGGGATTTATATTATTTCCCAAAGAAAAAATCCAGAGTCCTTCCAGGACATCAAGTCTTTGTAACTAGTCTAGTGACGGCAGGCGAGGCGTGGCAGGAGCAGTAGGCAGGAGATAGTGCAGGCAGAGGACTGTAGACGTGCTCGTAGGTGGCGGACAGGTCTCAGGAACAATGGGAAGGCAGCGGGCAAGGACTAGGGACAAGGACTGAAGACAGGAACAAGGAACAAGGACTAAGGTCAGGAACAACAGGGAGCTGGGCCAAACGCTATGAGAAGCATGTAGAGGCTCCAACACCTGTAGTGGGGCAGGGCTGGAATTTATAGGGAGTGATTGTGTGCATACACCAATTAGGGGCGGACTGGCCCTTTAAATTCGAGACAGCCGGCGCGCGCGCGCCCTAGGAGGCGGGGACGCGCGCGGCAGCTGGCACAGGGAGAAACAGGAGCGGAGGAGAGGTGAGGCGCCCCCAGGGGCCGAACTAGCAGCAGCGCCGGGTCCCTGCACAAGGAGCCCGGCGGCTGCATGGGGCAGGGGGAGGTCGCGGCGGCAGCCCGGAACACGGGACGCCGCCGCGGCCGTGACATTACCCCCCCCTTTGGCCTCCCCTCTTTCTTGCCTGCAGATAGAGGCAAATCAGTGATGGAGTCCATCCCTATGTGGTGCCAGGGAAGGTCTGGAACTGGCAAAGGTTGTAATAGGCCGGCAGGCCTTAGTCGGGAGGACTTGTTTTTGGCACAGATGGTACAGGAAGCCACAAAGTCCTTGACATCTTGGAATAGACTGGACCACCAGTAGTGGCGGGAGATCCGTTGCCCGCTCTTTTGGACTCCAGGGTGCCCGGCCTCCAATGAGGAATGTCCCCACTTCAAAATCCTTCTTCGAAGCGCAGGGTGAACATGGGTCTTTCCGGGGGGTATTCTCTGAAGAGTAGAGGTGGCGACTGGCACTAGGCGATCGGGAGGTATAATGTGGCGAGGGGATGTGGATTTGTGGATGAAATCCTTCTGTAAGTTCTCCCGGATGTAGGGGGACATGGCCTCGGGTACGGAGAGAGGGTACACCCAACCTCGTGGAGAAGAAGTACCAGGAAGGAGGTCTATGGGACAATCGTACGCCCGGTGAGATGGTAGAGAGTCCTCCTCCTCGGCAGAGAAGGCATCCGCCAAGTCTTGGTCCTCCGCCGGTAGGCCGGATAGAGGCTTGGCGGGGTCAGATGACGACATAGAATACTTGGTCTGAGGTGACTTGAGACACTGGTTGGAACAGTCCTGACCCCAACTGAGAATCTCCCCGGTTCTACAGTCCAGCTTAGGGGCATGTAATTGCAGCCAAGGGAGTCCCAGGAGGATGGCGGGAGAAGAATGGGGCAGGACGTAGAAGGATATCTTTTCCTGATGTAAAGGATCCACCTGGAGGACTAGAGGTGCGGTCTGGTAGTACACATGGTCGGTAAGAATCTCGCCCGTGACCGAGGAGATAGTCAGGGGCCTGGCTAGTTGGGTCACGGGTAGCCGCCATCTTTGGACCAATGTTGCCGCAATAAAACTGCCTGCTGACCCAGAATCGAGAAAGGCAGAAGTCTGGTGAGTTTGTCCTGAGGGTGTCTGGATGGAGACTGGCACAGACAACTTTGGAGAGGTGGCATTCACACTTAGGGAGACCTCTACCACCGGACCTAGGTGCTGGCGTTTCCCGGACGCTTGAGGACGTTGGGGACATCTCAGCCGAAAGTGATCCGAACCACCGCAGTAGAGGCAGAGATTCAGCTCCAGACGACGAATTCTTTCATCAGGCGTCAGGTGAGCCCGTTCCACCTGCATAGGAATCTCAGGAGTCGACTGGGACACCGGAACGTCAGGATTCTGGAAGACCGGTGCCAGCTGGTGATGGCGACAGGCTTAGTCGCCGTTCATGCCAGACCTCCTCCTCTCTCTCAGAAAAACGAGTATCGACCCTGGTGGCCAGTAGGATGAGTTCGTTCAGGGAGGTAGGTAGGTCTCGGGCGGAAAGCACGTCTCTCACCCGACTGGACAGGCCCTTCTTGAAGGTGGCTATCAGAGCGGCCTCATTCCAGTCTAATTCTGCCGCCAGGGTGCAGAACTGGATGGCGTAGTCACCAACAGAGGAGCTCCCTTGAGAGAGGTTGAGGAGAGCAGTTTCAGCTGAAGAGGCACGGGCAGGTTCCTCAAAGACGGAGCGAAACTCGACTAGGAAGGTTCGGAGATTGGCAGCAACAGGATCATCTCGGTCCCACAGCGGCGTGGCCCAGGCCAGAGCTCTACCCTCCAATAGGCTGATGATGAAAGCCACTTTAGAGCGCTCGGTGGGAAACTGACTACTTAAAAGTTCAATATGCATGGTGCACTGAGTCAGGAATCCTCTGCACAACTTGGAGTCACCAGAGTATTTGCTTGGGAGAGCCAGTCGAAGTGTAGAAAAAGCAGCAGGAGGTGGTGTGCGCTGGGCTGTAGTATGCTGCTGTAAGGCGGCAGTGAGTTGCTGGATCTTCTGCGCCTGTTGGGCGACCACTCGGGCTACGTCACGGATATCAGGCACCTCGCCGGGATCCATGGTTGGAGCCTACTGTAAACGCCTGGAGTAGTGGATCCACTGGACCGTCACCAGCGATGGCACTAACCTCACCAGGGAGCGGAGTCTAAGGGGCCGCTGGTTTTCACCAGAGCCCGCCGCAAGGCGGGATGGACTTGCTGCGGCAGGCGACCCCCAGGTCGCTACCCCTGGCTTGGTTGCTAGTGACGGCAGGCGAGGCGTGGCAGGAGCAGTAGGCAGGAGATAGTGCAGGCAGAGGACTGTAGACGTGCTCGCAGGTGGCGGACAGGTCTCAGGAACAATGGGAAGGCAGCGGGCAAGGACTAGGGACAAGGACTGAAGACAGGAACAAGGACTAAGGTCAGGAACAACAGGGAGCTGGGGCAAATGCTATGGGAAGCATGTAGAGGCTCCAACACCTGTAGTGGGGCAGGGCTGGAATTTATAGGGAGTGATTGTGTGCATACACCAATTAGGGGCGGACTGGCCCTTTAAATCTGAGACAGCCAGCGCGCGCGCGCGCCCTAGGAGGCGGGGACGCGCGCGCCGGCCGACACAGTGAGAGACAGGAGCGGAGGAGAGGTGAGGCGCCCCCAGGGGCCGAACTAGCAGCAGCGCCGGGTCCCTGCACAAGGAGCCCGGCGGCTGCATGGGGAAGGGGGAGGTCGCGGCAGCGGCCCGGAACACGGGACGCCACGGCCGTGACAGTCTTGAAATCTATTTCAAGGGAGTGGAAGAGACCAGATAAAAGGATTGAACTTGGCTCTAGATTTAAATCAGTATATAAACTTGACCCCACAGAAGCAAAAGCTTGGGAGAATCCGATGGTTGTGGACCCAGCAGTAGCAAAATTATCAAAAGATATGCTGCTTCCTTCAGATGGTTCTGCTCTCCTGAGGGACTCAAGCGACAGGAAATGTGATATATTGTTGAAGAGAGCCTATAGCAACTCGGCGGATTTGTCTAAAGCTGCAATGTCTTTAGTACCAGTCGCCAAAGCCTTAAGAATCAGCTTACCAGGGATATTGAGGATAAAGTTCCTAGAGAGGAGTTATTAGAACAAATGTCTAATTTAAACATGGCGTCTGACTACTTATGTGACTTTCCGGTTGATGCTCTAAAGATCTCAGCTAAAAATCTGGGTTTAGTAAATTCAGCCCGAAGAGCTGTATGGTTAAAGCCTTGGCCAGGGGATGCAGCATCCAAGAGTAATTTTTGTGCTTTACCTTTCGATCCAGGTCATTTGATAGGACCCAGACTGGAGAAGATTCTAGAAGCTGGGAAGGCTGGGAAGGGTCATGCCTTTCCGATGGCATTCAAGAAGAGAGCCTTTAAGTCCTTTCGAGGGAAAGGAAGGAACAACTTCCGAAGAAAGACCCTCCAAGAGAAGACAGACAGAGGGTTTCAGAAGAGAAACCAGAACTGCAATAAACCTAAGCAGTCGGAGTCAGGACACAATAAGACTGAGTTTTGACGCCAGGTCATATCCAGTTGGTGCAAGGCTGCGTCATTTTTTGCCAAAGTGGCAGGAAATAACAACAGACGCATGGGTTTTGAATATTATAGAAGAAGGTTACAAGCTGAACTTTCTAAAAAGCTGCCTCAAAGATTTCTTCTGAATCGACCGACGAATCCAGTGATACACCTCTCTCTGCAGGAATTTCTTCAGAAGGGAGTTCTTCAAGAAGTACCGAAGTGTCAGCAAAAGCAAGGCGTATACTCTCGTATTTTTCCCGTGCCAAAAGCAGAAGGGAAATGGAGGCTTATCATAGACCTCAGATACCTCAATCAACATCTGAGGAAGGAGAGGTTCAAGATGGAAACTATTCGTTCCGCCATAAATCTAGTCCAGAAAACGATTGCATGATCACCATCGATCTTATGGATGCATATTTACACATACCCATCCACATAAACTCCAGGAAGTTTTTGAGAATCTCAGTCCAGATAGGTTCCAAGGTGCACCTTGGTTCTCGTTGCCCATCTCCGTCTACTAGGTATCCAAATAGTGCCTTATCTGGACGACTGGCTGCTAATCACAGCTTCTTCTTTATCACCTGTCTATAACATGCGCACTACTCCAGTCAGCAGGTTTCATAATAAATCAAAAGAAGTCAGACCTTCAACCTACCACCTCCAAAAGATTCCTGGGGATGCTGATAGATTCAAGTCTTCAAACAGTCTTTCTGCCAGAAGAAAAGATCACCATGATAATGTCTCAAGTTCGTCATCTAATCACAGTTCCGAAAGTGTCCATTCGTCAACCAATGAGCACGCTAGGCATGATGACAGCTACCATAGATGCAGTCCCTTGGACAAAAGCGCATTTTAGAGACTTACAGTCGGACATTCTTTCAGTATGGGACAGGAGAACCAAGTCTCTGAACAGAGATTTGAGAATATCAGATCATACCAGAAGATCCCTGGCATGGTGGCTGAACAAAGACACTTTGCAGAAAGGAAACAGTTTTCGACCTATGGACGCTATAGTCCTTACTACAGACGCGTCAAAAACAGGTTGGGGAGCTCATGTCCTGGATATGTGGGTCCAGAAAGAGTGGTCACCTTCAGAAGCCGATCTATCATCCAAATCTGAAAGAGCTGAGAGCAGCTCCTCTAGCCATTCTTCATTTCACCAGAATTCTGAAAGACAAAGCAGTTGTAGTCCGGTCAGACAACGCTGTTACGGTTTAGTACCTGAACAAACAAGGGGGCACTCGGAGCCCCAGTCTTCAGAAGGAATGCAGGAGCCTGATGAGATGGGCAGAAGACACTGTCTGCAGCATCTCAGCGATGCATATAAAAGGCTCTTTGAATACGAGAGCGGATCTGTTGAGTCGCAAGAGATTGAGCCCCAACGAGTGGTCGCTGAACGATCAGGTCTTCCAAGATCTTGTGGACAGTTGGGGCTGTCCCCAGTGGGACATGATGGCCACTCGGGCCAACAGGAAATTAAAGAACTTTGCATCCCTCAATCCAGCAGATCAACCTCACATCCTGGACGCATTCTCAACAACCTGGAGGGGTCTTCATATTTACATTTTTCCTCCTCCAGTGATTCTGTGCAAGGTGCTGAAGAAGATAATGCTCGATAAGCCACAGGTGATCCTAATAGCACCGTTTTGGCCACGCCGCATATGGTTCCCTCTATTGTTGCAGCTATCGAAGGACGTATTCTGGAAGCTGCCTCAACGTCCAGACCTTCTAACCCAGAATGGGTTCTACCATCAACATCTCGATCACCTGCACTTGACTGCTTGGAGTTTGAAAGAACTAAATACAGATCAACAGGTCTTTCCGACGAGGTGATAACAACTCTCCTTTCTTCCCGTAAAGAGTCAACTAATCAGGTGTATAGTAAGTTGTGGCGAAAATTTACTTCCTGGAGAGAAGAGAATAATCATCCAGAAGTCGATCTACCTGTCATCTTGCAGTTCCTTCAGGATGGTTTAAAGAAGGGGCTTAAAGCCAACACACTTCGAGTCCATATGACTGCAATTAATGCCTTCACGGATGGGAAATACTCTAGTCATACGATCATTACAAGATTCTTCAAGGCCTTAAGAAATTTATGGCCGGTCACAAAACCGTCATTATAGGCTCGATATCCAGAACAGGGATCCAGCCTTCTGCTCAGGAGTACTAAGTGCTGCAGTATGAATCCCACCCCTTTAAGTTTTGCTAATCAAATCCCTTCTGTGCTGCCGAATGATGAAAAGCAAATCCAAAAACAATGCCACAGAAACGCCTAACAAATTACCAACAAGATTCACTGAGATAGGGTATATAGAAATAAGATCTAAAATGTAACTTTTAATAATCTTAATATAAAATAAATAACCAAAAATTAAAACCAGACATAAACAAAACGTGCCAAAACTAGGAAAATGTTTATCTTACCGCTCAACGGTGGCTGCTGAGTCGGAATAACTTGGAGTGGCCATGGACCATTCACATCGCCGTAGCTGTCCTTAATCCTGAATGGATTCCACGTAGGCGGCTGAGATCTCCCGGTAAAGTGAATGGGAGAAAACACAGTGGAGTGTATACACAAATGGGAGATAGGACAGCCGGTCCCTGACACTGTCCTATTACACCCTAATAAATCTGTCCCTCCAGACAGAGCTCCCGCCCTAAAAAGGGCGACTCCGCCACACTCACTCCTAGGGTCCCTAGTTAAACCCTACTAATACACGTGGCTGTGTCCCAACGCATTTCATCTCCCGTAGGGGGAATCATCAGGGGATCAAAAGGATATTCAAGTGCCACTAAGCAAACAGAAAAGGGTAGAGACTGCACGTATGGTGCCAGCCGCACGTATGGCGTCCAATGATTTTAAAAGAGAAGACTTGGGCATGTTGGAGAGAAGTGGCCACCAAAGTTGTCTGGCAGCTGCCTATCTCACCCTTCACAACACATTAACTTAGTCATTCATGTATGTGGGGGAAGACATGCCTTAGGCTACGTTCACACGTTGCAAAACTAGCGGAATTCCTCCCATAGACTCCCATTATGAGAGGGAGGCTAACGGCATTTGTCGGCGGACAATTCCGCCGCGGAATTCTGCTAGTTTTGCTACTTGTGAACGGGGTGGTATTACACGGGCCAATGGGGGGCCGATAATACCTGTAAACGAGCAGCAATCTGCTGGATCGTTGCTCGTTTACTTGGCCTATTACACGGCCCGATAATCGTTAAACAAGGGCTGCAGGGACATCGTTACCGATGTCCTTGCAGCCTTTGTTTAAACTGTATACATACCTAATCCATGGTCCAGGGTTCCTCTTCTTCTTAACTTCTCCCCGGGTCCGCGCACTTCAGCTTCACAGCGGCTTGTCTCTGCTGACAGGCTGCTCGGCCAATCACTGGCTGCGGCGGTTCCGGCCTGTGATTGGCCGAGGGGCCTGTCAGCTGACACAGGCCGCTGAGAAGCCAGAGCGCACGGGACCCGGTGAGAAGCTCTGAGGAAGAGGAACCCTGGACCATGGAATAGGTAGGTATTCTTCTTTGCTAATCGTCAGCGTCGGCCGCACACCGCTATTACACGTAGCGGTGCACGGTCGGCGCCCGACCATTATAGGTCTGAACTTATATCAATGATCAGCCGATGACAATGATCATCGGCTGATCGTTGTCTTTAGTACACGGAACGATAATCGGCCGAATTGGCTGATTATCGTTCCGTGTAATAGTACCCTTAGACTGACAGCTGGTGGTATATGAGCAGCTCGCTTCTGATTCAGTGCATGATCCAATAGCTTTTCTGTGTATGAAGGGGGCAGGCTAAGTCACCGGGGCAGAAAATCTTCTGTCCTGTGATTCTGTGGTCAGTATTATCGGTGGGCAGAGGAGGAGGATCTTCTGTCCTGTGATTCTGTGGTCAGTATTATCGGTGCGCGGAGGAGGATCTTCTGTCCTGTGATTCTGTGGTCAGTATTATCAGTGTGCGGAGGAGGAGGAGCATCTTCTGTCCTGTGATTCTGTGGTCAGTATTATCGGTGGGCGGAGGAGGATCTTCTGTCCTGTGATTCTGTGGTCAGTAATATTGGTGTGTGGAGGAGGAGGAGAAGAATCCTCTGTCCTGTGATTCTGTGGTCAGTATTATCAGTGTGCGGAGGAGGAGGATCTTCTGTCCTGTGATTCTGTGGTCAGTATTATTGGTGGGCAGAGGAGGAGGATCTTCTGTCCTGTGATTCTGTGGTCAGTATTATCAGTGTGCGGAGGAAGAGGATCTTCTGTCCTGTGATTCTGTGGTCAGTATTATTGGTGTGTGGAGGAGGAGGAGGATCTTCTGTCCTGTGATTCTGTGGTCAGTATTATCAGTGTGCGGAGGAGGAGGATCTTCTGTCCTGTGATTCTGTGGTCAGTATTATTGGTGTGTGGAGGAGGAGGAGGATCTTCTGTCCTGTGATTCTGTGGTCAGTATTATCAGTGTGCGGAGGAGGAGGATCTTCTGTCCTGTGATTCTGTGGTCAGTATTATTGGTGTGTGGAGGAGGAGGATCTTCTGTCCTGTGATTCTGTGGTCAGTATTATCTAGAACCATCCCCAATAAGTACAGGAATCCTGCCACTCTCTAGGACCATCCACAATAAGTACGGCCATCCTGCCGCGCTCTAGGACCATCCACAATAAGTACGGCCATCCTGCCGCTCTCTAGGACCATCCACAATAAGTACGGCCATCCTGCCGCTCTCTAGGACCATCCACAATAAGTACGGCCATCCTGCCGCTCTCTAGGACCATTCACAATAAGTACGGCCATCCTGCCGCGCTCTAGAACCATCCATAATAAGTACGGCCATCCTGCCACTCTCTAGGACCATCCAGTCTTTGGTTTGCTGATGGGATGGAGTATTCAGTGTTCTTGGGTCTTTATCTAGAGATGATTGATTCACATGAGCCACCCCCGGGCCCTGCAGAGGCATGCCCACCACCACATGCCCCTCCATTAGTTATTAGGCTCATTTCATTGATCTTATGTTCTTCTGAGTATCAGTACAATGACGGACAGCTTCTCATCAGTCACAATTTCTTCTCCGTGCTCAAGAGGTGACTCCATCCCGGCTCTCGAGGACAACAGCCGCCTGCGCTCTATTCTTCTAGGATTGTGTCATTAACCGTTCCATTGCCAGGTTATGTTCACACTGCTGCAGGGTTATAGACTACATGACACCGCTCCCCGTATTGGATTTTTGCCAGAGAAAAGTCAGCTGATATGAGATGGGGTAAATAACAATGGTGCTGCCCCTCCGGCCCCTGGTGACCAATGTAAAATAAATCACACCAGACTTAAAGGGACAGGACTGAATATTTTGTAAACAGACACAGTTACGTTTTATCTTCTGATTGTAGATGTTTTTATTTGACTTCCTGTACACTGTTATGGGGGCAGCCATCTTGTGTGAGCTGTGACCAACACCATCATATACAGGTGGGCACGTATAGCATCCCCAGGGCAGTGGCGTCACAGAAAGGTAATAGGTATAGCATCCCCAGGGCAGTGGCATCACAGACAGGTAACGTGTGCGGCGTCACAGACAGGTTACAGGTATAAGAGAAACAGATGGCTGATCTCAGGGAGACCAGCCAAACGACAAACACCGCCGGCTACAGGTATAGCATCCCCAGGGCAGTGACGTCACAGACAGGTAACAGGTATAGCATCCCCAGGGCAGTGACGTCACAGACAGGTAACAGGTATAGCATCCCCAGGGCAGTGACGTCACAGACAGGTAACAGGTATAGCATCCCCAGGGCAGTGACGTCACAGACAGGTAACAGGTATAGCATCCCCAGGGCAGTGACGTCACAGACAGGTAACAGGTATAGCATCCCCAGGGCAGTGACGTCACAGACAGGTAACAGGTATAGCATCCCCAGGGCAGTGACGTCACAGACAGGTAACAGGTATAGCATCCCCAGGGCAGTGACGTCACAGACAGGTAACAGGTATAGCATCCCCAGGGCAGTGACGTCACAGACAGGTAACAGGTATAGCATCCCCAGGGCAGTGGCATCACAGACAGGTAACACGTCCTCCAGCGTCACAGACAGTTATAGTTTTTTTTATTAGTAAAATTTATGCTATTATACAAGAAATTGATGAGATTGAGATGGCCGTATGGTGGTGGTGATGGAGTCTCTTCATCTCTTTCTCTTCTGCCCCCTCATGTCCTTCTTCATCCGCCCATCCACCACCTTGAATTGACCCTTGACCCCAGCTGGCCGCCGCACCTTCCTCCCGACACCTTTCTTGGCCACCAGGTAGGTGACCTGACGCTTCTCCTTCCCCAATCCGGCCTTCTTATATATACTGGGAAGAGAAAGGAAGCAAAGTGTCAGCCAAAAAGTGGAATGCTGCAAAACTGCCAAAAACCATCATGCCGGAGTAGTAATGTACAGGACTTCTTACCTGCGCAGCTGAGCCGCCTTCTCTCGCTCTGTAATGTCCACCGTGTTCACCACCGCCTCCGCCTTCTTCTTGGCTTGTTCCATCTTTTTCAACATCTGCGACAAGAAAATAAAGTCAAAATAGACGGCACAACGGCGCCCCTCCTGCCCATAGGGGGCACTGTAATACCAAACACAGCCTATGGGGGGGAGGGGGTGCTGTAATACCAGACACAGCCTACGGGGGGGGCGCTGTAATACCAGACACAGCCTATGGGGGGGCGCTGTAATACCAGACACAGCCTATGGGGGGGGCGCTGTAATACCAGACACAGCCTATGGGGGGGGCGCTGTAATACCAGACACAGCCTATGGGGGGGCGCTGTAATACCAGACACAGCCTATGGGGGGGGGCGCTGTAATACCAGACACAGCCTATGGGGGGGGGGGGGCGCTGTAATACCAGACACAGCCGATGGGGGGGGCGCTGTAATACCAGACACAGCCTATGGGGGGTGCTGTAATACCAGACACAGCCGATGGGGGGGGGGGGGGGGGGGGGGTGTGTGCTGTAATACCAGACACAGCCTATGGGGGGGGGGGTGTGCTGTAATACCAGACACAGCCTATGGGGGGGGGGGGCTGTAATACCAGACACAGCCTATGGGGGGGGGGGCTGTAATACCAGACAGCCTATGGGGGGTGCTGTAATACCAGACACAGCCTATGGGGGGCTGTAATACCAGACACAGCCTATGGGGGGCTGTAATACCAGACACAGCCTATGGGGGGTGCTGTAATACCAGACACAGCCTATGGGGGGGGGCGCTGTAATACCAGACACAGCCTATGGGGGAGGCGCTGTAATACCAGACACAGCCTATGGGGGGGGCGCTGTAATACCAGACACAGCCTATGGGGGGGGCGCTGTAATACCAGACACAGCCTATGAGGGGGGGTGCTGTAATACCAGACACAGCCTATGGGGGGGGGGCGCTGTAATACCAGACACAGCCTATGGGGGGGGGGGGGGGGGGGCTGTAATACCAGACACAGCCTATGGGGGGCGCTGTAATACCAGACACAGCCTATGGGGGGTGCTGTAATACCAGACACAGCCTATGGGGGGGGGCTGTAATACCAGACACAGCCTATGGGGGGCGCTGTAATACCAGACACAGCCTATGGGGGGTGCTGTAATACCAGACACAGCCTATGGCTACGCTGATCCTTACCCGTCGCCGTTTTCTCGCCTTCGCCTCTGCGATCTTCTTGATTGGCCGGGCGTTCAGCTCCTTCTGCCGCCGCCGGTACTCCTCCATCATCTCACGATCCACCGGGATCTGAACCGTCCGATGCTTCTTCTCATCAGACAGAAACCAATCCGGGAGCTCGTCCTCAGGGTCGTTAAAGGTTCGTCTGTACAGAGAGAGAGAGCGGCGTCACACAGAGAGAGAGAAAGAGAGAGCGGCGTCACACAGAGAGAGAGAGAGAGAGAAAGAGAGAGGGGCGTCACACAGAGAGAGAGAAAGAGAGAGCGGCGTCACAGAGAGAGAGAGAGAGAGAGAGGGAGCGGCGTCACACAGAGAGAGAAAGAGAGAGCGGCGTCACACAGAGAGAGAGAGAGAGGGAGCGGCGTCACACAGAGAGAGAGAGAGAGAGAGAGAGGGAGCGGCGTCACACAGAGAGAGAGAGAGAGAGCGGCGTCACACAGAGAGAGAGAAAGAGAGAGCGGCGTCACACAGAGAGAGAGAGGGAGCGGCGTCACACAGAGAGAGAGAAAGAGAGAGCGGCGTCACACAGAGAGAGAGAGAGAGAGGGAGCGGCGTCACACAGAGAGAGAGAAAGAGAGCGGCGTCACACAGAGAGAGAGAGCGGCGTCACACAGAGAGAGAGAAAGAGAGAGCGGCGTCACACAGAGAGAGAGAGGGAGCGGCGTCACACAGAGAGAGAGAGAGAGAGAGAGAGGGAGCGGCGTCACACACAGAGAGAGAGAGAGAGAGGGAGCGGCGTCACACAGAGAGAGAGAGAGAGGGAGCGGCGTCACACACAGAGAGAGAGAGGGAGCGGCGTCACACAGAGAGAGAGAAAGAGAGAGCGGCGTCACACAGAGAGAGAGAGAGGGAGCGGCGTCACACAGAGAGAGAGAGAGAGAGCGGCGTCACACAGAGAGAGAGAGAGAGCGGCGTCACACAGAGAAAGAGAGAGAGAGAGAGCGGCGTCACACACAGAGAGAGAGAGAGAGAGAGGGGCGTCACACAGAGAGAGAGAGGGAGCGGCGTCACACAGAGAGAGGGAGCGGCGTCACACAGAGAGAGAGAAAGAGAGAGAGAGGGAGCGGCGTCACACAGAGAGAGAGAGAGAGAGAGGGAGCGGCGTCACACACAGAGAGAGAGAGAGAGAGAGGGAGCGGCGTCACACAGAGAGAGAGAGAGAGAGGGAGCGGCGTCACACAGAGAGAGAGAGAGAGAGCGGCGTCACACAGAGAGAGAGAGAGAGAGAGAGCGGCGTCACACAGAGAGAGAGAGAGAGAGCGGCGTCACACAGAGAGAGAGAGAGAGAGAGGGAGCGGCGTCACACACAGAGAGAGAGAGAGAGAGAGAGGGAGCGGCGTCACACAGAGAGAGAGAGAGAGAGAGGGAGCGGCGTCACACACAGAGAGAGAGAGGGAGCGGCGTCACACAGAGAGAGAGAAAGAGAGAGAGAGGGAGCGGCGTCACACAGAGAGAGAGAGAGGGAGCGGCGTCACACAGAGAGAGAGAGAGAGAGCGGCGTCACACACAGAGAGAGAGAGAGAGAGAGAGAGAGAGAGAGAGAGCGGCGTCACACACAGAGAGAGAGAGAGAGAGAGAGAGAGAGAGAGAGAGAGCGGCGTCACACACAGAGAGAGAGAGAGAGAGAGGGGCGTCACACAGAGAGAGAGAGGGAGTGGCGTCACACAGAGAGAGAGGGAGCGGCAACACACAGAGAGAGCGAGAAAGAGCAGCATTAGAGAGAGTTAGAAAAAGAGAGAGGGACTTCCGGTTGCGGCAGGCGTATGTAGACAGCGGGACGGAGGAGCTCTGTACAGGGCAGCAGATGACAGGGATCCCACCGCAGTTTACTAACACACGGAGGGTGGGATAGCCAGGTAGCAGCCCCTGAAGCCTCCGGGAGGAGAATGGAGCAGACTCCAGACCAGTGCGGGGCCCCGATCAGCGACGTTCCCAAAAAGCAGAGGGAGCGCAGGGCAGAGAACATAGCGGCCGAGCGCGCACCCTCAAACACGCTGCAGCAACCGTCACTGAGGGAAGAACCTGCTGCCTCACAGGATGAAATGGCGGCCACTAGCTTCACGATAACGGAGGCAGAGGAGCTCTATATGCAGTCACGTCAGCCTGTAGCACTAAAACTGCTTGCTGTAGAAGTAGCTGCAGTCCTGGCCCCAGAGCTGAAAGCCTCATTAGAATCCACCATTACAGCAGCACTGAGACAGATCCACAATGAGATCATCCAGCTCTCCTGCAGAATCACTGATCCAGAGGACAGAGCCAGTGTAATGGAAGATGCACTGACTGCCCTCTGGATCAGTGATTCTACGTGGTGTCAGTCAGTCAGTGCATCCTCCAGGACACTCCCTCTGCCCTCTGGATCAGTGATTCTACGTGGTGTCAGAGTGAGTGTTCTGGAAGATGCACTGACTGACTGACACCAGATAGAATCACTGATCCGGAGGGCAGAGGGAGTGTCCTGGAGGATGCACTGACTGACTGACACCAGATAGAATCACTGATCCGGAGGGCAGAGGGAGTGTCCTGGAGGATGCACTGACTGACTGACACCAGATAGAATCACTGATCCGGAGGGCAGAGGGAGTGTCCTGGAGGATGCACTGACTGACTGACACCAGATTGACACCAGATCAGTGATTCTGAGGGAGTGTCCTGGAGGATGCACATCGCCCTGTTCGGTAGGAAGACTTCTGGGTCGTATATGTTCTGACTTGTTAGTAGTTTGGCAGGTTTACGAGAACCCCAACTTTATACGTGAACAAAGTGTAGTCCTTATAGCGCTATTCTCGTTTATTCTCTTTTTCTATATTCTTTTATCCTTGAAAGTATTGCAATGTTGTTTACTGGGTTTTATTCATTATTTTTCTAGTTACTTTTGAATTATTTTACTTTGTCCCTTCCTCTGGCAGTCAGTCAGCTCCTGTGTGTGTCGCTGGGAGCCCAGCACTTATTCTTCTCGATTCTCTATACTGTGTATGCAGATTGTTTCTTGGAAGGTAAAGGGGCTAAAATCCCCTAATAAACAAAGCAAATTCTCCGCCATTTAAAAAGGCTTAAAGTGTAACTGTCATGTTTTTTTTTATTGCAGAAATCAGTAGTATAAGCGATTTTAAGAAACTCTGTAATAGGTTTCATCAGCCAAAAAAGCCTCCTTCTGTCCTCAAGAAGCAATTTCCCAGCCTCCCCCCCTGACTTCTTATCTGTGCATTATCAGGCAAACACGTCTTCATTACAGAGAAGCCAGTGAAGACTGGCTCTGCTCTCTCCATTGTAAGCCTATGAAGGGGGGAGGGGCTGAGGGAGATGAGGGAGCAGGAAGAGGTGACATGAAGGTCAGCTGTTTGTAGACTCTCTGGGCACCTAAACCGCAGGATTCTGGGGTCAGAAAGGTCAGTGCTTATCTATGAACTTACTGAGAGAAGATTGCAGGGTGTTGTGCTGTGCAGGACTGCTCCGTGCTCACTCACTCCTAACAGCCCCTCCCCTCTCCATAGCCACATAATGGAGACAGAAATCCTGCTGCTTCTGAAGGGAAGGGGGAGGCTGAGAGATTGCTTTTTCAGTACAGAAGGAGGCTTTTTTGGCTGATGAAACCTATTACAGAGTTTCTTAAAATCGCTTGTACTGTTGACTTTCAGAAAAATGACCCTGAAATGACAGTTACGCTTTAAAGCCGCCATAGCTTTTCTTCAGAAAACTCACCTGTCAGAACAAGACTTTATCAGGATGCAATGTCTATGGGTGGGTCAGGTCACTGGCTCCCCGGCCGCACACAACAGGGCTGGTGTTATTAGCCTTTTCCACAAAAAATTATCTTACTCTATACTGAACAAGGTGACAGATGATGAGGGCAGGTTAGTAGCAATCACTGCTGATACGGATACATATAGTAAATATATATATATATATATATATATGGTCCTATCTCTCACCAAAAACCGTTCTATACTCCCCTGGGAAATGACCTCCTTAATGTAACAGGTAACTTACAATCCATAATATGTGGTGACCTCTCCCCAGGAAGATAGAGAACGATCCGCCTCACGTCCATCCCTTCCGTCCTTGTGAGATGACATCTTACTCTTTCCTGAATACGCTGGCCCCCCCTGACACCTGGAGGTACTATCATCCTGACAGTCGGCAATTTACCTGTTATTCCTACTCTCAGGACGCTTGCTCACGATTAGATCTTCTACTCTTCTATCCACAATTTAGTAATATCTGATCACTCCCCAGTATCCTTACGCATACTGGAACAATTCCCATCATATGGCGTTTCCCCCAGTACTTGGCCAATGACGCGGTTTTCCTCTCTGAACTAGAGAATTGGTGGACAGACTGTTCCACTTTAAACTCGATACATTCTACTGAGCGTCTCCTCTTCTGGGATTCTGCGTCCTTAGGGGCAGAATCATCTCTTATTTCACAGGCATAAAGAAAAAAGCAAAATCAGACTTTAATAAGTCAGACTCTGATCTGAGATCGGCCTATACCACCTACTTACAGTCCACTTCTCCACAACACAAAACTGACTGGATCTTGGCTAAGCGACGCTTGGATCGAGCCTCAGAACATCTAGAAACCGTTATACGCAATAAACAAGCTGCTGAATTTTTTCATTATGGCAACAAAACTGGTAAATTATTGGCCAATCTAGCCAAAGGCAACGATCAGTCGTTCATTTAAGAAATTTGAGAGACCATAATGGTACTGTGCATTCTGACCCCAAAAGTATCAATGAGATCCTCAGCCATTTCTACTGCTCTTTATACTCACAACAATCACTTATTAGCACAGAGGGTAACGCCTTTCTAATCTATCCCTCCCTTCGCTTACCGATGATGTCCGTGATTTACTCTCCTATCACCATCACAGAGGTCACCTCCACCATTTCTCAACCTAAAACTACTACTGCACCAGGCCCGGATGGCGAGTCCACCTCAGATTATAAAATGCTGTCACAGGACATCTCTCCCTCCTATCCGTGTCCTCCCCATATGATGGAGGGTAGAGGCCTTCTCCCGTCAGGCTATATAGCCTACATAAGTGTTTCCCAAATCAGGCAAAGATCCACCTCTTCCAAATTCTTATCGACCCATCTCCCTTATAAATGAAGATAGGAAAATTCTCTCCTAAATTCTTGCTAATAGATTGGCCATTATTCTTCCTACTATTATTGGCTAACACCAGGTCGGGTTTATAGAAGGCAGATTGGCAGTCGGTAACCTGAGGACCGTCATGGCGGTGCAGGATGCCGTGGAGGGCGGAGTTCATGGACAGGAGCCACCAGCATTACTCACAATAGATGCTGAGAAGGTCTTAGACAACATTAGTTGGTTAGGACAAGTTCTTACAAAGTTTGGAATAGAAGGAACATTCCGTACATATATAGACTCTTTATTCTAATCCAGTGGCCTGTATTCACACTCCGGGTTTTTTATCTGAAATTTTTCCCCTTTAAAAGGTACCTGACAAGGCTGCCCCCTGTCACCGCTCCTTTTTGACCTTGCACTAGTACCCCTTGCCCAGTACGTTTTAAATTCTAACATATATGACGGTATCCAGGTGGGTTCTCACCCCATAAAACTTACTTGCTTTGCTGACGCCATGCTCCTGTTTGTGAACTCCCCCTCTAAGTATATATTTATAATTTTTGACGCTTTCTCTTACTTTGGCTCTTTACCAACTCCTGTTCCTGGCTCCGTATAATTCTCTTTCTCCTACTGGATTAGGAATAGTAATGGCTGCTGTGAGAGCTGAGCTGTGATTGGTTGCTGTGAGAGCTGAGCTGTGATTGGTTGCTGTGAGAGCTGAGCTGTGATTGGTTGCTGTGGGCGCTGAGCTGTGATTGGCTGCTGTGAGAGCTGAGCTGTGATTGGCTGCTGTGAGAGCTGAGCTGTGATTGGTTGCTGTGGGCGCTGAGCTGTGATTGGTCGCTGTGGGCAGTTTGCACCAGTCTAAATGTTACACCCTTTGATAAATCTATCCCCATGTGTTTCGCCGCCTCCTCTATCCTTTACAGACTGTCCCCTCACTTCTCCGCCACTCAGACATTAACTCTATTAATTCTTTATTCACTAAATTCTTATGGAAAGGTAAACGCCCACAAATTGCCTAAGGGGGAGGGTCGGTAATAAGGAGCATTTCCTCCTCATTACACTTATATGGACGTTCTCCCGAATGTGGCCGAGCATTGCCTCCTCATTACACTTATATGGACGTTCTCCCGAATGTGGCCGAGCATTGCCTCCTCATTACACTTGTATGGACGTTCTCCCGAGTGTGGCCGAGCATTGCCTCCTCATTACACTTATATGGACGTTCTCCTGAATGTGGCCGAGCATTGCCTCCTCATTACACTTATATGGACGTTCTCCCGAATGTGGCCGAGCATTGCCTCCTCATTACACTTATATGGACGTTCTCCCGAATGTGGCCGAGCATTGCCTCCTCATTACACTTATATGGACGTTCTCCCGAATGTGGCCGAGCATTGCCTCCTCATTACACTTGTATGGACGTTCTCCCGAATGTGGCCGAGCATTGCCTCCTCACTACACTTATATGGACGTTCTCCCGAATGTGGCCGAGCATTGCCTCCTCATTACACTTATATGGACGTTCTCCTGAATGTGGCCGAGCATTGCCTCCTTATTACTGCAGCTATGTTGCTGTGTTGGTGGCTGCTTCCTCTCGCTATGATAAGTTATAGAACATTTAGGCCTCTCTATAAGGTGTAGTGCTATTTAATGTCTCTCATAACCTGATTAACCGCTGGATTAGCCGGATCCCCCCCCCCCTTCTCTGCGCTCAGAGGACCATACGTGCCGTCATACCTAGTGAGGACTGGAGGGACATGCAGCTACGTCTCTTATACAAAGCCCCATATCCATCATGCTACTCCTCCTCTGAACTCTCTCCGCTCCTGCTGATCATGTGGTCATGTCCATCTATTCAGACTATTTGGGACGAGCTCCTATGGTGGACCGAGTCCATTTGGGAGCGTGATATATCATTGGAACCTTTGCAGTGTTTCTTCCATTATATCCCTCTATATCCCTCTAGCGGTGGCTCCCGGATCTCACCGCCCCGTACCCCCGCCCGCTTCCTGGTTGGAGCTGCGGCATGAGATGCGACATCTCAGGGCAGCTTAGCCATTCAGCGGCTGAGGCGGGACTCCGCTACGACCAATGAATGGCAAAGCTGCCCTGAGATGTCACGTCTCATGCCGCAGCTCCAACCAGGAGGCGGCCGCAGGACGGCGCCATCCGGGAGCCACCGCTGGAACCGGGGAGGTAAGTCACCGCCGGCTTCTATTTCAACCCCCTCCGGCCGTACACAGATTATACTGCAGGGCCGGAATACCCCTTTAATCTCACTGCATACGATGGGTGGCGCCTTGTGGTAACTCTGTGATGTGAATTGGTGACTGATATGTTTGGGCCACATCTCTCTATGATAACACTGAGAGGATAACCCCCCCCACCCCCTTATGACATTATTACCACCTCAGCACCTCATCTATTTCATTGGCTTCTCTTCCTTTCATACTTCTTCTATCTGTTGTAGAACAGGAAGATTTATTTACCAGCGTAAACTTTGATCCCGTTCTATTCAATCCCGATCACTGTTTTCATCAACTCATCTGGCCGCTCGCCATTCTTAGTACTGTATTGTATATTATTCTCAACATTACAATAAAATATTGGGGGAAAAAACAAAAAAGAAAGAGAAGAGCAGCATCAGAGAGAAAGAGAGAGAAGAGCAGCATCACAGAGAGAGAGAAAGAGAGAAGAGCAGCATCACAGAGAGAGAGAGAGAGAGAGAGAGAGAGAGAGAGAGAGAGAGAGGAGCAGCATCACAGAGAGAGAGAGAGAGAGAGAGAGAGAAGAGCAGCATCAGAGAGAGAGAGAAGAGCAGCATCACAGAGAGAGAGAGAGAAGAGCAGCATCACAGAGAGAGAGAGAGAGAGAGAGAGAGGAGCAGCACAGTAAGAGAGAGAGAGAAGAGCGGCATCACAGAGAGAGAGAGAGAAGAGCAGCATCACAGTGTGTGAGAGAGAGAGAGAGAAGAGTGCACCTGTTAAACGACCGGTCAATCAGATCCCGGGCGGCTTTCTTAGATGTGGCAATCACCGTCCCGAGAGCGAGGCCTTCTGGGTCCAGGATACGAGAGCGCTTTACTGTGGAGAGAAAAACGTAAGAAGAGAGAGCAGCAAACCCACAGAGACCTCAGAGTGACAGGAAGTTACCCTGCATGGCGGGGGTAATGTGGGGGGTAACAGAGCAAGCTGCACACTGACTATACCGCAGACCCCGCACTCCTCCCCTCACGCTCCTCTCCCATCCTCCCCCTGCGCTTGCTTCCCATCCTCCCTCCGCGCTCCCCTCCCATCCTCCCCTCATGCTCCTCTCCCCAATCCTCTCTTTCCCCTCCCATCCTCCCCTCGCACTCCTCTGCCTTCCCATCATCCCCCCCCGCGCTCCTGTTTCCTCTCCCATCCTCCCCCCCCCCCCTGTGCACCTCTCCTCCCTCCCATCCTCCCCCTGCACTTGCTTCCCATCTCCCCTTCCTTCCTCCCATCCTCCCCCACCACGCTCCTCTCTTTCCTCTCCCCTCCCATCCTCCTCGTGTTCCTCTCCGCCCGCGCTCCTCTTTCCCCTCCCATCCTCCCCCTGCGCTCCTCTCTTTCCTCTCCCATCCTCTCCCCGCGCTCCTCTTTCCCCTCCCATCCTTCCCCACCGTACTCCTCTTTCCTCTCCCCTCCCATCCTCCTCGTGTTCCTCTCCCCCCGCGCTCCTCTTTCCCTTCCCATCCTCCCCCTGCGCTCCTCTTTCCCCTCCCATCCTCCCCCCGCGCTCCTCTTTCCCCTCCCATCCTCTCCAACCACGCTCTTTCCCCTCCCATCCTCTCCCACCACGCTCTTTCCCCTCCCATCCTCCCCCCACGCTCCTCTTTCCCCTTCCATCCTCCCCCCGCGCTCCTCTTCCCCCTTCCATCCTCCCCCTGCGCTCCTCTTTCCCCTCCCATCCTTCCCCCGCCCATACACCCATACAGTGTACACACAGATATGGCGGTAGTCACGTTATACTCACCTGGACGTTCTACGGGAACCACCTCAAAATCATCGCTCTCCTCTACCGCTCTCTTCCCAAATTTCTTCTTCATAGACTGAATATCCCTGGAATCACATGATATATAAGGTTATCTGGCGGCATTACTACCCCCCCCCCCCTCCCATGATATATAAGATTACCCCCCCCGATGATATATAAGGTTATCTGGCGGCAATATTACCCCCCCCCCCCCCCCCCCCCTTCCCGGATATATAAGGTTATCTGGCGGCATTATTACCCCCCCCCCCCCCCATGATATATAAGGTTATCTGGCGCCATTACTACCCCCCCATGATATGTAAGGTTATCTGGCGGTCATTATTAACCCCCCCCCTTCCCGGATATATAAGGTTATCTGGCGGCATTATTACCCCCCCCCCCCCCATGATATATAAGGTTATCTGGCGGCATTATTACCCCCCCCACCCCATGATATATAAGGTTGTCTGGCGGCATTATTACCCTCCCATGATATATAAGGTTATCTGGCACCGTTACTACCCCCCCATGATATATAAGGTTATCTGGTGGTCATTATTACCCCCCCCCCCCCCCCCATGATATATAAGGTTATCTGGTGGTCATTATTACCCCCCCCCCCCCATGATATATAAGGTTATCTGGTGGTCATTATAACCCCCCCCCCTTGATATATATAAGGTTATCTGGCGGCATTACAACCCCCCCCCCCCTCCCATGATATATGTAAGGTTATCTGGCGGTCATTATTACACCCCCCCCCCCCCCCCTCCTATGATATATAAGGTTATCTGGAGGCATTATTACCCACCCATGATATATAAGGTTATCTCTATAATCACAAAAATAATTCATTTTATTGAAGTACATAAAAACATTTAAAAACATTCACTCATAGTACAGATCAAAATAAGCTGGACTATAACCTCTGTCCAAAACCGGCGGTGATATACTGCCTGTATCCCTAGAAAGGGGAAACAAATAGGAAGCTTGTGCATATAGGTATAGGAGAATATATTAGATGGTATTAGATATACAGGATTAACAGCTCCCTCTTCCTATGTGCACAAAGTGCCCTAGTGCATAAAATGTAAAACGCCAAAGCGCCAAAATATACAACCTGCACCAAGGACTGTAACCGGACAGATAGCTTGAACACGCCCAACGCGTTGCGTCGCACGGTGCGACTTCGTCAGGGAAGTTAATCCTGTATATCTAATACCATCTAATATATTCTCCTATACCTATATGCACAAGCTTCCTATTTGTTTCCCCTTTCTAGGGATACAGGCAGTATATCACCGCCGGTTTTGGACAGAGGTTATAGTCCAGCTTATTTTGATCTGTACTATGAGTGTATGTTTTTAAATGTTTTTAAATGTTTTTATGTACTTCAATAAAATGAATTATTTTTGTGATATTACACAGGTGTGCTATTATAGTGCTTTTCTTTCTTTTCATTACATATATCTAGATTACTAAGCATTTCAGCACCCTACATATCCTATATTGGGTGGTGCCCTCTTTATAATCATTACCGATATAAGGTTATCTGGCGGCATTACTACCCCCCCATGATACATAAGGTTATCTGGCGGCATTATTACCCCCCCAACCCCATGATATATAAGGTTATCTGGCACCATTACTACCCCCCCATGATACATAAGCTTATCTGGCGGCATTACTACCCCCCCATGATACATAAGCTTATCTGGCGGCATTACTACCCCCCTATGATACATAAGCTTATCTGGCGGCATTACTACCCCCCCATGATACATAAGCTTATCTGGCGGCATTACTACCCCCCCTTGATATATAAGGTTATCTGGCGGCATTACTACCCTCCCATAATATATAAGGTTATCTGGCGGCATTATTACCCCCCCCCCCCATGATATATAAGGTTATCTGGCACCATTACTACCCCCCCATAATACATAAGCTTATCTGGCGGCATTACTACCCCCCCATGATACATAAGCTTATCTGGCGGCATTACTACCCCCCCCCTCCCATGATATATAAGGTTATCTGGCACCATTACTACCCCCCCATGATACATAAGGTTATCTGGCGGCATTATTACCCCCCCCCCATGATATATAAGGTTATCTGGCGGCATTATTGCCCCCCCCCCATGATATATAAGGTTATCTGGCGGCATTATTGCCCCCCCATGATATATAAGGTTATCTGGCGGCATTATTACCCTCCCATGATATATAAGGTTATCTGGCGGCATTATTACCCTCCCATGATATATAAGGTTATCTGGCACCATTACTACCCCCCCATGATATATAAGGTTATCTGGCGGCATTACAACCCCCCCAACCCCATGATATATAAGGTTATCTGGCGGCATTATTGCCCCCCCATGATATATAAGGTTATCTGGCGGCATTATTACCCTCCCATGATATATAAGGTTATCTGGCGGCATTATTACCCCCCCCCCCATAATATATAAGGTTATCTGGCGGCATTATTGCCCCCCCGTCATCCAGCAACCATGAGACTTGCCCTCACCTCTCTTCGTCGCTGCTGTCACTGTCCGTGTCACTGTCGTTCTCTGCGGCCCCGCCCTCAGGAGGCGTCGGCTCAGAATCTCCATCTTTGGCGCTGGTGTCTGACGCGGCTTCTTTCGTGTTTTTCCGGCTTTTTTTTGGCTCTTTCTTCCCCTTTGGTTTTGCTCCTAAAAGAGGACGGCACAAGAGTCACCCCGGTAACATCGCTGCTGCCAACATCCTGCCCCCCTGTGGGCAATAGGGGTAACTCGCCCTCATTCTGTGATCAGCATACTGCCCCCCTGTAGGTGATGGGGGTAACACTCACCTGTCTTGTTCTCCTGCAGGATCCTCGTCTGCTTAATCTCCATCTCCTCATCTGCATCGGTCTGGAGCACCGAGGAAAAAATACCCTAAAAACATCATAATAGAGTCAGGTTCCTGCCGGTGTCACATGATCAGCCTCATCTTACCCGGAGGGCCCCACAGTGACACCGCTCCTGGCCCCCGGGGGGGCCCCACAGGGCCCTGTACATCAGCTCCACCAACCTTTCCGAACCAGAGGTTCTTGTCTCTCTGCTCCCGCTCAGACTTCTCTTCCAGGGGCTGTAACAGAGGGTTTGTCTCCTCCTCCTCCTCTGCCTCCTCAGACACTGCGGCCGCTGCCCTGGAGGAAGGAAATCACAGCGTAAGAAATGGGAGAGGAGGCGGCCCGGGAGGCCGGAGGGCCGGAGGGGAAGCGAGGCGGAGGGCCGGAGGGGAAGCGAGGCGGAGGGCCGGAGGGGAAGCGAGGCGGAGGGCCGGAGGGGAAGCGAGGCGGAGGGCCGGAGGGGAAGCGAGGCGGAGGGCCGGAGGGGAAGCGAGGCGGAGGGCCGGAGGGGAAGCGAGGCGGAGGGCCGGAGGGGAAGCGAGGCGGAGGGCCGGAGGGGAAGCGAGGCGGAGGGCCGGAGGGGAAGCGAGGCGGAGGGCCGGAGGGCCGGAGGGGAAGCGAGGCGGAGGGCCGGAGGGCCGGAGGGGAAGCGAGGCGGAGGGCCGGAGGGCCGGAGGGGAAGCGAGGCGGAGGGCCGGAGGGCCGGAGGGGAAGCGAGGCGGAGGGCCGGAGGGCCGGAGGGGAAGCGAGGCGGAGGGCCGGAGGGCCGGAGGGGAAGCGAGGCGGAGGGCCGGAGGGGAAGCGAGGCGGAGGGCCGGAGGGGAAGCGAGGCGGAGGGCCGGAGGGGAAGCGAGGCGGAGGGCCGGAGGGGGAAGCGAGGCGGAGGGCCGGAGGGGAAGCGAGGCGGAGGGCCGGAGGGGAAGCGAGGCGGAGGGGCCGGAGGGGAAGCGAGGCGGAGGGCCGGAGGGGAAGCGAGGCGGAGGGCCGGAGGGGAAGCGAGGCGGAGGGGCCGGAGGGGAAGCGAGGCGGAGGGCCGGAGGGGAAGCGAGGCGGAGGGCCGGAGGGGAAGCGAGGCGGGAGGGCCGGAGGGAAGCGAGGCGAGGGCCGGAGGGGAAGCGAGGCGGAGGGCCGGAGGGGAAGCGAGGCGGAGGGCCGGAGGGGAAGCGAGGCGGAGGGCCGGAGGGGAAGCGAGGCGGAGGGCCGGAGGGGAAGCGAGGCGGAGGGCCGGAGGGGAAGCGAGGCGGAGGGCCGGAGGGGAAGCGAGGCGGAGGGCCGGAGGGGAAGCGAGGCGGAGGGCCGGAGGGGAAGCGAGGCGGAGGGCCGGAGGGGAAGCGAGGCGGAGGGCCGGAGGGGAAGCGAGGCGGAGGGCCGGAGGGGAAGCGAGGCGGAGGGCCGGAGGGGAAGCGAGGCGGAGGGCCGGAGGGGAGGCGGCCCGGGAGGCCAGTGTCACCTTGGTTTCTGCATCTTCTTCTCCCGCTTCCTCACGTCGGTCAGGTCATCCTCATCCAGGTCACTGGCCAGAGAAATCTCATCGTCCTCCATGTCAGACAGACAGACATCGCCTTCATTCGGGTCGCCATGTGACACCAGCGCATCCGCAGCGGCCATGTCTCCACGTGTAAGGGTCTGCAAGAGCTAAGAGGGACAAAATATCAGACATGGTAAGCCAGGAGCCTGGGCCATGAGGGGCGGGACAAACGACTACATACCCGAGGGGAGAATGGAGGAGCATGGCATTGAGTACTACACACTGGAGGGGGGGGGAGCATGGCACCGAGTACTACATACCGGAAAGGGGGGGGGGGGGGGAGAAAGAAGCATGGCACCGAGTACTACATACCAGATGGGGGAGGAGCATGGCACCGAGCACTACATACCAGATGGGGGAGGAGCATGGCACAGAACATATCGGAGGGAGGGAGGAGCATGGCACCGAGCACTACATACCAAATGGTGGAGGAGCATGGCACCGAGTACTACATACCGGAAAGGGGGGGGTGGGCGGGTGGGGGGGGGGGAGAAAGAAGCATGGCACCGAGTACTACATACCAGATGGGGGAGGAGCATGGCACCGAGTACATACCGGATGGGGGAGGAGCATGGCAATGAGTACTACATATCGGAGGGGGGAGGAGCATGGCACAGAGTACATACCAGAGGGGGGAGGAGCATGGCACCGAGTACATACCGGAGGGGGGAGGAGCATGGCAGACAGTACTACATACCGGAGGGGGGAGGAGCATGGCAGACAGTACTACATACCGGAGGGGGGAGGAGCATGGCAGACAGTACTACATACCAGAGGGGGGAGGAGCATGGCAGACAGTACTACATACCAGAAGGGGGAGGAGCATGGCAGACAGTACTACATACCAGAGGGGGGAGGAGCATGGCACCGAGTACATACCGGAGGGGGGAGGAGCATGGCAGACAGTACTACATACCGGAGGGGGGAGGAGCATGGCAGACAGTACTACATACCGGAGGGGGGAGGAGCATGGCAGACAGTACTACATACCGGAGGGGGGAGGAGCATGGCAGACAGTACTACATACCAGAGGGGGGAGGAGCATGGCACACAGTACTACATACCAGAGGGGGGAGGAGCATGGCACACAGTACTACATACCAGAGGGGGGGGGGAGCATGGCAGACAGTACTACATACCAGAGGGGGGAGAGGCATGGTACCAATTACATACCGGAGGGGGGAGGAGCATGGCACACAGTACTACATACCAGAGGGGGGAGGAGCATGGCACACAGTACTACATACCAGAGGGGGGGGGGAGCATGGCAGACAGTACTACATACCAGAGGGGGGAGAGGCATGGTACCAATTACATACCGGAGGGGGGAGGAGCATGGCACACAGTACATACCGGAGGGGGGAGAGGCATGGCACCAAGTACTACATACCGGAGGGGGGAGGAGCATGGCACGAGTACATACCGGAGGGGGGGGCATGGCACCAAATACATATCGGAGGGGGGAGGAGCATGGCACCGAGTACTTTCCCGGGGGTGAGGAGCATGGCACCGCGCCCCGGTCTCTGTGGATGTGGTGCCCGTTCTCGGTGGTTGCTTACCTCGTGCTTGCCTATGGTCTTGAGAGAGAACATGCCGGTCTCCCCGTCATCAGCGATAGACACCCCCGGCAGATCCATCTTCAGCTCCGTCCGTAACCTCTGACGTCTCTGGACCTTCAGCAGCTGCTTTTTCTTCCTAACAAATCACAGAGATTCTGCGGCTCAGTTCACACCATGTGTACGCCTCCGGCCCAGGACACAGGCGGGTATATGGTTACACTGGGACAGACGCCTAACGGATATGTAATGTGAACAGCGCCTAAAGCTAGACAGTCTGGACGGTCACATGACATGACACTGGCCGTATCTTCTGATCATGGCGTGGACGTTATCTGATACCCCCGGGGATGGCTGATCGGTTACACTGTCCCATCCCCCATATACAGAAATGTTACTGACCTCTTGAGGGCCGCCAGCTCCTCCGCCTTCAGTTCCGCTAACTTCTGCTCTAGTTTCTGGTCCTCATCATCCTCGTCCTCCTCGGCAGAACCTTCACCCTCCTCATCAGAGCTGAGACTGCAGAGAGGCCACAGGGGTTAGAGGACAGGATCAGCAATGATACTGCAGCATCTCAGGGGTTAAACAGCCCAGATCTCTGGGGTCTCTGTCCGCAGCCATTACTGCTGGAGCCCGGACACTCAGCCTGTGTCATCAGCATGGCGGCCGTTTGCAGCAGATGGCAGTATACACACTGTATGACGTCCATGGGCGGCAAAGGGCACCAAGTGTTAACGCTGCTTGAGGGTGAGGCGTCACAGGGCACTAAGGGTTAATGCTGGACTACACGGCACGGGCACTAAGGGTTAAAGGACAACTCCGGCGAAATTTTTTTTTGGCTTATTTAACACACATTACAAAGTTATATAACTTTGTAATGTGGTTAAATACCCGGTCTGGCCCCCTTCCCCCACTTTCCGACCCCCGACCCCCCACCCCGGAAGTTAAAGAATATATACATTACCTATTACGGTCGTCACAGTCCTCTTCTCTGGTGTCGGGTGATGTCAGAGCTGGGGGCGGTCCGGGTCTTCTTCCTCCTCGGCGTCTTCATTGAGAGTGAATGGGAGAGAAAAGGCTGCTGGTGCACATGCGCACCAGCAGCCTTTTCATTGGCTGGAGCGCATCACATGGCTTCCAGCTTGCTCCGCCCTGATTGGCTGAGCTTGCTGGAAGCCATGTGATGCGCTCCAGCCAATGAAAAGGCTGCCGGTGCGCAAGCGCGCTGGCAGCCTTTTCTCTCTCATGGACCCGGAAGAAGGAGACATCGCTGGACGGCGGACGCAGGTGACGGTGAGGCGGACGGCGGGCGAATGGAGTGGCGATCGTCACCGGAGGGATGGTGAGTATGGTGTCTGTGTTTTTTGGGGGGGGGGGGGTTCCGCCGGAGTTGTCCTTTAACGCTGCACTAGACGTCATAGGGCACTAAGGGTTAACGCTGGACTAGACATCATAGGGCACTAAGGGTTAACGCTGGAGTAGGCAGCACAGGGCACTAAGGGTTAACACGGCACGGGCAGCTCTTACCTTATTCCGCCCATCGATCCCTTGGATTCCTCCTTCAGCTTCTTGGCCACGTGTCTCCGGAGTTTAGATCTCCAGCTCAGGAGCGACCTGGAGGGAGAGGATGAGTGATGAGGAGCGGAGAGGAGCACAATGGCCGCCAGGAAGACCCCCGCACCTCCTCCCCCCCTACCTCAGCTCCTTCCGTCCCAGCACTTTGATATCTTTGCAGCATTCCTTGATATCGTTGGTGGTGGCCGAAAGCTTCTCGAGATCTGGCTCATCAATGACAATCTACGGAATACAACACTCATTACAACCACTAGGACCCCCCACCACACAGGCAGAACCAGGGTGCCCCCCACCCCACAGAAAGAACGAGGGGTCCCCCACCCCACAGGAAGAACGAGGGGTCCCCCACCCCACAGGCAGAACGAGTGGTTCCACCCTCCCCCCACACAGGCAGAACGAGGGGTCCCACCCTCTCCCCACACAGACAGAACGAGGGGTCCCACCCTCCCCCACGCCCATGGTGTCGCCTCTCACCTCGCTGATCTTGGAGAGGAAATCCACCGGGTTCTGAGCTTTTAGAAATTCGACCAAAGACGCTCGCTGGTATACAGGTCCGTCCTCGTATCCCTCCGCCTGAGAAGAGACAACAGTGGTGAGTATCAACACATGGAGAGCACGCGCACACATACTGGGGGGGAGGCCCGTCACACACGCGCACACATACTGGGGGGGAGGCCCGTCACACACGCGCACACATACTGGGGGGGAGGCCCGTCACACACGCGCACACATACTGGGGGGGAGGCCCGTCACACACGCGCACACATACTGGGGGGGAGGCCCGTCACACACGCGCACACATACTGGGGGGGGAGGCCCGTCACACACAGCCGGGGGGAGGCCCGGCACACACAGCCGGGGGGAGGCCCGTCACACACAGCCGGGGGGAGGCCCGTCACACACAGCCGGGGGGAGGCCCGTCACACACAGCCGGGGGGAGGCCCGTCACACACAGCCGGGGGGAGGCCCGTCACACACAGCCGGGGGGAGGCCCGTCACACACAGCCGGGGGGAGGCCCGTCACACACAGCCGGGGGGAGGCCCGTCACACACAGCCGGGGGGAGGCCCGTCACACACAGCCGGGGGGAGGCCCGTCACACACAGCCGGGGGGAGGCCCGTCACACACAGCCGGGGGGAGGCCCGTCACACACAGCCGGGGGGAGGGGAGGCCACTTCACAGATAAATAGATCTGGAGTGCGGAAGGAACATGGAGGGAAGGGTGTATCACAGACGTATCACACATGCGGCACTCACCTTGGGCTTCTTAGTGGACACCAGCTGGGACACAGTCTGCACCGGACTCTCCACATTCTTAAAAGCAAATTTAGGATCGAAAAATCGACTGTCAATTTTATCAGGAGCCAAATACCCTGGAGGGATAGAGGATCAGAGAGCAGCCATTACTATCATCTACAGGAGGAGGAGGAAACGGAGAGCGGCAATTACTTTCACCTACAGGAGAGATCAGAGAGCGGCCATTACTATCACCTACAGGAGAGATCAGAGAGCGGCCATTACTATCACCTACTATCACCTACAGGAGAGATCAGAGAGCGGCCATTACTATCACCTACAGGAGAGATCAGAGAGCGGCCATTACTATCACCTACAGGAGAGATCAGAGAGCGGCCATTACTATCACCTACTATCACCTACAGGAGAGATCAGAGAGCGGCCATTACTATCACCTACAGGAGAGATCAGAGAGCGGCCATTACTATCACCTACTATCACCTACAGGAGAGATCAGAGAGCGGCCATTACTATCACCTACAGGAGGAGGAATCAGAGAGTGGCCATTACTGTCATCTACAGGATAGAACAGAGAGCGGCCATTACTATCACCTACAGGAGGAGGAATCAGAGAGTGGCCATTACTGTCATCTACAGGATAGAACAGAGAGCGGCCATTACTATCACCTACAGGAGGAGGAATCAGAGAGTGGCCATTACTGTCATCTACAGGATAGAACAGAGAGCGGCCATTACTATCACCTACAGGAGGAGGAATCAGAGAGTGGCCATTACTGTCATCTACAGGATAGAACAGAGAGCGGCCATTTTTATCATCTACAGGAGAGATCAGAGAGTGGCCATTACTGTCATCTACAGGATAGAACAGAGAGCGGCCATTTTTATCATCTACAGGAGAGATCAGAGAGCGGCCATTACTATCATCTACAGGAGGAGGAGGAAATGGGGAGCGGCAATTACTTTCATCTACAGGAGGAGGAATCAGAGAGTGGTCATTACTATCATCTACAGGAGAGATCAGAGAGCGGCCATTACTATCATCTACAGGAGAGATCAGAGAGCGGCCATTATTATCATCTACAGGAGAGATCAGAGAGCGGCCATTACTATCATCTACAGGAGAGATCAGAGAGCGGCCATTACTATCATCTACAGGAGAGATCAGAGAGCAGCCATTATTATCATCTACAGGAGAGATCAGAGAGCGGCCATTACTATCATCTACAGGAGAGATCAGAGAGCGGCCATTACTATCATCTACAGGAGAGATCAGAGAGCGGCTATTATCATCTACAGGAGAGATCAGAGAGCAGCCATTACTATCACCTACAGGAGGAGGAATCAGAGAGTGGCCATTACTATCACCTACAGGAGGAGGAATCAGAGAGTGGCCATAACTGTCATCTACAGGATAGAACAGAGAGCGGCCATTTTTATCATCTACAGGAGAGATCAGAGAGCGGCCATTACTATCATCTACAGGAGAGATCAGAGAGCGGCCATTACTATCATCTACAGGAGAGATCAGAGAGCGGCTATTATCATCTACAGGAGAGATCAGAGAGCGGCCATTACTGTCATCTACAGGAGAGATCAGAGAGCGGCCACTACTGTCATATACAGGAGAGATCAGAGAGCGGCCACTACTGTCATATACAGGAGAGATCAGAGAGCGGCCATTACTATCACCTACAGGAGGAGGAATCAGAGAGTGGCCATTACTGTCATCTACAGGAGGGATTAGAGAGGGGCCATTACTGTCATCTACAGAAGGAGGGATCAGAGAGCGGCCATTACTGTCATCTACAGGAGGGATTAGAGAGGGGCCATTACTGTCATCTACAGAAGGAGGGATCAGAGAGTGGCCATTACTGTCATCTACTGGAGAAGGAGAGATCACAGAGTGGCCATTACTATCACCTACAGGAGAGATCAGAGAGCGGCCATTACTATTACCTACAGGAGGAGGAGGAGGAGGCATCAGAGAGTGGTCAGTCCCCATCACTGCCCCCTCCCCCCCGTCAGTCCCCATCACTGCCCCCTCCCCCCGTCAGTCCCCATCACTGCCCCCTCCCCCCCGTCAGTCCCCATCACTGCCCCCTCCCCCCCGTCAGTCCCCATCACTGCCCCCTCCCCCCCCGTCAGTCCCCATCACTGCCCCTCCCCCCCGTCAGTCCCCATCACTGCCCCCCTCCCCCCCCGTCAGTCCCCATCACTGCCCCCTCCCCCCCGTCAGTCCCCATCACTGCCCCCTCCCCCCCGTCAGTCCCCATCACTGCCCCCTCCCCCCGTCAGTCCCCATCACTGCCCCCTCCCCCCCCGTCAGTCCCCATCACTGCCCCCTCCCCCCCGTCAGTCCCCATCACTGCCCCCCCCCTCTTCAGTCCCCATCACTGCCCCCCCCCCTCTTCAGTCCCCATCACTGCCCCCTCTTCAGTCCCCATCACTGCCCCCCCCCTCTTCAGTCCCCATCACTGCCCCCCCCCTCTTCAGTCCCCATCACTGCCCCCCCCCCCCTTCAGTCCCCATCACTGCCCCCCCCCCCTCTTCAGTCCCCATCACTGCCCCCCCCCTCTTCAGTCCCCATCACTGCCCCCCCCCCTCTTCAGTCCCCATCACTGCCCCCCCCCCTCTTCAGTCCCCATCACTGCCCCCCCCCCTCTTCAGTCCCCATCACTGCCCCCCCCCTCTTCAGTCCCCATCACTGCCCCCCCCCCCCTCTTCAGTCCCCATCACTGCCCCCCCCCCCTCTTCAGTCCCCATCACTGCCCCCCCCCCTTTTGAGTCCCCATTACTGGAAAACTTGCTTAAATTTACCTGCCAGTAAGATAAAGCCGCCACTCACCCTGACACACCACGAAGATCTCGGCACTCTCGCTGCGGGACGCCTGGGGTTTGGTGGAGTTCACTTTTTTGAAGAAATTTTTGAGGATCCAGAGTAATGACTGATAGTCGGCCGAGCGGAAAATCTTGGTGATGAACCATCCTCCCCGAGCGAGACAGTCGCAGGCGAGCCGCAACGCCATGAGGGAGAGGTGAACTGCAGGAGGAGGAGGTTTAGTGAGTGACAGGGGGGGAGGAGGTTCAGTGAGTGACGGGGGGGAAGAGGAGGAGGTTGTCCAGTGAGTGACGGGAGGAGGAGGGAGGGTCAGTGAGTGACGGGAGGAGGAGGAGGGAGGGTCAGTGAGTGACGGGAGGAGGAGGAGGGAGGGTCAGTGAGTGACGGGAGGAGGAGGGAGGGTCAGTGAGTGACGGGAGGAGGAGGGAGGGTCAGTGAGTGACGGGAGGAGGAGGGAGGGTCAGTGAGGGGAAGAGGCAGGGCTCTACAGATAGGGGCGGGGCTCTACAGATAGGGGCGGGGCTCCATAGACAGTAGGTGCACAAATTCCGACCTTGTGAGAAGGCGTCATGGATCCAGTTGGCGCCCACGTTCGGTGCTCCATCATTCAGAACCACATCCGCCTTCCATGTCTGCAGCTGCTTCTTCAATGCCTGAAAGATTAAGATGGCAAGAACGATGAGGCCAGAGAGGAGGAGGAAGGCCGGAGAAGGAGAAGAAGGAGGAGGAGGAGAAGAAGGAGGAGGAGGCCAGAGAGGAGAAGGAGGAGGAGAAGGAGGAGAAGAAGGAGGAAGGCCAGAGAGGAGGAGGAGGAGAAGAAGAAGGAGGCCAGAGAGGAAGAGGAGAAGAAGGAGGAGGGAGGCCAGAGAGGAGGAAGAAGAGGTGGCAAGAGACAAAGAGGAGGTGGCAGCCAGAAAAGAAGAAGAGGAGGTGGCACGGCCAGACAGGAAGAGGAGGAGGAGGAAGGCCAGAGAAGGAGGAGTGGGAGGCCCTGGTTACCTGTCTGCATGGCTCGCTGGTGATGTCGCCCTGTAGTGTCACCACATTGGGGATGGGTTTAATAGGCACAAGATCCACACCTGGAAGAGAGAAGAATAATGTGACCTCTACAGGATGGTGGGGGGAGGAGCAGAGGAGACAGCGCCCCCAGTGTACACAGACCTCACTAGCATCCACCCACCTATAATCAGACTGGAGACCGGCATGAACTTAGAGGCGACCTGGAGCCTAAAACAGGAGAAGAGGAATGAGTCGCCATCTTCATCATCATCATCCACCAGAGAGCCACCCCGCCCATCATCATCCACCAGAGAGCATCCCACCACGCCCATCATCCACCACCAGAGAGCCCCGCCCATCATTATCCACCACCAGAGAGCCCCGCCCATCATCCACCACCAGAGAGCCCCGCCCATCATCCACCACCAGAGAGCCCCGCCCATCATCATCCACCAGAGAGCCCCCGCCCATCATCCACCACCAGAGAGCCCCCGCCCATCATCCACCACCAGAGAGCCCCGCCCATCATCATCATCATCATCCACCAGAGAGCCCCCGCCCATCATCATCATCCACCAGAGAGCCCCCGCCCATCATCATCATCCACCAGAGAGCCCCCGCCCATCATCATCATCCACCAGAGAGCCCCCGCCCATCATCATCATCCACCAGAGAGCCCCCGCCCATCATCATCATCCACCAGAGAGCCCCCGCCCATCATCATCATCCACCAGAGAGCCCCCGCCCATCATCATCATCCACCAGAGAGCCCCCGCCCATCATCATCATCCACCAGAGAGCCCCCGCCCATCATCATCATCCACCAGAGAGCCCCCGCCCATCATCATCATCCACCAGAGAGCCCCCGCCCATCATCATCATCCACCAGAGAGCCCCCGCCCATCATCATCATCCACCAGAGAGCCCCCGCCCATCATCATCATCCACCAGAGAGCCCCCGCCCATCATCATCATCATCCACTAGAGAGCCCCCGCCTATCATCATCCACCAGAGCCCACGTCCATCATACACCAGAGAGCCCCCGCCCATCATCATCATCATCATCCACTAGAGAGCCCCCGCCCATCATCATCCACCAGAGCCCACGTCCATCATCCACCAGAGAGCCCCCGCCCATCATCATCATCATCCACCAGAGAGCCCCCGCCCATCATCATCATCATCCACCAGAGAGCCCCCGCCCATCATCATCATCATCCACCAGAGAGCCCCCGCCCATCATCATCATCATCCACCAGAGAGCCCCCGCCCATCATCATCATCATCATCCACCAGAGAGCCCCCGCCCATCATCATCCACCAGAGAGCCCCCGCCCATCATCATCCACCAGAGAGCCCCCGCCCATCATCATCCACCAGAGAGCCCCCGCCCATCATCATCATCATCCACCAGAGAGCCCCCGCCCATCATCATCATCATCATCATCATCCACCAGAGAGCCCCCGCCCATCATCATCATCATCATCATCCACCAGAGAGCCCCCGCCCATCATCATCCACCAGAGAGCCCCCGCCCATCATCATCATCATCATCCACCAGAGAGCCCCCGCCCATCATCATCATCCACCAGAGAGCCCCCGCCCATCATCATCATCCACCAGAGAGCCCCCGCCCATCATCATCATCCACCAGAGAGCCCCCGCCCATCATCATCATCCACTAGAGAGCCCCCGCCCATCACCATCCACCAGAGCCCACGTCCATCATCCACCAGAGAGCCCCCGCCCATCATCATCATCCACCAGAGAGCCCCTGCCCATCATCATCATCCACCAGAGAGCCCCCGCCCATCATCATCATCCACCAGAGAGCCCCCGCCCATCATCATCATCTACCAGAGAGCCCCCGCCCATCATCATCATCCACCAGAGAGCCCCCGCCCATCATCATCATCCACCAGAGAGCCCCCGCCCATCATCATCATCCACCAGAGAGCCCCCGCCCATCATCATCATCCACCAGAGAGCCCCCGCCCATCATCATCATCCACCAGAGAGCCCCCGCCCATCATCATCATCCACCAGAGAGCCCCCGCCCATCATCATCATCCACCAGAGAGCCCCCGCCCATCATCATCATCATCCACCAGAGAGCCCCCGCCCATCATCATCATCATCATCCACCAGAGAGCCCCCGCCCATCATCATCATCATCATCCACCAGAGAGCCCCCGCCCATCATCATCATCATCATCCACCAGAGAGCCCCCGCCCATCATCATCATCATCATCCACCAGAGAGCCCCCGCCCATCATCATCATCATCATCCACCAGAGAGCCCCCGCCCATCATCATCATCATCATCCACCAGAGAGCCCCCGCCCATCATCATCATCATCATCCACCAGAGAGCCCCCGCCCATCATCATCATCATCATCCACCAGAGAGCCCCCGCCCATCATCATCATCATCATCCACCAGAGAGCCCCCGCCCATCATCATCATCATCATCCACCAGAGAGCCCCCGCCCATCATCATCATCATCATCCACCAGAGAGCCCCCGCCCATCATCATCATCATCATCCACCAGAGAGCCCCCGCCCATCATCATCATCATCATCCACCAGAGAGCCCCCGCCCATCATCATCATCATCATCATCCACCAGAGAGCCCCCGCCCATCATCATCATCATCCACCAGAGAGCCCCCGCCCATCATCATCATCATCATCCACCAGAGAGCCCCCGCCCATCATCATCATCATCATCCACCAGAGAGCCCCCGCCCATCATCATCATCCACCAGGGAGCCCCCCGCCAATCATCCACCACCAGAGAGCCCCCGCCCATCATCATCCACCAGAGAGCCGCCCCCAACCCCCCGCCCATCATCATCCACCACCAGAGAGGCCCTGCCTGCCATCACTCACCATCCCCCGGGGGCCGCGCACAGATCCACCAGCGCTCGCGCCTTCTGCAGAAACTGGAACTTCCTGTTCAGCTGAATGAGCTTAAAGGCCGAACGGGATCGGTAACCTGAGAAGATGACGGATAGCGGTGAGAGACATGGCGGACAATATACTGCTCCTCCCCCGCACTGACGACATCACTCACCCGTCTCCTTGGCCCCTCCCTCCCCTGCACTGACGACATCACTCACCCGTCTCCTTGGCCCCTCCCTCCCCTGCACTGATGACATCACTCACCCGTCTCCTTGGCCCCTCCCTCCCCTGCACTGACGACATCACTCACCCGTCTCCTTGGCCCCTCCCTCCCCTGCACTGACGACATCACTCACCCGTCTACTTGGCCCCTCCCTCCCCTGCACTGACGAAATCACTCACCCGTCTCCTTGGCCCCTCCCTCCCCTGCACTGACGACATCACTCACCCGTCTCCTTGGCCCCTCCCTCCCCTGCACTGATGACATCACTCACCCGTCTCCTTGGCCCCTCCCTCCCCTGCACTGACGACATCACTCACCCATCTCCTTGGCCCCTCCCTCCCCTGCACTGATGACATCACTCACCCGTCTCCTTGGCCCCTCCCTCCCCTGCACTGATGACATCACTCACCCGTCTCCTTGGCCCCTCCCTCCCCTGCACTGATGACATCACTCACCCGTCTCCTTGGCCCCTCCCTCCCCTGCACTGATGACATCACTCACCCGTCTCCTTGGCCCCTCCCTCCCCTGCACTGACGACATCACTCACCCGTCTCCTTGGCCCCTCCCTCCCCTGCACTGATGACATCACTCACCCGTCTCCTTGGCCCCTCCCTCCCCTGCACTGATGACATAACTCACCCGTCTCCTTGGCCCCTCCCTCCCCTGCACTGATGACATCACTCACCCGTCTCCTTGGCCCCTCCCTCCCCTGCACTGATGACATCACTCACCCGTCTCCTTGGCCCCTCCCTCCCCTGCACTGATGACATCACTCACCCGTCTCCTTGGCCAGATGGTAGAATTTATCCTTCCGGCTCTTTCCTACTTTTCCTTTCTTGCCCATAATGGAAAATCTGGAAAGAAACGAAAATCAGTGAAGAAAAACCTGCAGGAGATCCTGGGAACCCCGCTCCTGTTATGGGGGACCCCGCTCCTGTTATGGGGGACCCCGCTGCTGTTATGGGGGACCCCGCTGCTGTTATGGGGGACCCCGCTCCTGTTATGGGGGACCCCGCTCCTGTTATGGGGGACCCCGATCCAGTTATGGGGGATCCAGGGCAGGCACTGTGGGGGATAAGGCTCCTGTTATGAGGGACCCAGGGCCGGCACTGTTGGGGACCCCGCTCCTGTTATGGGGGACGCCGCTGGGCCGGCACTGTGGGGGACCCCGCTCCAGTTATGGGGGACCCCGCTCCAGTTATGGGGGATCAGGGGCCGGCACTGTGGGGGATAAGGCTCCTGTTATGGGGGGCCCCGCTCCAGTTATGGGGGACCCCGCTCCAGTTATGGGGGACCCGGGGCCGGTCTTGTGGGGTCACTCCTCACGGAACGAGCACAAGTCCCCGGTACCCGCCCGCACTGACCTGCGATCTCCGGCTTATCTCCCGTCTTCTCTCTCACGTGGAGAAACACCAGCTGCAGCGACTTCCGGCGCTCGGCGATGACGTCACAGCATTTCTCTTACAGGAATAGAGCGGTAGTGACCCCTAGTGCCTAGCGGGAGTACTGCAGCCGCCTCCTCCAGTCTCCAGGAAGCAGTGCGCCCCTAGTGCCTAGCGGAGAGTACTGCAGCCGCCTCCTCCAGTCTCCAGGAAGCAGTGCGCCCCTAGTGCCTAGCGGAGAGTACTGCAGCCGCCTCCTCCAGTCTCCAGGAAGCAGTGCGCCCCTAGTGCCTAGCGGAGAGTACTGCAGCCGCCTCCTCCAGTCTCCAGGAAGCAGTGCGCCCCTAGTGCCTAGCGGAGAGTACTGCAGCCGCCTCCTCCAGTCTCCAGGAAGCAGTGCGCCCCTAGTGCCTAGCGGAGAGTACTGCAGCCGCCTCCTCCAGTCTCCAGGAAGCAGTGCGCCCCTAGTGCCTAGCGGGAGTACTGCAGCCTCCTCCTCCAGTCTCCAGGGAGCAGTGCGCCCCTAGTGCCTAGCGGAGAGTACTGCAGCGCCTCCTCCAGTCTCCAGGAAGCAGTGCGCCCCTAGTGCCTAGCGGGAGTACTGCAGCCGCCTCCTCCAGTCTCCAGGAAGCAGTGCGCCCCTAGTGCCTAGCGGAGAGTACTGCAGCCGCCTCCTCCAGTCTCCAGGGAGCAGTGAGCCCCTAGTGCCTAGCGGAGAGTACTGCAGCCGCCTCCTCCAGTCTCCAGGAAGCAGTGCGCCCCTAGTGCCTAATGGAGAGTACTGCAGCCGCCTCCTCCAGTCAGCAGTGCGCCCCTAGTGCCTAATGGAGAGTACTGCAGCCCCCTCCTCCAGTCTCCAGGAAGCAGTGCGCCCCTAGTGCCTAGCGGAGAGTACTGCAGCCGCCTCCTCCAGTCTCCAGGAAGCAGTGCGCCCCTAGTGCCTAGCGGAGAGTACTGCAGCCGCCTCCTCCAGTCTCCAGGAAGCAGTGCGCCCCTAGTGCCTAGCGGAGAGTACTGCAGCCGCCTCCTCCAGTCTCCATGAAGCAGTGCGCCCCTAGTGCCTAGCGGAGAGTACTGCAGCCGCCTCCTCCAGTCTCCAGGAAGCAGTGCGCCCCTAGTGCCTAGCGGGAGTACTGCAGCCTCCTCCTCCAGTCTCCAGGGAGCAGTGCGCCCCTAGTGCCTAGCGGAGAGTACTGCAGCGCCTCCTCCAGTCTCCAGGAAGCAGTGCGCCCCTAGTGCCTAGCGGGAGTACTGCAGCCGCCTCCTCCAGTCTCCAGGAAGCAGTGCGCCCCTAGTGCCTAGCGGAGAGTACTGCAGCCGCCTCCTCGAGTCTCCATGAAGCAGTGCGCCCCTAGTGCCTAGCGGAGAGTACTGCAGCCGCCTCCTCCAGTCTCCAGGGAGCAATGAGCCCCTAGTGCCTAGCGGGAGTACTGCAGCCGCCTCCTCCAGTCTCCAGGAAGCAGTGCGCCCCTAGTGCCTAGCGGAGAGTACTGCAGCCGCCTCCTCCAGTCTCCAGGGAGCAGTGAGCCCCTAGTGCCTAGCGGAGAGTACTGCAGCCGCCTCCTCCAGTCTCCAGGAAGCAGTGCGCCCCTAGTGCCTAATGGAGAGTACTGCAGCCGCCTCCTCCAGTCAGCAGTGCGCCCCTAGTGCCTAATGGAGAGTACTGCAGCCCCCTCCTCCAGTCTCCAGGAAGCAGTGCGCCCCTAGTGCCTAGCGGAGAGTACTGCAGCCGCCTCCTCCAGTCTCCAGGAAGCAGTGCGCCCCTAGTGCCTAGCGGGAGTACTGCAGCCGCCTCCTCCAGTCTCCAGGAAGCAGTGCGCCCCTAGTGCCTAGCGGAGAGTACTGCAGCCGCCTCCTCCAGTCAGCAGTGCGCCCCTAGTGCCTAGCCGAGAGTACTGCAGCCGCCTCCTCGAGTCTCCATGAAGCAGTGCGCCCCTAGTGCCTAGCCGAGAGTACTGCAGCCGCCTCCTCCAGTCTCCAGGAAGCAGTGCGCCCCTAGTGCCTAGCCGAGAGTACTGCAGCCGCCTCCTCGAGTCTCCATGAAGCAGTGCGCCCCTAGTGCCTAGCGGAGAGTACTGCAGCCACCTCCTCCAGTCTCCAGGAAGCAGTGCGCCCCTAGTGGTCCACAGTGATTCCACATTATTAGGACCTGACGCCACAGAGACACTTCATGTATCCTGTAAGGTAGCCTCCTCACCTCTGTAATAAACGCTCCTCCGGCTGCCTGTATATACCGCGGCCTCCTCACCTCTGTAACACACACTCCTCCGGCTCCCTGTATATACCGCGGCCTCCTCACCTCTGTAACACACACTCCTCCGGCTCCCTGTATATACCGCGGCCTCCTCACCTCTGTAATACACGCTCCTCCAGCTGCCTGTATACTGCGGCCTCCTCACCTCTGTAATACACGCTCCTCCTGCTGCCTGTATATACTGCGGCCTCCTCACCTTTGTAATACACGCTCCTGCGGCTGCCTGTATACTGCGGCCTCCTCACCTCTGTAATACACGCTCCTGCGGCTGCCTGTATATACTGCGGCCTCCTCACCTCTGTAATAAACGCTCCTGCGGCTGCCTGTATATACCGCGGCCTCCTCACCTCTGTAATACACGCTCCTGCGGCTGCCTGTATACTGCGGCATTCTCACCTCTAATACACGCTCCTCCGGCTCCCTGTATATACTGCGGCCTCCTCACCTCTGTAATACACGCTCCTCCGGCTGCCTGTATATACCGCGGCCTCCTCACCTCTGTAATACATGCTCCTCCGGCTGCCTGTATACCGCGGCCTCCTCACCTCTGTAATACACGCTCTTCCGGCTCCCTGTATACCGCGGCCTCCTCACCTCTGTAATACATGCTCCTCCGGCTGCCTGTATACCGCGGCCTCCTCACCTCTAATACACGCTCCTGCGGCTGCCTGTATATACTGCGGCCTCCTCACCTCTGTAATACACGCTCCTGCGGCTGCCTGTATACTGCGGCCTCCTCACCTCTGTAATACACGCTCCTCCGGCTGCCTGTATATACCGCGGCCTCCTCACCTCTGTAATACACGCTCCTGAGGCTGCCTGTATATACTGCGGCCTCCTCACCTTTGTAATACACGCTCCTGCGGCTGCCTGTATATACTGCGGCCTCCTCACCTCTGTAATACACGCTCCTGCGGCTGCCTGTATATACCGCGGCCTCCTCACCTCTGTAATACACGCTCCTGCAGCTGCCTGTATATAGCGCGGTCTCCTCACCTCTGTAATACACGCTCCTTCACAATACTGTCCCATATAGTAGCCAATCCCTCCCAATACTGTCCTATATACTATTGTGGTGTCATTAGTTTATACACCCCTCGCAAAAACCTGTACTAAAAGTTAGTGTGGTAATGAAGTGATACTTAAGTTTTACCACTAGATGTAGCTATTATCTGTATATGCACTTGTATATTGCACAGCTGTAGTGAACAAGTGATTATCGCTTGTTTATGATCTGCGCACCAGTAGTGGCTCTCTTCTCTTCTTCACCTATCTCTATTCTCCTTCTTCTCTTTATAATTTCTTCACCACCACTCACTGGAGACATTACACCTCCTGTAGGAAGTTGTCATATGGGGAGAGGAAGTGCATGCCGACACTTAGGGAGTCTTACCAAAGTCTTGTTGGAAAGAGGATAGAAAACAAGACGGTCTCTGCTGTGGTCCAGCTGGGCCCTGGCTTTGCCAGATCCCCACTCCTGTCAACGTCCACTGTAATCTAGTCAAGAGTGTGGTAGTTCTTTTAGACACTATCTTTGGTCCAACCATGCAGTGCTAAACTACTTGAGAGAGGACAAGTCAGAGATCACCCCAACCCACGCCGTGAACATCTCTAAAAGTGGAGGAAAGTATCCTGAAACAAGAGGAACTGATCTGGATAGAGCAAAGTTGCTACAAGCCTACGTACTCTATCTCGCAGCGCAGGTGTAACCAGGTAATTTGGCCACCATGTTTGTAAGGAAAATTCTTTCTTAGCAATTAGGGCCACAAACACTGGAGTTAAGTTAATAAAGAGCTATTTTTACAATATCTGGTAAATACTGATAAGAAATCTGTTTGTCTAGGTGTCAATGAGCAGACTCCTAAATCTTCCTCTGGACCCCTCCCCTGGCACATTCTGAACTCATGACATCCTTTCCCACATTCCTTATTTGTGACTTCTTCCTGGTACATTTACCTATTTTAAGCAGTACCTATTAATGAGTATATCAATAATCCATATTATAAGAAATCAATTTAACCCTTTATGATATATTTAAAGCATTTTTCTAACATTGCTCATCTCAGGTAACAAGGTCTGGGGCTTGTGTTACCCTAATCAGACGGGTCACCCGACACTGTAGGGCACCAGGTGGTACAGCAAAAACAAAGGTCGAAACACGGGCACAAGTAGTCTTCTATTTCTAAATGTTCTTGAGTATTTTACTTCTTCTTCTTCTAATGTTCCGACACAGCACACTTCTACCCTGGGTTGAGACTCTCAGCACAAACTTCCCTTGACTACTCAGAATTTGCAGCACAAACTCCTCTCTACTGCTCTTAGCTCACTCTACTTCTCAGCACACAACCAAGTCAGCTCAACTCTTCTGCTCCAAAGGCTCTTAGCGCAGATTCTGTTCTGTCACATCTACAGTCAATGATCAGCTACTGTACAAAGTATTCTCACAGTAAAGAAGATTTTCCCTTAGTCCTCAGCGGCAGCACCAATGGGGAAGATTCCATCTCCCTGCAATCATAGGACAGATGATATCAATAAAGGCTTATTAGGAGGTACTCTAACTCCCCTACTACCTCTCCTCAGTGTGTTTTTTTTCTGTCCTCTTGCATGAGGGCAGGTGGTATCTAGAGTGCAGTCCCTTTTTTTGTTTTATGTTCATCCCCCCTTCTGCATGGTCGTGTGGGGGGGGGGGATGATCAGGCTTAATAGTTTCTTATTTTGTTCTATTATTTTCTGTGTACTTTCTTTACTTTTTTACACACCATGTAAGTATTTGTAAGCTTCTCTCCCCCCTTCCAGGAATCGTTCGTGCCTGTGCGCAGGGCTGGTGGCCGCAGGCGATGTCGTCAGCACGTTCGGATAGCGTTCGGTCACATGACCTAGTATGCTGACGTGGGATCACGCTGTGATGTCCGCATCTATCACATGGCGACGCAGAAGCGTGCCTGACGGAGGGGAGGGAAGTATTTTTTCCCCAAACTACTTAACATCAGCATGGCGGCTGCCTGTCAGCACCTTTCTGCTCAGGCTGCAAGTCTGGTATCCGTGTATATATATGGCACAAGGTTCGGAACCTGGATCCTCACGGAGTCTAAAATCCACCTGGCATGTGAGAATTGTCATCCACCATTACCAGATGGTTATGAACACTTCCGCTGTGATAACTGTAGAAGGCAAGAGAATCCGGAATCTCAGATGTCCTCACAACAAATGATCGCATGGGTTAAAGATTTTGTTTGTGATACCATGAGTTCCTCGTCTTACCAGTCCGGACCAGAGGAGACCCTTTTCAGGTTCTGCACATTCCACCATGTGTACATCTCCTTCTCTAGAGGTTGTGAATCTAGATGATTATCAAGTTATTGATGAAGTTTACTCGTCATGTTCAGATAGTGATGAAGAACAAGATATCATTTTTTTTTCCCCGTTGATAAGGTGAAAAAAATTATCAAGACCCTGGGAGCTGAGAACTATATGCAGGCTGAAATCACCACGTAAGAGGGGGTTCCCAAGAAGGTGAGAACCTTTAAAGTTGACCCTATTATTAAGAAACTGATGATTAATGAGTGGAAGACTCCTGAAAAGGCCCCAATTTTAAATATAAAATTTAAAACTATGTACATCATAGATCCTGATCAGGATAAGGAATGGAGCCACCCACCTAAAGTGGATTATGCAATTTCTAGACTGTTTAAAAGAACAGTAGTTACAAGCAAGGACGGCTCAAACTTTGCAGACCTGATGGAACGCAAAATTGAGACCACCTTAAGAGGAGGGTACACCAAAGCGTCTGCCCAGGTAAAAACAGCTATATCCTCGCAAGTTATTGCCAAGATACTCAGGTCATGGCTTCTCAAGATAGAGGAAGACAGACAGAGGGGTTTCCAGAGACGACATTCTGAGGTCCTTTAAACATATTGCTCTGGCTTCTGATTTTCTCTGTGACGCCTCAATTCAGCAAGTACGTTTTGGGGCAAAAGCAATGGCTTTATTCACAGTAGCCAACTATGGTTGAAGCCTTGGGGGGCAGATGTCCACTCAAAGCATTCATTATGTGGTATGTCAATCTGACCTAGACACCCACATGGAAGGGTTAGCAGAAAAAAAGGGAAGTCTTTACCCGACCTATAAGAAGAATAAAGATTATTCCTTTCGTTCTTAACAGAAAGCCCAGTACCTCCAGATAAGAGGAAACTCGTTCAGGAAGAGGACGAGGAGTCAACAGAGCATATGGACAGCGCCAAAGAGGTTGTGGAAGAGGGACTTTCCTCCAACACTCCAAACCCTGCCTTATGACGCCAGAAGTCTGCCAGTGGGGGGAAGATTGACCCACTTCTACTCCCAGTGGAACAGGTAGGTGTCAGACCTATGGGTACAATAAGGGATGGTTATCGTATAGAATGGCGAAATGCACCAAGATCCCGTTTTTTGTCCACCTAAAAATGGCTCTAACCAAGCAGGGAGCTATGGAGAATATGACACTCCAATACATTCAAATAAAGTTATTGGAAGATGTTAAACTGGAGGAGGAAGGCCTGGGAATTTATTCTCAGGTCTTCCTTGTCCCAAAGAACACAGGCGGATGGAGAATGATAATAGATCTAAGATTCCTAAAAAAGTTCATCTCCAAAAAAAGATTCAGAATGGAAACTATTTGGTCAGTATTCCCTCTTGTGAGAAAAAACGACTTCCTTGCGACACTAGATCTGAAGGATGCCTACCTTCATGCACCTATACACAAGAGTTACCGAAAGTTTCTGAGGGCAAGAATTTTTGTACAAGACAAGTGGAGACACCTTCAATTTACCGCACTACAATTCAGAAATTACATCCGCCCTGTTTGTGTGTACAAAAATCGTATCTGTAGTCACAGCCAATTTAGGGAATCGGGAATTACCATAGTGCCCTACCTAGACGACTGGCTTCTCATTGCCGATGCAGAGAACTCCCTTACAGATCACATTGCCATCACATTGAAATTCATTCAATAATTGGGATAGATAATCAATAGTGATGAGCGAGCATACTGGTCCGAGCTTGGTACTCGATGGAGTATTAGGGTACTCGATGATACTCGTTACTCAGACGAGCATCTCGCAATACTCGAGAAAGTCTCATCATCCGTTTCCTGTAAGTTTGGGCGCTATTTCTCAGCCAATAAACATGCAGGAGACTCTTTGGTACATCCTGCGATCACGTGGGACCCATACATGTCGATAGCAGCGATTGGTTGGCCAGATCAGATGACCCTGCCATATAAAACTCTGCGCAGGCAGTATTCTCTTCAGACGCATGCTGTGAGAGATCAGGGAGAGAGCTGCTGCTGGTCAGGGAGAGTGTCAGTGTAGGATATAGCCTTCCAGTAGGCAGGGTTTATACCAGCAATACAAACACACAGACCTTTTCAGGGCTTAAAAGCGTTTTTTAATAGTATTACTATAGACTGCTGGCTGGGAGTTGTAGTGCTGCTACCGCGATTTAACGAGCACACTGTGGTGACCGGCTGCTGGCAGAAAGGGGGCATTAGGTGTTGCATACACACCCCTAAGAAGTGCTCAGTGTACTCCTTTTTGATTTTGGGGATGGTGGTCCTGCTGTACTGCACTGTATTGCTGGGATTTGTAGTACATCCTGCATAGAACTTCACTGCTCATTGTAAGGGGGTATCACAGCGTGTATCTAGGTCCAGCCAGTACCAGATTGTACCGTACAGCCCTGTATTTCATACGCAAGGCCTATCTCAGTTCCATACTGTGCATTGTCCATAAAATGGTGAACCCCAGGGCTAAGGGTCGAGGACAAGGGCATGGGGTTCCAAGTGATGCCGCTGTCGGAGGCCGTGGTTCAAGGCAGGGTGACACAGCAGCACCTGTTGAGGAGGTATCAGTGTTACACCGCAGACGTCCACTCCCTAGCATCTATGCCCAACTTACGGGGTCTCATGGTAGACAGATATTGAAACCGCTGCAGGTGATCACGTGGATAGCGGATAATGTGTCCAGTAACTTATCCACCACCCAGTCTTCCACGCAGTCCACCCAAGCTACCCAAGGGAGTGGAACCCTTGCTCCATTAGCTCAGCCTCCTTCCCCACAGCCTGGCCCCTCCAGGGAAAGAAGGGATTCAGATCCACCACCACCACCATGCTCCCAGGAACTCTTTTCTGGACCCTTCCCTGAGTCAGAGCAACCGGAGCAGTCGATCTGTCCTGACGCCCAACTATGCAGCTCACGCAGTCAGTGGGTTGGAAGAGGTATCTGATGATGACGATAAGACACGGTTGTCAGACAGTGAGGTTATTGTCATGGATGTAACTCAAAGTGAGGAGGAGAGTGAGGAGCTGGTGGATGAGGACGAGGTGACTGACCCGAGCTGGGTGGATAAGCCTAGTGAAGACCGTGCTTCTGAGGGGGAGGCAAGTTCACCCACAGGACCGGTTGGAAGAGGAAGAGGGGTGGGCAGAGGGAGAAGCAGGGGCAGAGCGAGTAGATCAATAACTGTTTCACGGAGTCAAACTCCCGTGGCCAGGCCTAGATGTTCCCAAGTCTGGAGTTTTTTTAAAAGAAATTGCAGATGAACGACAGACTGTAGTGTGCAACGTGTACCACGCCAGGATCAGCAGGGGAGCCACCACTACCAGCCTAACCACTTCCAGCATGCGCAGGCATATGAGTGCTAAACACCCCACTCAGTGGAACCAAGGCCGTTCAGTGACTGCAAGTCGCACCCCTGCTCCTTCCTCTGTGTCAGGTGCTGGCTCTGTCAGTCCCCCCGCCCAGGCCCCAGGCACAAGCACCTCCCGCCCTACACGCACCCCTTCACCTCCACTATGCTCCACACCCTCCAGCAAGGTGTCCAAGCGCAGCGTTCAACTGTCCCTGCAGCAACTGTCCCTTGCCTCCATGTTGGTTACTGCTGGGCCTTCACTGGCATCCATGTTGACTACTGCTGTGCCTGCCCTTACCTTCCTTGTCTTGTCCATTTCAAACCATATTATCTGTGGATGTCATCTTATCATACGGGTGTCCTATGCCATTCTTTCACTAGTAACTTCTACCTTTTTTAAATGTTGTAGCTGTTTTTAAGGCAGGATTGACCACAGCAGTAATGGACATCCATGTTGACTACTGGTGTGCCTGCCCTTGCCTCCATGTTGGCTACTGCTGGGCCTTAACTGGCATCCATGTTGACTACTGCTGGGCCTTTACTGGCATCCATGTTGACTACTGCTGTGCCTGCCCTTACCTCCATGTTGGCTACTGCTGGGCCTTAACTGGCATCCATGTTGACTACTGGTGTGCCTGCCCTTGCCTCCATGTTGGCTACTGCTGATCCTGCCTGGCCTCCATGTTAACTACTGTTACTCCTGCCTGGCTTCCATGTTGGCTCCTGCTGCTCCCGGGAGTTCTCTGTGTGCTCAACGCCATGCAGTGTCTGGCCTAATTTTGGGGAGGCTCACTTGCTTCCTCACTCACTTTTAATGGTTCTCTGTGTGCTCACTGCCATGCTAGGTCTGGTATAATTTTTGGAAGGCTGACTGCTACCTCTGTTTTAATGGTTCCCTGTGTTCTCACTGCCATGCTGTGTCAGGCTAAGTTTTTGGGTGGTCCCTATGCCTACCTCTATTTTAACCAGGCTGTTGCACAGAATTAGGCATAATGGTGCCATTAGGCAGCCTCAGAGGCATGCATACATGCTGCCCCTGCTGTTTCCTGTCCATTTCCGTTGTGTTTCCTTCAATTTCTGAGGTTGACAGGTTTTCACACGACCTTCCCTCTACCGAACCTGAGGCTCCCATTGACTTCAATGGGGTTTGTTACTCGAAATGAGCACTCGAGGATCGGGAGGTATTCGTTTCAAGTAACGAGCACCAGAGCATTTTAGTACTCGCTCATCACTAATAATCAACCAAGACAAGTCACATCTACGACCCTCCCAGTCCACTGTTTCTAGGGTATATCATAGATACCCAAACTATGACAATTTCTCTTCCTCCAGAAATACTATGCGCACTGAAGAGAGCAGTGTTGAACATCAGGTACCCCCGACTAGTGTCAATACGACAGCTGATGAGGGTCTAAGGCCTAATGACATCAGCAAGCGATGCCATATAGTGGACGAGATGGCATATGAGGTCCCTTCCACAAGAAATTCTGTCCAAATGGGACAAATGTACGGACAACTTGGACATATAGGTCAAGTCAACGGGAAGTTCCAGAATGGGTGGTGATAACCACCGATGCCTCAACCTCAGGATGGAGGGGCTCACATGAAAGGTCTGTGGAAGAAGGGGACATGGTCTCCTACAGAGAAGGTTCTCTCCTCCAATATGAGAGAGCTAAGAGCAGTCTGCAGCGCTCTTCTGGCATTCAGTCCACAGATTCTAGACAAATCAGTGAAGATCATGTCAGACAACATGACCACGGTCACTTATCTGAACCGTCAAGGGGGTACTCTAACCACCATCTATTAGAAGCGGGGAGGTTTTTCAGTTCACAGCAGCCCACATCAGGGGATGTCAAAACACTCTGGCAGACAGGTTGAGCCGGGACATGCCAATACCTGGAGAATGGTCATTGAACCACAACATTTTTCTCCAGATAACACACAGATGAGGATTTCCAGAGGTGGACCTAATGGCCACCATGGACAGTGCAAAAGTAACCAGATTTTGCTCCCTTTGCAGGTCAGACAGACCATGGCAACTGGACGCCCTATCCTTCCGGTGGGAATTCAGCCTGGGATATGTTTTTCCGCCCATCCCAATGATACCGAAGGCATTAAAGAAGGTGAGGCTGGACCAAGTATCAGTAATATTCGTGGGTCCCTTTTGGCCTAGGAGAGCCTGGTTCTCTCTGTTAATGAACATGGCCGGGGGGAATTCTGGAAAGTGCCACGAAATCCTCACCTACTGTCCCAGAACAGTCAGTCAGTTTTGCCAGGACCTAGCATGTCTCCAACTAACGGCCTAGAAATTGATCGCCCCCTACTAATGGGGTCAGGTCTATCTGACGCGGTAATAAATACCCTTCTCCAATCCAGGTCAGCATCCACTAACAAGACCTATATGCGGGTTAAGAGAGCTTTTCACACATGGTGTGAGAAGAAAGGGTTACTGACATTCTCATCTTCTACCCAGATTAATCTAGTATTTTTACAGGAGAGATTTGAAATGGGGTTAAAACCTGGCACTCAGAGTACATGTATCTGCCTTATCAGCACTATTAGGCATAAGGTTGTCTCATGACACCCTGATACAGAGATTCTTAAATGCAACCTCAAGATTGAGGCCTACCATTTCAGATCCTATTCCAAAGTGGGATTTAAATGTAGTCTTGACCATCTCTGCAAAACCCCTTTTGAGCCGTTAAGTTCTGTGGACCTAAAGTTCATGACACTCAAAGTATGTTTTCTCGTAGCAATCACCTTGGCTAAGAGGATCAGTGAGTTGGCAGCATCAGAGCCTTACACGATATTCCTGCAGGACAAGGTTCTGCTCAGGACACTACCGGACTTTACTCCTAAAGTCCCTTCCTTCAGCAACGTAAATCAGCTAACTGAACTGCCCGTGTTCTTTCTGGACCCTTCCAGTGAGGAGAAATCAAGATGGCATTCCATTGATGTTGGAGGAGCACTACGTATCTATAATGATCGTACCAATTCTTATCTTTTTCAGGAAGGAACAAGGGAACAAAAGCATCCAAGGCCACCCTGTCCAGATGGATGAGGGAAACTATAACCCTATGCTACAAAGAGGCTGGACTTTAAGTACCAAGCTCCATTAAAGCTCATTCGACATGTGCAGTTTCAGCATCATGGGCTGAAAAGAACTGTGTTCCCAATGAACAAATCTGCAAGACAGCATGATGGAGTTCCTCGAATACAATCGCAAATCACCTGGACGCTAGATCCTCGGAGCAGCCTTAGGCTTATGCATGTACCGGAGTCCCCCCGCGCCCGGACAGCATCTGTAATTAGATGCTGGGAGCGGGGGAGACTGTATTCATAAGCGTAACAGCACCGCATGGCTGATTCATTACAGCGCGGCGCTTATGAATACAGTCTCCCCCGCTCCCAGCATCTAATTACAGATGCTGTCCGGGCGCGGGGGGACTCCGGTACATGCATTCCACGTCCGTGATCCGTCAGTATCACGGAATGTGGGAATGCAGCCCAACTTTGGCAAAGCGGTGCTGAGTTCTACCCACCCTGAATAAATTCTTGCCAAGTCCCCATTGGTGCTGCTGCTGGGGACTAAGGGAAATTGTAATTTCTACTTATGTAAATTCTCTTTCCTGTAGTCCGAGGCAGCAGCACGGACTACCCTCCCTACAAATTTTTCTTAAGATATATTCTCTGGCAATCGTTAGAATTACACACTGAGGAGAGGTAGTAGGGGAGTTATATAGTACCTCCTAATAAGCCTTTATTGATATCATCTGTCCTATGATTGGAATCTTCCCCATTGGTGCTGCTGCTCAGGACTACAGGAAAGAATTTACGTAAGTAGAAATTACACTTAAATTATGGTAACAGGTCACCGACCACAGGGGAAAGGGTATAGCTCTCCACCCTAAACTAAAAGCAGGTGTGCCACCATACCTGTGTACCCATCAGGCACTGGCATCATGACAATCTACCACCTGGTTGTGTTATATCTCGACCAACCACCACCGTAGTGTGGTCACACAGCATCATCTGGCAAGTGACCGGTCGTCCACACACGGGCACCACACTACTGTCCCATATAGTAGGTAATCCCTCCCAATACTGTCCCATATAGTAGGTAATCCCTCCCAATACTGTCCCATATAGTAGGTATTCCCTCCCTATACTGTCCCATATAGTAAGTAATCCCTCCCTACTGTCCCATGTATAGTAGGTAATTCCTCCTAATAGTGTCCCAAATCAGGCACTCTAAAACGTGCCCTGGACCCTGGCTGTCCTCCCCCCTCCCTCCCCGTGTAATCCCCCTATTATAGATGAGCCCCCTCCTGTTTAGTCCCCCAATTGTAGATGGCCCCCTCCTGTATAGTCCCCCAATTGTAGATGGCCCCCTCCTGTATAGTCCCCCAATTGTAGATGGCCCCCTCCTGTATAGTCCCCCAATTGTAGATGGCCCCCTCCTGTATAGTCCCCCAATTGTAGATGGCCCCCTCCTGTATAGTCCCCCTATTGTAGATGGGCCCCCTCCTGTATACAGAAAAAAAAAAAAAAAAAGACAAATACACCTATGCTCTGGCCATGCAAGATCCGTCTAATACCAGCTAGAGCCCCTCCTGTATAGTCCCCCAATTGTAGATGGCCCCCTCCTGTATAGTTCCTATATTATAGATGGACCTCCTCCTGTGTAGTCCCCTTATTGTAGATGTCCCCCCACCTGTGTACTCTCCCTATTATAGATGCCCCCCCATGTAGTTCCCATTTAGTGGTTTTTTTTTTGTTTGTCTTTTTTTAACGCAACCTCCTCTCCTAAAGCCCTGATATCCCCCTCCCCGCAGTATACAGCGTTCCTTCTGAGCAGTTGCTCTAGTGTAAAAACAAATCATCAACTCACCCGACGCCCGTTCCCTGGCAGCGCTCCCTCTTCTGGTGCAGGCGGCGTGGTACAGAGACCCTGACTGCACCGGATGTGCCCCGCAGCCTCTCCATCTTTCATCTGCGTGTGGCAAACATACAGGTAGAGGCTACAGGGCACATCCAGCACAGGCAGGGTCTCTGTACCACGCTGCCTGCACTGGAGAATGTCTGGCATCGCCCCTGCTGTCTGCTACACACCACTGACCCCCATGAGCTGCAGATGATAGAACATAGAATGGTAACCCTCGGCTGCTACTACTCTGTGTGTCACACATCACTACCTGTTATATGGAGCTCCAGGTGAAATGGTCACAATTCATTTGGTGCCAGGGGCGTGGGCACTGCCGAGGGGCGCACCAATTCAGATCAGGGGCCCTGGAGATGTGATAGGGGCCCTACACACAGGGTAAGCAATTATGTGGAGGAGAGTCAGATGCTCAGGTAGATGTTGAGAACGCAGATCCCTTAGGCCGAGAGGGTTCTCCTCATCCATCCCTTAGTACGGGGCAGAGGGGGCACTGATCTGCCTCAAGCGGTGCACTCCAAGAGGCAACACCCATCACAAGACTCGCAGGACATCTCTACAGGTGGGGGGGGGGAATGGACTATTCCGTAAAGAAAGAAAAGGAGGAGACAGAGGAGGCGGCACACAGGAGATCAGGGGAGGGAGGAGACAGAGGAGGCGGCACACAGGAGATCAGGGGAGGGAGGAGACAGAGGAGGCGGCACACAGGAGATCAGGGGAGGGAGGAGACAGAGGAGGCGGCACACAGGAGATCAGGGGAGGGAGGAGACAGAGGAGGCGGCACACAGGAGATCCGGGAGGGGGGGGGGGAGACAGAGGAGGCGGCACACAGGAGATCCGGGAGGGGGGGGGGAGACAGAGGAGGCGGCACGCAGGAGATCCGGGAGGGGGGGGGGGGGGGGGGGAGACAGAGGAGGCGGCACACAGGAGATCCGGGAGGGGGGGGGAGACAGAGGAGGCGGCACGCAGGAGATCCGGGAGGGGGGGGGGAGACAGAGGAGGCGGCACACAGGAGATCCGGGAGGGGGGAGACAGAGGAGGCGGCACACAGGAGATCCGGGAGGGGGGGGGGGGGGGGGGAGACAGAGGAGGCGGCACGCAGGAGATCCGGGAGGGGGGAGACAGAGGAGGCGGCACGCAGGAGATCCGGGGGACAGACAGAGGAGGCGGCACACAGGAGATCCGGGAGGGGGGAGATAGAGGAGGCGGCACGCAGGAGATCCGGGAGGGGGGAGACAGAGGAGGCGGCACACAGGAGATCCGGGAGGGGGGGGAGACAGAGGAGGCGGCACACAGGAGATCCGGGAGGGGGGAGACAGAGGAGGCGGCACGCAGGAGATCCGGGAGGGGGGGGGAGACAGAGGAGGCGGCACACAGGAGATCCGGGAGGGGGGGGGGGGGGGGGAGACAGAGGAGGCGGCACACAGGAGATCCGGGAGGGGGGAGATAGAGGAGGCGGCACGCAGGAGATCCGGGAGGGGGGAGATAGAGGAGGCGGCACGCAGGAGATCCGGGAGGGGGGAGACAGAGGAGGCGGCACGCAGGAGATCCGGGAGGGGGGGGGGAGACAGAGGAGGCGGCACGCAGGAGATCCGGGAGGGGGGGGAGACAGAGGAGGCGGCACGCAGGAGATCCGGGAGGGGGGGGGGGGCTTAGACAGAGGAGGCGGCACGCAGGAGATCCGGGGGGGGGGGGGGGGGGGGGGGGGGGGAGACAGAGGAGGCGGCACACAGGAGATCCGGGAGGGGGGAGACAGAGGAGGCGGCACACAGGAGATCCGGGAGGGGGGAGACAGAGGAGGCGGCACACAGGAGATCCGGGAGGGGGGGGAGACAGAGGAGGCGGCACACAGGAGATCCGGGAGGGGGGGGAGACAGAGGAGGCGGCACACAGGAGATCCGGGAGGGGGGGGGGGGGGGAGACAGAGGAGGCGGCACACAGGAGATCCGGGAGGGGGGAGATAGAGGAGGCGGCACGCAGGAGATCCGGGAGGGGGGAGACAGAGGAGGCGGCACGCAGGAGATCCGGGAGGGGGGGGGGGGGAGACAGAGGAGGCGGCACGCAGGAGATCCGGGAGGGGGGGGAGACAGAGGAGGCGGCACACAGGAGATCCGGGAGGGGGGGGGAGACAGAGGAGGCGGCACACAGGAGATCCGGGAGGGGGGGGGAAGACAGAGGAGGCGGCACACAGGAGATCCGGGGGACAGACAGAGGAGGCGGCACACAGGAGATCCGGGAGGGGGGAGATAGAGGAGGCGGCACGCAGGAGATCCGGGAGGGGGGAGACAGAGGAGGCGGCACGCAGGAGATCCGGGAGGGGGGGGGAGACAGAGGAGGCGGCACGCAGGAGATCCGGGAGGGGGGAGACAGAGGAGGCGGCACACAGGAGATCCGGGAGGGGGGGGAGACAGAGGAGGCGGCACGCAGGAGATCCGGGAGGGGGGGGGGGGGGAGACAGAGGCGGCGGCACACAGGAGATCCGGGAGGGGGGGGGAGACAGAGGAGGCGGCACACAGGAGATCCGGGAGGGGGGAGACAGAGGAGGCGGCACGCAGGAGATCCGGGAGGGGGGGGGAGACAGAGGAGGCGGCACACAGGAGATCCGGGAGGGGGGGGGGGGAGACAGAGGAGGCGGCACACAGGAGATCCGGGAGGGGGGGGAGACAGAGGAGGCGGCACACAGGAGATCCGGGAGGGGGGAGATAGAGGAGGCGGCACACAGGAGATCCGGGGAGGGAGGGGGGAGACAGAGGAGGCGGCACACAGGAGATCCGGGAGGGGGGAGATAGAGGAGGCGGCACACAGGAGATCCGGGAGGGGGGAGATAGAGGAGGCGGCACGCAGGAGATCCGGGAGGGGGGAGACAGAGGAGGCGGCACACAGGAGATCCGGGAGGGGGGGGGAGACAGAGGAGGCGGCACACAGGAGATCCGGGAGGGGGGGGGAGACAGAGGAGGCGGCACACAGGAGATCCGGGGGACAGACAGAGGAGGCGGCACACAGGAGATCCGGGAGGGGGGAGATAGAGGAGGCGGCACGCAGGAGATCCGGGAGGGGGGAGACAGAGGAGGCGGCACGCAGGAGATCCGGGAGGGGGGGGGAGACAGAGGAGGCGGCACGCAGGAGATCCGGGAGGGGGAGACAGAGGAGGCGGCACACAGGAGATCCGGGAGGGGGGGGGGGGGGGGGAGACAGAGGAGGCGGCACACAGGAGATCCGGGAGGGGGGAGACAGAGGAGGCGGCACACAGTAGATCCGGGAGGGGGGGGGGGGGGGGGAGACAGAGGAGGCGGCACACAGGAGATCCGGGAGGGGGGAGATAGAGGAGGCGGCACGCAGGAGATCCGGGAGGGGGGAGATAGAGGAGGCGGCACGCAGGAGATCCGGGAGGGGGGAGACAGAGGAGGCGGCACACAGGAGATCCGGGAGGGGGGGGGAGACAGAGGAGGCGGCACGCAGGAGATCCGGGAGGGGGGGGGAGACAGAGGAGGCAGCACACAGGAGATCCGGGAGGGGGGGGGGGGGAGACAGAGGAGGCGGCACACAGGAGATCCGGGAGGGGGGAGACAGAGGAGGCGGCACACAGGAGATCCGGGAGGGGGGGGGAGACAGAGGAGGCGGCACACAGGAGATCCGGGAGGGGGGGAGACAGAGGAGGCGGCACACAGGAGATCCGGGAGGGGGGAGACAGAGGAGGCGGCACACAGGAGATCCGGGGGACAGACAGAGGAGGCGGCACATAGGAGATCAGGGGAGGGAGGGGACAGAGGAGGCGGCACACAGGAGATCCGGGGAGGGAGGGGACAGAGGAGGCGGCACACAGGAGATCCGGGGAGGGAGGGGACAGAGGAGGCGGCACACAGGAGATCCGGGAGGGAGGGGACAGAGGAGGCGGCACACAGGAGATCCGGGAGGGAGGGGACAGAGGAGGCGGCACACAGGAGATCCGGGGGACAGAGGAGCTTTATTAAAAAGAATGAACTCTATAAAATTGACGACAATCTGTACAAAGAGACGAAACCTCAGCGCAACCCGCTCTGCGAGCTGCCGGCTCCGGGGTGCTCCGGACTGTGCCGATTCTGGAAGAGAAGGGGAGTCTGGTGAGATAACTCTCAGAGAGGAGCCCCTTAACACTACTGCCCCCAACCCCCCTCTGCCCCTCACACTAGCACCTCCCCACCCCCCATCTGCCCCTGACAATGGCACCTCCCCCCTCCCCATCTGCCCCTCCCACAAGCCCCCCCATCTGCCCCTCCCACTAGCCCCTCCCCCATCTGCCCCTCACACTGGCACCTCCCCCCCATCTGCCCCTCACACTGGCACCTCCCCCCCATCTGCCCCTCACACTGGCACCTCCCCCCCATCTGCCCCTCACACTGGCACCTCCCCCCCATCTGCCCCTCACACTGGCACCTCCCCCCCATCTGCCCCTCACACTGGCACCTCCCCCCCCATCTGCCCCTCACACTGGCACCTCCCCCCCATCTGCCCCTCACACTGGCACCTCCCCCCCCCTCTGCCCCTCACACTGGCACCTCCCCCCCCCATCTGCCCCTCACACTGGCACCTCCCCCCCATCTGCCCCCTCACACTGGCACCTCCCCCCCCATCTGCCCTCACACTGGCACCTCCCCCCCATCTGCCCCTCACACTGGCACCTCCCCCCATCTGCCCCTCACACTGGCACCTCCCCCCCATCTGCCCCTCACACTGGCACCTCCCCCCCCATCTGCCCCTCACACTGGCACCTCCCCCCCATCTGCCCCCTCACACTGGCACCTCCCCCCCATCTGCCCCTCACACTGGCACCTCCCCCCCCATCTGCCCCTCACACTGGCACCTCCCCCCCATCTGCCCCTCACACTGGCACCTCCCCCCCATCTGCCCCTCACACTGGCACCCACATCCCCCCCTTCTGCCCCTCACACTGGCACCCACATCCCCCCCTTCCTTTACTTACTTTCTTTTTTTTCTTGTCTTTCTTCTTCCTCCTCCGCTCGGGGTCGTCTTCTCTCTGTTTCTTCTTCTTTTTCCTGTGATCGGAGTCGGAGGGAGTTTCTGCAGGAACAGAGATGAGTGAGCGGGGGTGGGGGATGGGGTCAGGCGTGTCATAGGGGTATTATTATAGGTTATATTATAGAGTACTATTAGACGGAACGTGGAATAAATACAACCATCAGCCAATGACAACAATCGGCTGATCGTTGATATAGGTTTGAACCTATAATTGTTGGGCGCTGACCGCGCATCGCTACGTGTAATAGCGGTGTGCGACCGGTGACTGACGATATACATTACCTATCCATGCTGCAGGGCTCCTCTTCCTCTGTGCTTCTCCCCGGGTCCCGCGCGCTCCAGCTTCAGAGTGGCCTGTCAGCTGACCGCGGCCAGTGATTGGCTGAGCGGCCTGTCAGCTGAGAGCTGAAGCTGGAGCGAGCGGGACCCGGGGAGAAGCACAGAGGAAGAGGAGCCCTGCAGCATGGATAGGTAACGTATAAAGTTTAAGCAAGGGCTGCAAGGACATCGATAACTATGTCCCTGCATTGTTACACGATAATCGGGCCGTGTAATAGGCCCAGTAAACGAGCACAGATCTAGCAGATTGGCGCTCATTTACAGTTATTATCGGGCCCCCATCAGCCGTGTAATGACACCCTTAGCTGTACCCACCTGGTGGAGCCGGCTCCTGCGTTCTGCTCTGCTTGTGTTTCTTGTTCTTCTTTTTGGGGGGCTGTATATGCATCAGGCGGCAGTGCTCAGGAAGCTGCAGAGGGAAGAGGTCAGAGGTCAGCTGATGGTATATACCTTATCCATGGAATAGCTGAGGGCTCGCTGTGGGGGTCTCAGGGGTCTGGGTCACAGTGCTATAGACACCACAGCTCTGCAGCTCACCGGGCCGGCGTGTAGTCTGAAGCCTGTAAGCAGCGCCCCCGTCAGGGGAGTGAAGGAATTCCCACAGATCGGAGGCTTTTCTATTAGAGATCGGAGACTGCTGTTATCCTGAGATCCGGGGGTGTCGATCATTCCTAGAAAGAGACAGATGTTATTAGCGCCAATGTGACGGACAGAGGAACGGACAGACGCGTCAGCGCGAGGATGGACAGAGACAGCCAGAGACGTCAGCCATTGTGGTCACATTTTATGTGCTAATAACCTAGTGGCCGCATGGAGCCCAGTGTGACGGGAAGGGAGACACCTAGTGGCCGCATGGAGCGCAGTGTGACGGGAAGGGAGACACCTAGTGGCCGCATGGAGCGCAGTGTGACGGGAAGGGAGACACCTAGTGGCCGCATGGAGCCCAGTGTGACGGGAAGGGAGACACCTAGTGGCCGCATGGAGCAGTGTGACGGGAAGGGAGACACCTAGTGGCCGCATGGAGCCCAGTGTAACGGGAAGGGAGACACCTAGTGGCCGCATGGAGCGCAGTGTGACAGGAAGGGAGACACCTAGTGGCCGCATGGAGCCCAGTGTGACGGGAAGGGAGACACCTAGTGGCCGCATGGAGCAGTGTGACGGGAAGGGAGACACCTAGTGGCCGCATGGAGCCCAGTGTAACGGGAAGGGAGACACCTAGTGGCCGCATGGAGCGCAGTGTGACAGGAAGGGAGACACCTAGTGGCCGCATGGAGCGCAGTGTGACGGGAAGGGAGACACCTAGTGGCCGCATGGAGCCCAGTGTGACGGGAAGGGAGAAACCTAGTGGCCGCATGGAGCCCAGTGTAACGGGAAGGGAGACACCTAGTGGCCGCATGGAGCGCAGTGTGACAGGAAGGGAGACACCTAGTGGCCGTATGGAGCGCAGTGTGACAGGAAGGGAGACACCTAGTGGCCGTATGGAGCCCAGTGTGACGGGAAGGGAGACACCTAGTGGCCGCATGGAGCGCAGTGTGACAGGAAGGGAGACACCTAGTGGCCGCATGGAGCCCAGTGTAACGGGAAGGGAGACACCTAGTGGCCGCATGGAGCGCAGTGTGACGGGAAGGGAGACACCTAGTGGCCGCATGGAGCGCAGTGTGACGGGAAGGGAGAAACCTAGTGGCCGCATGGAGCGCAGTGTGACAGGAAGGGAGACACCTAGTGGCCGCATGGAGCGCAGTGTGACGGGAAGGGAGACACCTAGTGGCCGCATGGAGCAGTGCGACAGGAAGGGAGACACCTAGTGGCCGCATGGAGCAGTGTGACAGGAAGGGAGACACCTAGTGGCCGCATGGAGCCCAGTGTGACGGGAAGGGAGACTCCTAGTGGCCGCATGGAGCGCAGTGTGACGGGAAGGGAGACTCCTAGTGGCCGCATGGAGCCCAGTGTGACGGGAAGGGAGACTCCTAGTGGCCACATGGAGCGCAGTGTGACGGGAAGGGAGACTCCTAGTGGCCGCATGGAGCGCAGTGTGACAGGAAGGGAGACACCTAGTGGCCGCATGGAGCGCAGTGTGACGGGAAGGGAGACACCTAGTGGCCGCATGGAGCGCAGTGTGACGGGAAGGGAGACACCTAGTGGCCGCATGGAGCGCAGTGTGACGGGAAGGGAGACACCTAGTGGCCGCATGGAGCGCAGTGTGACAGGAAGGGAGACACTCCTGCATTGTTCTTAAATTCACTATTTGCCCCTATGCAAATTTGCAGCTGAAGAGCATTTAGGGCGTCGCCTGGGTCTGGGAGCACCACTGCGTCCCTCCCACTATGCATATTCATATATGTAACTGCGCCTGTGAATCGGCTGTACTTACATGCACTCTATCCCCATTCCAGCGTGCCTGTCACCTGCCGGGATCTGTGCTGCCGCAGACGGGTCCGATGAGGCCTGTAATCCCGACAAAGCACGGAAGTGTCCTCGGTTGCCGTGGTGATCGCAAGAGGCACGTGGGGACGCTTCCCTGCTCGGTCGGGATTACCCGATGCCCCAAATGCGATCCAGCTTCAAATTTGCATAGGGGCAATCAGTGAATTTAAGAGCAATGCAGCGGCGCAGAGCAGCGGTTCTGGCATCGATCTACTCCTAAGGTATTTGGCTTCTCTGACAGGTCAGCACGATCTCTCGGCTTTTGCCGCTTTAAACATAGAAAACCATTTAAAAAATAAAGCAAGAATGCGGCAAAGCCGCTTGTGATCACAACCCACTAAAGTCTTTTACAAAAAAAAAAAACTTTTGTGACATTGCATCTTTAACCTTTTTTCGGAGAAATTCTAAATGTAATTTTTTATTTTTATATTAGCTAGGTTTGAAATTCTCTGCATGTAACAAAGATAGCGACACAGCACCAATGAGAATTCACACAATATGTCTACTATGTGCCGGGCCTTTTATTATTTAGGCTGCCATAGGGCTTCGCAGTAGAGTGACTCTGTACCCACAATCTGACCCCCCCTAAACCACTTGTACCTTCAGCTGCTTTTAGTCCTGGGGTCCGCTCAGCAGGTGATGCAGTTATTCTCCTAAAAAACAACTTTTAAACTTGCAGCCCTGTGTCATACTGGCGTGGCCTAGAGTGTCTATGCCCTAGACCAGCACCGCCCCTCCATCACTCCTCCCCTTCATCTTAGGAATGCTCCACCCAGGTATTCTCCTATTCCTCACCTGTCTAAACACTGCACAGGTGCCTTAAATGGGTACTCCGGTGTCAGGGCCGGATTAAAGAGGGGGCGACAGGGGCACCTGCCCACGGGCCTCCACCACTAGGGGGGGCCCCCACCAGCAGGAACCCGGAAGTGAGTGAAAACAGTACCTGGACACAGCACTGGACAAACTACATGCTGTCCAAGGAAGGAGGGAGGTGTAGGGTTAATCTTCTGTAAATATCTTCTGCCCGGCAAACTCAGACCCCCCCCCCTGGCAGGCCCCGAGTGGATTCTCCCTGTCAGGATGTCTGTCTCCTGCCGATGACCTCACTCCCCCTCCCCCGCCTCACTGAGGAGAGGACAGCGCGGGACCTGAGCAGTGAAACCTGATCTCCCCAGCAGGAGGTGACATCATGGAGCCTGCTGGAGGATCTGTCACAGCGGCTGCCAGGCTGAAGATACAGTACCGAGCCAGGAGAGGGACGAGCCAGGAGAGGGACGAGCCAGGAGAGGGACGAGCCATCCCCCGCCCATATCAGGTGAGTAGGAGGTGTTGTTTTGTGTTGGGGCACATCAGAGCAAGGGTATATATATACTATAGGGGACATTACAGCAGAGGTGCGTACGGTATATAGCCTGTGTGCAGCGTACGGTATATAGCCTGTGTGCAGCGTACGGTATATAGCCTGTGTGCAGCATATGGTATGTACTGTATATAGTCTGTGTGCAGCATATGGTATGTACTGTATATGGTCTGTGTATAGTATATACTGTATATAGCCTGTGTGCAGCGTATGAGATATAGCCTGAGAGCAGTGTATGAGATATAGCCTGTGTGCAGCATATGATATATAGCCTGAGAGCAGTGTATGAGATATAGCCTGTGTGCAGCATATGATATATAGCCTGAGAGCAGTGTATGAGATATAGCCTGTGTGCAGCATATGATATATAGCCTGAGAGCAGTGTATGAGATATAGCCTGTGTGCAGCATATGATATATAGCCTGAGAGCAGTGTATGAGATATAGCCTGAGAGCAGTGTATGAGATATAGCCTGAGAGCAGTGTATGAGATATAGCCTGAGAGCAGTGTATTAGATATAGCCTGAGAGCAGTGTATTAGATATAGCCTGAGAGCAGTGTATGATATATAGCCTGAGAGCAGTGTATGATATATAGCCTGTGTGCAGCATATGATATATAGCCTGAGAGCAGTGTATGAGATATAGCCTGTGTGCAGCATATGATATATAGCCTGAGAGCAGTGTATGAGATATAGCCTGTGTGCAGCATATGATATATAGCCTGAGAGCAGTGTATGAGATATAGCCTGTGTGCAGCATATGATATATAGCCTGAGAGCAGTGTATTAGATATAGCCTGTGTGCAGCATATGATATATAGCCTGAGAGCAGTGTATGAGATATAGCCTGTGTGCAGCATATGATATATAGCCTGAGAGCAGTGTATGAGATATAGCCTGTGTGCAGCATATGATATATAGCCTGAGAGCAGTGTATGAGATATAGCCTGAGAGCAGTGTATTAGATATAGCCTGAGAGCAGTGTATTAGATATAGCCTGAGAGCAGTGTATTAGATATAGCCTGAGAGCAGTGTATTAGATATAGCCTGAGAGCAGTGTATTAGATATAGCCTGAGAGCAGTGTATTAGATATAGCCTGTGTGCAGCATATGATATATAGCCTGAGAGCAGTGTATGAGATATAGCCTGTGTGCAGCATATGATATATAGCCTGAGAGCAGTGTATTAGATATAGCCTGAGAGCAGTGTATTAGATATAGCCTGAGAGCAGTGGATGAGATATAGCCTGTGTGCAGCATATGATATATAGCCTGAGAGCAGTGTATGAGATATAGCCTGTGTGCAGCATATGATATATAGCCTGAGAGCAGTGTATGATATATAGCCTGAGAGCAGTGTATTAGATATAGCCTGAGAGCAGTGTATTAGATATAGCCTGAGAGCAGTGTATTAGATATAGCCTGAGAGCAGTGTATTAGATATAGCCTGTGTGCAGCATATGATATATAGCCTGAGAGTAGTGTATTAGATATAGCCTGAGAGCAGTGTATTAGATATAGCCTGTGTGCAGCATATGATATATAGCCTGAGAGTAGTGTATTAGATATAGCCTGAGAGCAGTGTATTAGATATAGCCTGAGAGCAGTGTATTAGATATAGCCTGTGTGCAGCATATGATATATAGCCTGAGAGCAGTGAATGAGATATAGTCTGTGTGCAGCATATGGCATATAGCCTGAGAGCAGTGTATGAGATATAGCGTGTGTGCAGCATATGATATATAGCCTGAGAGCAGTGTATTAGATATAGCCTGAGAGCAGTGTATGAGATATAGCCTGTGTGCAGCATATGATATATAGCCTGAGAGCAGTGTATGAGATATAGCCTGTGTGCAGCATATGATATATAGCCTGAGAGCAGTGTATGAGATATAGCCTGTGTGCAGCATATGATATATAGCCTGAGAGCAGTGTATTAGATATAGCCTGTGTGCAGCATATGATATATAGCCTGAGAGCAGTGTATGAGATATAGCCTGTGTGCAGCATATGATATATAGCCTGAGAGCAGTGTATGAGATATAGCCTGTGTGCAGCATATGATATGTAGCCTGAGAGCAGTGAATGAGATATAGTCTGTGTGCAGCATATGGCATATAGCCTATATATGTCATATGCTGCACACAGGCTATACTGTATATTCCATATCATGGGCTGCACACAGCTGTGTACTTTAATCCTTAGGGTACGTTCACATGTACCATATCCGCTATATATTCTACACAGCCTTTAAGTACTTTCTGGTTGCTCCTTACTGCTTCAGGTAGTTTATATGGTTGGGAACTGCAGATGGGACTTAGACTTGCATGTCCAGGTTCTGCCTGTGATTCACATCTGCATCTGCTGCTGTGGTGGCTGACACGGGGGGCAGGAGAGCACAGAAAGTACCGAAGGGCTGGGTTCTCACATTATGTATTATTAACATAAACACAAAGTGGGAATACACCCCTAGTGGGAATACACCCCTCCCTGTCCTGTCTCTAGGGCCTGGCATCTTCCTCTGGACTGCAGCCTCTAGGGACCATCATATGCAGAACAGAGGAGGATGCTGAGCCACACAGCCAGGAGTGAGGAGGGGTAGGTGCTACAGTAATCAGCCATCTAAATAGAGCCCAACAAAATTTTCGTCCACGGCCTCCACCAACCTTAATCCGGCCCTGTCCGATGTAGATGAAAAGGTCCCTGAAGCAGTTGGTGGCTTCATTTTTTCTTCGCTTCCTGGTTTAGGGTTTCCCATGATGCACTTTGTCTCCTGTGATGTCTAAATGACCCTGTAGAACTCTTAGATGGCTTACAGCTTGTTCATCCAATCAGAGCTGAGCAACCTGAGTCATCAGGGCTTAGACCACCTCCCTCTTGATGAGGTCATTGTCACAAAATGGCTGCCACAGAACAGCTTGGGGTCACCAGTCATTAGGTAAGAAGGAGCTTACTTCCCTCCCTGTTGGGGGATTGAGGGGGGCAGATAGTGGAGGGGGGGGGGCAGATAGGTGCTTAAAGCATATTACAGTTATTTAACTTTGTAATGTGTTTCAATTACTGGAAAAAAGCTTTTCGCTGGGGTACCCCTTTAACGATCCAGCCCATGTGCTGTGCTGACACAGCTGATGAATAGGAGAATACCTGCCTGGAGGGACGGAGGGGTGTGCCAGCCTAATGCATACACACTCTAGGCCACTCCCGTTTAAACGTTCTTTTAGGAGAATAACTGCATCACCTGCCGAACGGACCCCAGGACAGAGCTTGGATTAAAAGCGGCTATCCCAAGGTACAAGTGGTTTGGGGGGGGGGGGGTGAGTACAGAGTCACTTTACGTCTCTACACAGGTGTAATGGGTACATTTTGCAGTTTTCATACCTTATTTTAGATCATACATCATGCTGCTTGTTCAAGTAAAAATGTGGCAACAGTGCCACCACTGGCCCCGCCCCACCATCAAGTCATAGGCACATATGCCCTGCCCCCTTGTCGACCATTGGAACAGGTTGGCCTAAAGGTCTAGGCCCCACCCCCTCTAGGTCGGTCCATACCAATGGAGAGAGAGGGGGCGGTGCCTATGTGCCCATAACGGCACGGAGGGGCAAGGCCTACAGTGCCGTTGTTGGCAGGACTAAGTGGCACTGGTACCATGAAGTCCCGCCCACTTAGCACAATCCACAGGTGATAAAAGATGACTTTTTACTTAAACAAGCACCATATGATATAAAATAAGGTATGAAAACTGCAACATTTACCCTTTACACCTGTGTATAGACGTCAGAATGCAAAAAGGGGGAGACAGTGTCACTTTAAGCAGTAAAACTTAGGCTGCATTCCCATGTTCCGTGTGGAACACAGAATGTGTGAATACAGCCTAATAGCAGCAACAGGAGCGACAATCACATACACTAACAGCAGCAACAACAAACAGGTACAGTAACAGGGGCGACAATTACATACAGTAATAGCGGCAACGAACAGGTACAGTAACTGGAGCGACAAGCACATACAGTAATAGCGGCAACAATAAGGTACAGTAACAAGAGCGACAAACACATACAGTAATAGCGCCAAACAAGTAGGGTAACTGGAGCGACAAGCACATACAGTAACAGTGGCAACAATCAGATACAGTAATAATAAAAAGGAGTTGGAATATGTCACCCCACCACCTCCTCTGTGACATCTATATACCCCGGCAGTTACCCCCCCCCCCCCCCTCCTCTGTGATATCTATATACCTCAGCAGTTACCCCCCCCCCCCCACCACCTCCTCTGTGACATCTATATACCCCGGCAGTTACCCCCCCCCCCCCACACACACCTCCTGTGATATCTATATACCCCGGCAGTTACCCCAGCTTCTTACCAGGGAGGTCCGGCAGGAAGTTGCTGAGTTTCTCTTTCACTTTCTTGCCACAGAATTTCCCAAACGAATGTTCCAAGTTATAATGGAGGATGAGATTGACGCTGCCGGTGAGATCCGAGAGGCCTGGAGAGACGACAACCGAGAGAGAGAGCAGGTAAGGGGGAGGGGAAGAGCCCCCCACACACACTGCAGGGGAGCCCCCCACCAGTCCCGAGATACACACTGCACCGGATGACGTCATTAGAGCAGGCGGAGTGGGGTGGGTGAGAGCAGGGGGGGGGGGGCTGTTTGAGAGCAGGCAGGGGGGGGGGGGGGGGAGGGGGGGGGTGACGTCATGAGAGCAGCCGGGGGGGGGGGGGGGGGGGGCAGGTGAGAGCAGCCGGGGGGGGGGGGGTGACGTCATTAGAGCAGGCGGAGTGGGTGGTGAGAGCAGGCGGGGGGGGGGGTGGGGGGGGGGGGGGGGTTTTGAGAGCAGGCGGGGGGGTGGGGGGGGGGGTGGGGTGACGTCATGAGAGCAGCCGGGGGGGGGGGGGGGGGGGGCAGGTGAGAGCAGCCGGGGGGGGGGGTGACGTCATTAGAGCAGGCGGGGGGGGGGGTGAGAGCAGGCGGGGTGACATCATTAGAGCAGGCGGGGGGGGGGGGGGGGGGTGAGAGCAGGCGGGGTGACATCATTAGAGCAGGCGGGGGGGGGGGGTGAGAGCAGGCGGGGTGACATCATTAGAGCAGGCGGGGGGGGGGGGGGTGAGAGCAGGCAGGGGGGGGGTGAGAGCAGGCGGGGGGGGGGGGTGAGAGCAGGCGGGGGGGGGGGGGTGAGAGCAGGGGGGGGGGTGAGAGTGACGTCATTAGAGCAGCCGGGGGGGGGGCAAGAGCAGGCGGGGTGACATCATTAGAGCAGGCGGGGTGACATCATTAGAGCAGGCGGGGGGGGGGGGGGGGGGGGTTAGAGCAGGCGGGAGGGGGGGTGAGAGCAGGCGGGAGGGGGGGTGAGAGCAGGCGGGAGGGGGGGTGAGAGCAGGCGGGGGGGGGGGGTGAGAGAGCAGGCGGGGGGGGGGGGTGAGAGCAGGCGGGGGGGGGGGGGTGAGAGAGCAGGCGGGGGGGGGGGGGTGAGAGAGCAGGCGGGGGGGGGGGGTGAGAGAGCAGGCGGGGGGGGGGTGAGAGAGCAGGCGGGGGGGGGGTGAGAGAGCAGGCGGGGGGGGGGGTGAGAGAGCAGGCGGTGGGGGGGGTGAGAGAGCAGGCGGGGGGGGGGGGGGGTGAGAGAGCAGGCGGGGGGGGGGGTGAGAGAGCAGGCGGGTGGGGGGTGAGAGAGCAGGCGGTGGAGGGGGGGTTAGAGCAGGCGGTGGAGGGGGGGTTAGAGCAGGCGGGGGGGGGGGTGAGAGCAGGCGGGGGGGGGGTGAGAGCAGGCGGGGGGGGGAGCAGGCGGGGGGGGGGGTGATGTCATTAGAGCAGGCGGGGGGGGGGTGAGAGCAGGCGGGGGGGGGGGGAGAGCAGGCGGGGGGGGTGATGTCATTAGAGCAGGCGGGGGGGGTGACGTCACTAGAGCAGGCGGGGGGGGGTGAGAGCAGGCGGGAGGGGGGGTGAGAGCAGGCGGGAGGGGGGGTGAGAGCAGGCGGGAGGGGGGGTGAGAGCAGGCGGGGAGGGGGGGTGAGAGCAGGCGGGGGGGGGTGACGTCATTAGAGCAGGCGGGGGGGGGTGACGTTCATTAGAGCAGGCGGGGGGGGTGACGTCACTAGAGCAGGCGGGGGGGGGGGGGTGAGAGCAGGCGGGAGGGGGGGTGAGAGCAGGCGGGAGGGGGGTGAGAGCAGGCGGGAGGGGGGGTGAGAGCAGGCGGGAGGGGGGGTGAGAGCAGGCGGGGGGGGGGGTGAGAGCAGGCGGGGGGGGGGTGAGAGAGCAGGCGGGGGGGGGGTGAGAGAGCAGGCGGTGGGGGGGGTGAGAGAGCAGGCGGTGGGGGGGGTGAGAGAGCAGGCGGGGGGGGGGGGTGAGAGAGCAGGCGGGGGGGGGGGGTGAGAGAGCAGGCGGGGGGGGGGGTGAGAGAGCAGGCGGGGGGGGGGGGGGTGAGAGAGCAGGCGGGGGGGGGGTGAGAGAGCAGGCGGGGGGGGGGTGAGAGAGCAGGCGGTGGGGGGGGTGAGAGAGCAGGCGGTGGGGGGGGTGAGAGAGCAGGCGGGGGGGGGGGGTGAGAGAGCAGGCGGGGGGGGGGTGAGAGAGCAGGCGGTGGGGGGGGTGAGAGAGCAGGCGGTGGGGGGGGGGGGTGAGAGAGCAGGCGGTGGGGGGGGGGTGAGAGAGCAGGCGGGGGGGGGGGGGGTGAGAGAGCAGGCGGGGGGGGGGTGAGAGAGCAGGCGGTGGGGGGGGTGAGAGAGCAGGCGGTGGGGGGGGTGAGAGAGCAGGCGGTGGGGGGGGGTGAGAGAGCAGGCGGTGGGGGGGGTGAGAGAGCAGGCGGGGGGGGGTGAGAGCAGGCGGGGGGGGGGTGAGAGCAGGCGGGGGGGGGTGAGAGCAGGCGGGGGGGGGGGGAGCAGGCGGGGGGGGGTGATGTCATTAGAGCAGGCGGGGGGGGGGGGGTGAGAGCAGGCGGGGGGGGGGGGAGAGCAGGCGGGGGGGGGGGGAGAGCAGGCGGGGGGGGGGGAGAGCAGGCGGTGGGGGGGGTGAGAGAGCAGGCGGTGGGGGGGGTGAGAGAGCAGGCGGTGGGGGGGGTGAGAGCAGGCGGTGGGGGGGGTGAGAGAGCAGGCGGGGGGGGGGTGAGAGCAGGCGGGGGGGGGGGGGTGAGAGCAGGCGGGGGGGGGTGAGAGCAGGCGGGGGGGGGGGAGCAGGCGGGGGGGGGGTGATGTCATTAGAGCAGGCGGGGGGGGGGGTGAGAGCAGGCGGGGGGGGGGGGGTGAGAGCAGGCGGGGGGGGGAGAGCAGGGGGGGGGAGAGCAGGCGGGGGGGGGGGGAGAGCAGGCGGGGGGGGGGTGATGTCATTAGAGCAGGCGGGGGGGGGGGTGACGTCATTAGAGCAGGCGGGGGGGGGTGACGTCATTAGAGCAGGCGGGGGGGGTGACGTCATTAGAGCAGGCGGGGGGGGGGGTGACGTCATTAGAGCAGGCGGGGGGGGTGACGTCACTAGAGCAGGCGGGGGGGGGGGTGACGTCCTAAGTGGCCGCACGTTACCGCACATCCCCGTGCACACAGCACCCACCTGGCAGCTCTCGGAGCAGATAGAAGGGACCGGACGGCCGTCGGGCTCCATCTTCCCCGGCAGGGACCGCAGACAGTGAGGGCGGAGGCGGCAGAGGGGGCCCGGGGACGGAAGAGTTGGTTACGCCAGGGGCGGGGTGAGGTTTACTGGCCCCAAACCCAACACCAGCCCCAGGAACGACCGCGGGGACCCCGGGTCCGGAGGGAAGTGATGGTGGCGGCTCCGAGGGAACGAACAGCCCGGAGAAGCCCTCCATCACCTTGCTCGAAAATTCGGCCAATCAGCTGCGCCCTCTTTCCTAGCACCGACCAATCAGAACGTCTTACTACAGCCCGCCCCCTGCGCCCGCAGATCGAGAGAGGGCTCGTCACTTCCGGTGGGCCGAGCCCCTCTAACAGCAGCCAATCAGAAGCGGCGCCCGCGTTTCCCTGCTCACAGGTCCATTCGGGGCAGTCCGCCAGCTTCTATTTACAGACGCCGTCAATGTCGCGGCTCCTGATTGGCCGGAGCTGCGTGACGTAACGTCTAGTCCAGAGGCAGCGTTGCTTCTGATTGGCCGCGGCGTCTCTGCGGGCTCCTGTGTTCTGTCAGCATGGCGGTGATCGCTCCGCTGCTCGCTCTGGTGTACGCGGCGCCCGGGCTATGGCGCTGGGTGTCTCAGCCCTACTACCTGCTGTCCGCGCTGCTCTCCGCCTCCTTCCTGCTCATCCGCAAGGTGCCGCCTGTGTGCACGGCGCTGCCGACCCAGCGGGAGGACGGAAACCCCTGTGACTTTGACTGGGTGAGGAGCGTGAAGGGCACGGGCTGTGCAGCCGTTATCTGTGTCCCCCGGGGGGGGGGGGCTGTGCAGCCGTTATGTGTGTCCCCCGGGGGGGCTGTGCAGCCGTTATGTGTGTCCCCCGGGGGGGGCTGTTCAGCCGTTATCTGTGTCCCCCGGGGGGGGGGGGGGCGGGCTGTGCAGCCGTTATGTGTGTCCCCCGGGGGGGGGCTGTGTAGCCGTTATGTGTGTCCCCCGGGGGGGGCTGTGCAGCCGTTATCTGTGTCCCCCGGGGGGGGCTGTTCAGCCGTTATCTGTGTCCCCCGGGGGGGGGGGGGGCTGTGCAGCCGTTATCTGTGTCCCCCGGGGGGGGGGGGCTGTGCAGCCGTTATCTGTGTCCCCCGGGGGGCTGTGCAGCCGTTATGTGTGTCCCCCGGGGGGGGCTGTGTAGCCGTTATGTGTGTCCCCCGGGGGGGGCTGTGTAGCCGTTATGTGTGTCCCCCGGGGGGGGCTGTGCAGCCGTTATCTGTGTCCCCCGGGGGGGGCTGTGTAGCCGTTATGTGTGTCCCCCGGGGGGGGCTGTGTAGCCGTTATGTGTGTCCCCCGGGGGGGGCTGTGCAGCCGTTATGTGTGTCCCCCGGGGGGGGCTGTGCAGCCGTTATGTGTGTCCCCCGGGGGGGGCTGTGTAGCCGTTATGTGTGTCCCCCGGGGGGGGGCTGTGCAGCCGTTATCTGTGTCCCCCGGGGGGGCTGTGCAGCCGTTATGTGTGTCCCCCGGGGGGGCTGTGCAGCCGTTATCTGTGTCCCCCGGGGGGGGGGGGCTGTTCAGCCGTTATCTGTGTCCCCCGGGGGGGGGGGGCTGTTCAGCCGTTATCTGTGTCCCCCGGGGGGGCTGTGCAGCCGTTATGTGTGTCCCCCGGGGGGCTGTGCAGCCGTTATCTGTGTCCCCCGGGGGGGCTGTGCAGCCGTTATGTGTGTCCCCCGGGGGGCTGTGCAGCCGTTATCTGTGTCCCCCGGGGGGGGCTGTGCAGCCGTTATGTGTGTCCCCCGGGGGGCTGTGCAGCCGTTATCTGTGTCCCCCGGGGGGGCTGTGCAGCCGTTATCTGTGTCCCCCGGGGGGGCTGTGCAGCCGTTATCTGTGTCCCCCGGGGGGGCTGTGCAGCCGTTATGTGTGTCCCCCGGGGGGCTGTGCAGCCGTTATCTGTGTCCCCCGGGGGGGCTGTGCAGCCGTTATGTGTGTCCCCCGGGGGGGGGCTGACCAGCCGTTATCTGTGTCCCCCGGGGGGGCTGTGCAGCCGTTATCTGTGTCCCCCGTAGTGTTGTCACGATACCAGAATTTTGAGTTCGATACCAATACCAACTTTTTTTTTTCAATGCTCGATACCAATTCGATACTTAATAAATTTTATTTACCCCCCCCCACAAGAATAGAGATGCGCCCGTACGGACCATATTATTTAAAATAAATGTTCTTAAAAAAATTTCCCTATTCTCAGTCCTAACACTTTATCGTTTAGCCTGCATGGCGACGGGGGGATCTGTAGTTTATTTAGTAGCACGTTTTTATGTGGGAGAGAATTTGGTGGTTTCTCCGCTTGCACCATTTACCGTGCGTCATCAGGAAGGTGATAATCTTATAATATGCACAATAATGCATGATGATGGGGGTTGTAGTCATGTAACACACTTCAGCTATCAGGGATGATGGGGGCTGTAGTCATGTAACACACTTCAGCTATCAGGGATGATGGGGGTTGTAGTCATGTAATACACTTCAGCTATCGGGGGGATGATGGGAACTGTAGTCATGTAACACACTTCAGCTATCAGGGATGATGGGGGTTGTAGTCATGTAATACACTTCAGCTATCAGGGATGATGGGGGTTGTAGTCATGTAACACACTTCAGCTATCAGGGATGATGGGGGTTGTAGTCATGTAATACACTTCAGCTATCAGGGATGATGGGGGTTGTAGTCATGTAATACACTTCAGCTATCAGGGATGATGGGAACTGTAGTCATGTAACACACTTCAGCTATCAGGGATGATGGGGGTTGTAGTCATGTAATACACTTCAGCTATCAGGGATGATGGGGGCTGTAGTCATGTAATACACTTCAGCTATCAGAGATGATGGGGGTTGTAGTCATGTAATACACTTCAGCTATCAGAGATGATGGGGGTTGTAGTCATGTAATACACTTCAGCTATCAGGGATGATGGGGGCTGTAGTCATGTAACACACTTCAGCTATCAGGGATGATGGGGGCTGTAGTCATGTAACACACTTCAGCTATCAGGGATGATGGGGGTTGTAGTCATGTAATACACTTCAGCTATCAGGGATGATGGGGGTTGTAGTCATGTAACACACTTCAGCTATCAGGGATGATGGGAACTGTAGTCATGTAACACACTTCAGCTATCAGGGATGATGGGGGCTGTAGTCATGTAACACACTTCAGCTATCAGGGATGATGGGAACTGTAGTCATGTAACACACTTCAGCTATCAGGGATGATGGGGGCTGTAGTCATGTAACACACACTTCAGCTATCAGGGATGATGGGGGTTGTAGTCATGTAATACACTTCAGCTATCAGGGATGATGGGGGTTGTAGTCATGTAACACACTTCAGCTATCAGGGATGATGGGGGTTGTAGTTGCACTATTCCAGCTGGATTCGGGCGGCAGAGTAATGTGGCGGGCTGTGCAGCCGTTATGTGTGTCCCCCGGGGGGGCTGTGCAGCCGTAATGGGTACAGTGTGTGTGTGGGGGGAGGAGGAGACACCAGTAATGGGTACAGTGTGGGGGGAGGAGGAGGCACCAGTAATGGGTACAGTGTGGGGGAGGAGGCACCAGTAATGGGTACAGTGTGGGGGAGGAGGCACCAGTAATGGGTACAGTGTGGGGGAGTAGGCACCAGTAATGGGTACAGTGTGGGGGGAGGAGGAGACACCAGTAATGGGTACAGTGTGGGGGAGGAGGAGACACCAGTAATGGGTACAGTGTGGGGGGAGGAGGAGACACCAGTAATGGGTACGGTGTGGGGGAGGAGGCACCAGTAATGGGTACAGTGTGGGGGAGTAGGCACCAGTAATGGGTACAGTGTGGGGGGAGGAGGAGACACCAGTAATGGGTACAGTGTGGGGGGAGGAGGAGACACCAGTAATGGGTACAGTGTGGGGGAGGAGGAGACACCAGTAATGGGTACAGTGTGGGGGGAGGAGGAGACACCAGTAATGGGTACAGTGTGGGGGGAGGAGGAGGCACCAGTAATGGGTACAGTGTGGGGGGAGGAGGAGACACCAGTAATGGGTACAGTGTGGGGGAGGAGGAGACACCAGTAATGGGTACAGTGTGGGGGGAGGAGGAGACACCAGTAATGGGTACGGTGTGGGGGAGGAGGCACCAGTAATGGGTACAGTGTGGGGGAGGAGGAGACACCAGTAATGGGTACAGTGTGGGGGGAGGAGGAGACACCAGTAATGGGTACGGTGTGGGGGAGGAGGCACCAGTAATGGGTACAGTGTGGGGGGAGGAGGAGACACCAGTAATGGGTACAGTGTGGGGGAGGAGGAGACACCAGTAATGGGTACAGTGTGGGGGAGGAGGAGGAGACACCAGTAATGGGTGCAGTGTGGGGGGAGGAGGAGGCACCAGTAATGGGTACAGTGTGGAGGAGGAGGCACCAGTAATGGGTGCAGTGTGGGGGAGGAGACACCAGTAATGGGTGCAGTGTGGGGGAGGAGACACCAGTAATGGGTGCAGTGTGGGGGGTGGGGGGTCCGGAGACCCCTATATCTAGCCGCTGATGTCTGGTCTCTTCCTGCAGAGAGAAGTGGAGATCCTCATGTTCCTCAGCGCCATCGTCATGATGAAAAACCGGCGGAGCAGTGAGTGGGGGTCAGGATGGAAATGATTGGGGGGGGGGGGGGGCTGGGGTCAGGATATGACTGATGGGGGGGGGGCTGGGTCAGGATATAACTGATAGGGGGGGGCTGGGGTCAGGTTGTTACTGATGGGGGGCTGGGGTCAGGATATAACTGATGGGGGGGAGGGCTGGGGTCAGGATATAACTGATGGGGGGGCTGGGGTCAGGATATAACTGATAGGGGGGGGCTGGGGTCAGGATATAACTGATGGGGGGGGCTGGGGTCAGGATATGACTGATGGGGGGGGGGGGGCTGGGGTCAGGTTGTTACTGATGGGGGGGAGGGCTGGGGTCAGGATATAACTGATGGGGGGGGCTGGGGTCAGGATATAACTGATGGGGGGGGCTGGGGTCTGGATATAACTGATGGGGGGGCTGGGGTCAGGATATGACTGATGGGGGGGGGCTGGGGTCAGGATATAACTGATGGGGGGGGCTGGGGTCTGGATATAACTGATGGGGGGGGCTGGGGTCAGGATATAACTGATGGGGGGGGGCTGGGGTCAGGATATAACTGATGGGGGGGCTGGGGTCAGGATATGACTGATGGGGGGGGGCTGGGGTCAGGATATAACTGATGGGGGGGAGGGCTGGGGTCAGGATATGACTGATGGGGGGGGGGGGCTGGGGTCAGGATATGACTGATGGGGGGGGGGGGCTGGGGTCAGGATATGACTGATGGGGGGGGGGGGGCTGGGGTCAGGATATGACTGATGGGGGGGGGGGGGCTGGGGTCAGGATATGACTGATGGGGGGGGGGGGCTGGGGTCAGGATATGACTGATGGGGGGGGGGGGGCTGGGGTCAGGATATGACTGATGGGGGGGCTCGTATTGCTGCGCGGTGTCCACCGTAACCCTGTAATCTCTTTCAGTCACCATTGAGCAGCACATCGGGAACATCTTCATGTTCAGTAAAGTCGCCAACACCATCTTGTTCTTCCGCCTGGACATCCGTATGGGCCTGTTGTATGTTACCCTGTGCCTGGGTAAGCGTCAGTGTGTGCAGAGACTGTGCGGGGGGGGGGGTCAGTGTGTGCAGAGACTGTGCGGGGGGGGGGGGGGGTCAGTGTGTGCAGAGACTGTGCGGGGGGGGGGGGGGTCAGTGTGTGCAGAGACTGTGCGGGGGGGGGGGGGTCAGTGTGTGCAGAGACTGTGCGGGGGGGGGGTCAGTGTGTGCAGAGACTGTGCGGGGGGGGGGTCAGTGTGTGCAGAGACTGTGCGGGGGGGGGGTCAGTGTGTGCAGAGACTGTGCGGGGGGGGGGGGGGGTCAGTGTGTGCAGAGACTGTGCGGGGGGGGGGGGTCAGTGTGTGCAGAGACTGTGCGGGGGGGGGGGGGTCAGTGTGTGCAGAGACTGTGCGGGGGGGGGGTCAGTGTGTGCAGAGGACTGTGCGGGGGGGGGGGGTCAGTGTGTGCAGAGACTGTGCGGGGGGGTGTCGCTGTGCATTCGGCCGGCTCTCAGCCTTCCTCCTCTGCTCTTCTCCACAGTCTTCCTCATGACGTGTGTGCAGAGACTGCGCGTGCGGGGGGGGTCAGTGTGTGCAGAGACTGCGGGGGGGGGTCAGTGTGTGCAGAGACTGTGCGGGGGGGGTCAGTGTGTGCAGAGACTGTGCGGGGGGGTCAGTGTGTGCAGAGACTGTGCGGGGGGGGGTCAGTGTGTGCAGAGACTGTGTGCGCGGGGGGGGGGGGTCAGTGTGTGCAGAGACTGTGCGGGAGGGGGGGGTCAGTGTGTGCAGAGACTGTGCGGGGGGGGGGGTCAGTGTGTGCAGAGACTGTGCGGGGGGGGGTCAGTGTGTGCCGAGACTGTGCGGGGGGGGGGGGGTCAGTGTGTGCAGAGACTGTGTGTGCGGGGGGGGTCAGTGTGTGCAGAGACTGCGGGGGGGGGTCAGTGTGTGCAGAGACTGTGTGCGCGGGGCGGGGGGTCAGTGTGTGCAGAGACTGTGCGGGGGGGTCAGTGTGTGCAGAGACTGCGCGTGCGGGGGGGGTCAGTGTGTGCAGAGACTGCGGGGGGGGGTCAGTGTGTGCAGAGACTGTGCGGGGGGGGTCAGTGTGTGCAGAGACTGTGCGGGGGGGTCAGTGTGTGCAGAGACTGTGCGGGGGGGGTCAGTGTGTGCAGAGACTGTGTGCGCGGGGGGGGGGGGGGTCAGTGTGTGCAGAGACTGTGCGGGGGGGGTCAGTGTGTGCAGAGACTGTGCGGGGGGGTGTCGCTGTGCATTCGGCCGGCTCTCAGCCTTCCTCCTCTGCTCTTCTCCACAGTCTTCCTCATGACGTGTAAGCCTCCGCTCTATCTGGGCCCTGAACACATCAAGTATTTCAGTGATAAGACCATTGAGGTAAGAGCCGCCGCCGGGGACCTCACATCTGATGACACAGTAGGAAGAGCAGCTCTGGAGCACAAGCTGCTGCTGTAAGGGATGACACATTCCTCCTCCTGCTGACAGCACCACATACAGCTGCCCTGGTGGAGGAGGAGACCATGGCTGCGCCGCTCTGTGATGTCACTGCGCTGTGTACAGACTGTGACATCATCACAGCTGCCAGGCTATACACGGAGATATCCTATTGTGATGTCACTGCGCTGTCTATCTGTACACCAGGGATATCCTCACTGCGCTGTCTATCTGTACACCAGGGATATCCTCACTGCACTGTCTATACCCCAGGGATATCCTCACTGCACTGTCTATACACCAGGGATATCCTCACTGCACTGTCTATACACCAGGGATATCCTCACTGCATTGTCTATACACCAGGGATATCCTCCTGTGATGTCACTGCGCTGTCTGTCTGTACACCAGGGATATCCTCACTGCACTGTCTATACCCCAGGGATATCCTCACTGCACTGTCTATACACCAGGGATATCCTCACTGCGCTGTCTATACACCAGGGATATCCTCACTGCACTGTCTATACAACAGAGATATCCTCACTGCACTGTCTATACAACAGAGATATCCTCACTGCACTGTCTATACACCAGGGATATCCTCACTGCACTGTCTATACACCAGGGATATCCTCCTGTGATGTCACTGCGCTGTCTGTCTGTACACCAGGGATATACATCTGATTCCTCTTGTCATGTGACCAGGGCCGGCCAGTGAGGCTGCCATCTTTACCCTGTGCCTGGCGGAGGTCTCGCCCCGTCTCACCCGCCTTTCTCTCTGCAGGAGGAGATGCAGTCTGATCGGCGTGTTTCATGGATTGTGGAATATTTTGCGAATTGGTCGTCTGAGTGTCAGTCATTTGCCCCCATTTATGCGGAGCTGTCTCTGAAGTGAGTCCCCTCCCCGCTGTGGCTCTCGCACACATGCACTCTATGACTTCTCCTAACCTGACCTGTCTCTTTCCCAGATATAACTGTGCTGGGCTGAAGTTCGGTAAGGTGGATATAGGCAGATACCCGGACGTCAGTACCAGGTAAGAATGGTGCTAGGCCGACCTCTAAACGGCAGCGTCCTCTCTCTCCCGCCGGTGCGTGACGTCCCCGTCCCCTCTCTCCCGCCGGTCCGTGACGTCCCCGTCCCCTCTCTCCCGCCGGTCCGTGACGTCCCCGTCCCCTCTCTCCCGCCGGTCCGTGACGTCCCCGTCCCCTCTCTCCCGCCGGTGCTTGACGTCCCCGTCCCCTCTCTCCCGCCGGTGCTTGACGTCCCCGTCCCCTCTCTCCCGCCGGTGCGTGACGTCCCCGTCCCCTCTCTCCCGCCGGTGCGTGACGTCCCCTCTCTCCCGCCGGTGCGTGACGTCCCCTCTCTCCCGCCGGTGCGTGACGTCCCCTCTCTCCCGCCGGTGCGTGACGTCCCCGTCCCCTCTCTCCCGCCGGTGCGTGACGTCCCCGTCCCCTCTCTCCCGCCGGTGCGTGACGTCCCCGTCCCCTCTCTCCCGCCGGTGCGTGACGTCCCCGTCCCCTCTCTCCCGCCGGTGCGTGACGTCCCCGTCCCCTCTCTCCCGCCGGTGCGTGACGTCCCCGTCCCCTCTCTCCCGCCGGTGCGTGACGTCCCCGTCCCCTCTCTCCCGCCGGTGCGTGACGTCCCCGTCCCCTCTCTCCCGCCGGTGCGTGACGTCCCCGTCCCCTCTCTCCCACCAGGTATAACGTCAGCCCCTCGCCTCTCTCCAAGCAGCTCCCCACACTCATCTTGTTTCAAGGTGGCAAAGAGGTATTACGGCGGCCACAGATCGATAAGAAGGGGCGCGCTGTGTCCTGGAGCTTCACTCAGGTACTGTCCTTGTCTGTAGTGTGAACAGAGCCATTTGCTTTTATAAGTGTAATCCTGCCTATCTAGTGTCTGCAGCACAATCCATGCAGTTATTACAGCTCATCCCTGTGAGGGATTCTCTGTTTCCCTCACGTACTAAGCAGCTGCACCAATGGGGAGATCCTACTGGTAAAACAAGCAATGACTTAATCACTCCGCCTATAGGAACCTGGCCTGATCTCTGCTCCTTGTGTTGTGTCCTTCTGAGGGACAGAGGAGCAGGGGCTAGGCTTATGTGTGTCCTCCTGAGGGACAGAGGAGCAGGGGATAGGCTTATGTGTGTCCTCCTGAGGGACAGAGGAGCAGGGGATAGGCTTATGTGTGTCCTCCTGAGGGACAGGGGAGCAGGGGCTAGGCTTATGTATGTCCTCCTGAGGGACAGGGGAGCAGGGGATAGGCTTATGTGTGTCCTCCTGAGGGACAGAGGAGCAGGGGATAGGCTTATGTGTGTCCTCCTGAGGGACAGAGGAGCAGGGGATAGGCTTATGTGTGTCCTCCTGAGGGACAGAGGAGCAGGGGATAGGCTTATGTGTGTCCTCCTGAGGGACAGAGGAGCAGGGGATAGGCTTATGTGTGTCCTCCTGAGGGACAGAGGAGCAGGGGATAGGCTTATGTGTGTCCTCCTGAGGGACAGGGGAGCAGGGGATAGGCTTATGTGTGTCCTCCTGAGGGACAGAGGAGCAGGGGATAGGCTTATCTGTGTCCTCCTGAGGGACAGAGGAGCAGGGGATAGGCTTATCTGTGTCCTCCTGAGGGACAGGGGAGCAGGGGATAGGCTTATGTGTGTCCTCCTGAGGGACAGGGGATAGGCTTATGTGTGTCCTCCTGAGGGACAGGGGAGCAGGGGATAGGCTTATCTGTGTGTCCTCCTGAGGGACAGGGGAGCAGGGGATAGGCTTATGTGTGTCCTCCTGAGGGACAGGGGAGCAGGGGATAGGCTTATGTGTGTCCTCCTGAGGGACAGGGGAGCAGGGGATAGGCTTATGTGTGTCCTCCTGAGGGACAGGGGAGCAGGGGATAGGCTTATGTGTGTCCTCCTGAGGAGCAGGGGATAGGCTTATGTGTGTCCTCCTGAGGGACAGGGGAGCAGGGGATAGGCTTATCTGTGTCCTCCTGAGGGACAGGGGAGCAGGGGATAGGCTTATGTGTGTCCTCCTGAGGGACAGGGGAGCAGGGGATAGGCTTATGTGTGTCCTCCTGAGGGACAGGGGAGCAGGGGATAGGCTTATCTGTGTCCTCCTGAGGGACAGGGGAGCAGGGGATAGGCTTATGTGTGTCCTCCTGAGGGACAGGGGAGCAGGGGATAGGCTTATGTGTGTCCTCCTGAGGGACAGGTGGTAGGATGAGCGTTCCTTGCACTGAGGTCATGGCTCCTCCAGATGGATATTATATATATAGTTGTAAGCACATTGCTCTTGCTTGTGATTGTCCGTGTGTTACTGCAGTGCAGCATGCGCGGTCGCCTGATCCCTGGCTCCATGGTTGGAGTTGTGCCTTGTGGATTAGACTGTGAGAGCGACGGACATTCAATCTTTATAGTTGTATGTGCCATGAGATTCGGCCTGAATAGGCTGTTTGGATTGTACTGGACTCTCAGGAGAAACGTTTCTTACAGAAAGGTAGAATCTCCGCCCCAGTCTAATAAAAGGATAAGAAACTCCTGTTTTGTTCCACATTCTACAGGAATTGCCATATGAAAAGTACTGGAAGAGGTGAAGGATCGGGCAGAGGCCTTGGGGACGGGGACAAAGAATCTCATGACATTGGCTCCTCTGGCAATAACCGTAGATGTACCCTCAGACAGCGGTCTCTGCCAGGGGGCGACTTCTCGCCCACAGGGTGTAGACACAATAAGGAAAGGTGATCATACAGAAATCCCACAGACAACTTGTGCTGCACTCCAATCAGGCCCTGCGCGAGAGAGACGGCCGCCTCTTTGTGAAGGTGTTAGAGAGGGTCCTAGAAGAGGAAGACTATCTGGAGATCTATCTATCAAAGAATATAGGCAGCTGGTGAATGATCATAGATCTACAGTTGGAAGTGAGTTCATCTTATGAAGAAGGTTGAGTATAGAGGATGCACTCTCTGTATTTTCCCTCCTAGACCTGACCATGCTAGATTGGAGACACTTCTACCTGCAGAGAAAACGGCACATTGCTTTGCAAGGCAAGTGGTGGCAACGTTCAAAGTGTACAGCCCTTCTGTCTGAGATGACCTCCGCTCTGTTCACATTCACCAAGGTTATGTCACCTGTCAGCTGTAGTCGCCGTCCTGAAAGAATCCGGGGTCGTCATTGTGTCTTACCTAGAAGACTGGTTCTTAATGGCGAACGCAGCAGGTGCGAGTGACTAATATTTGCACAAGGCTGGTACCATTCCTGGAGTACATAACAAGATACCCAGTCTGTGACCCTATCTCTTCCTCCAGAGAAATTACAGAAGTTGACACTAGCAGTTGGATAGTAATGTCTAGGGAAATATTCCCAATCTCTCTTAATAACTCGGGACCGCCGGCCATGTCTGAATCTTGACTCCCTGAAGTTAACCGCCTGGAGATTAGCCAGTCCAAGGCTGCATCTACCAATAGAACCTACCTGAGGGTTAGGAAGCTGGTCGAAGGCTGCTATGTTAAAAATGATCTCTTCTACATCTCTATCAATTCTTTAATTTTTCCAGGAGGGTTTTGAGAAAGGTTGTTTGACGGTCTCAGGTTTTAACTTGAAGGTTGCCCCCAGAGTTCACGTATCGAATCTCTGTCTGCAATCCTAGACAGAAGATTATGGCGTGATGGGCTGATATATTGATCAAGGCCACCCTGGGCCTCATGGAACGCGTGTTGGAGCAACTCTGGCACCCTTCAAGCCTATATCTGAAAGTCTGCTTCCTGGCGGCTATTAACCCCGCAAGCGAGTGAGATTCAAGCACTGGGGGTTTCTGAGCCCTCCCTTATTTTCCTTCAGGATCGGGTGCGGTTCAGGACTTTACTCAAAGGTTTGATCCTTTGTTAACATAAATCGACCTTTTGAGTTGCATGTGTTCTTGCCCTCCAATAAGGAAGATTGAAGATGTTCGGAAGTGGGCAGAGCCAGAATATAAACTGTTTGAACCAGGGAGTTTAGGAGGTCTGATCATCTTTTCTTTTGCAGGAAAAAAAACAAAAAACAAAGTTGCAATCCTCAAAAGCCACTTTAGATGGGTAAGAGCAGGGGTCCCCAAACTTTTCACACAGGGGGCCAGTTCACTGTCCCTAAGACCGTCGGAGGGCCGGACTATAAAAAAAAAAAAAAAAACTATAATCAAATCCCAGTGCAAAATGCCACAACGCGCCCCCCCCCCCCCCCAAAATAAAAACTTAAAAGCATCCCTCTCTTTCCAGCCCTCACTCCCCCTCAACCAGCCTCCCCTAACTCCCCCTTCACACCCTCAACCAGCCCCCCTCACCCCATATACTAATAATGTACCCCTGCATTGTCCCCCATATAGTTATATTGCCCCCCTGCAATGTCCCCCGTATAGTTATATTGCCCCCCTGCAATGTCCCCCATATAGTTATAATGACCCCCTGCAATGTCCCCCGTATAGTTATATTGCCCCCCCTGCAATGTCCCCCATATAGTTATAATGACCCCCTGCAATGTCCCCCATATAGTAATAATGTCCCACATATAGTTATATTGCCCCCCTGCAATGTCCCCCATATAGTTATAATGACCCCCATATAGTTATAATGACCCCCTGCAATGTCCCCCATATAGTTATATTGTCCCCCTGCAATGTCCCCCATATAGTTATATTGTCCCCCTGCAATGTCCCCCATATAGTTATAATGCCCCCCTGCATTGCTACAAAAAAAATAATAATTATACTCACCTAATAGTGCCTTTTCACTCCTCTTCAGCCGGTCAGTCGCCGGAGGGATCCCCCAGCAGGTGCAGCGACGTCATCACTGCCCCTGCCGGAGGATCCCTCAGAGATCATGTCAAGGTTACATCCCAGGCAGGGGGGTTGGTGGTCCGTGCGGCGCGGAGGAGGCTGGCGGCAGGGATAACATCTGACACTGCTCCAGGATCTGCGGTCCGTTGCACCAGACCGCAGATCCTGGAGCAGGACCGCAGATCTCGGAGCAGTGTGAGATGTCAGCCCTGCCGCCAGCCTCCTCCGCGCCGCACGGACCACCAAACCCCCCCCCCCCCGCCTAGGATGTAACCTGGACATGATCTCTGATGGATCCTCCGGCAGGGGCAGTGATGACGTCGCTGCACCTGCTGGGGGATCCCTTCGGCGGGGATGTCGGCAGCAGTGTGGATGCGGGGCAGAGGCTGGCGTGATCCGGAAAGGGGGAACTCTTTTATTGGTGCTCAGTGAGAGCAGTCTTCTCACTGACCACCAATGAAAGAGTTGTACCTTACGGAAGTGCGGCGGGGGCCGGATAAAAGGCCTCGGGGGGGGGGGGCGCAGTTTGGGGACCCCTGGGTTAGAGAGACCACCTCTGTATACTGTCAGGAAGCCGGACTTCATGTGCTGCAGCCTAATAAAGTGCACTCTACAAAGTCAGTGTCCTCGTCACCAGCCAAGAAGAATTCTGTACCCAATGATCTGCATGACTGCCTCTGGGTTTTTATTTAAAACATTTGCCAAACTGTACATTGGGTCACCTGACTAACCAACCTTCGGCAGGACGTCGCCTATGGCTGATAGGTGAGGTTTAACTCGCTTTTTGACCAACAAAACACAGTAATCACTGAACTCAAGGAGAACAGTGAAAAAAACTCCCAATGAAGTACTCAATCAAGAGTCTCCACTGATGCCCCACAAAATTTAAATATGCAAAACAGGAGTCCGTGGAGCCTCGGTTGCGAGTCTCAAAACACGGGATAGCCAGATATCTCTAGCCTGTTGCCACAGGGTGCCTCCATGATGGGGAGAGTACCACACCACCCTGATAAATAGCCCCTTAAGTCCCACTCGGTTGCGAGTATTGGAACATAGACAGGGAAACACCAGGGTGGCCCCTTTTTGTCAATGTCTAACTCAAGGTGCGAGTATTGCGATCATGACAAGGGCTTGCCAAGGCAGGATTCCATCCACAGACAGCCGTTTCGGGTTTTTGCCCCTCGTCAGTGTGGAGTAGGATTCTGGCTAGTTGGGGCAATAGCAAATCGACCAACAAAACACAGTAATCACTGAACTCGCTTTTTGTCTTACCTGCTTGCTACATCCCCTTTCGTGCTGCTGCTCTGGACGTAAGGGAAAGTGTAATTTTTACTTACTGTAACTTTCCTGTAGTCTGAAGCAGCAGCACAGAACACTCTCCTGACAAAACCTTAATGCAATATATACAAAATGAGCTGCACATGGGTCTCTCACACACGTGTGTATCCAAGAGGGCCTGTCACCCTCCGAAAGCAGTCCAATAAAGAGAGAATACACACACAAAATAATATGCTTTAATATTCTTTATCCAATCATGTACACAAGGATTTGTGCATTTGCATCCTCGTATACATGGTTGGATAAAGATTATTAAAACCTTAATGCACACAAGGAGCCTACATCAGGGCAGGTTCTTATAATTGAGTGTATAATTGTTTTCCCATCTGTCCTACCACTTCAGCTAGATAGATCTCCTGCTCTGGAGGACTGTGTAATACCAAGCTTCTTCTGTAGTGGCCGCTGCAGCTCTCTCAGGTGATCACAGCTGATCGCTCCAGGTCTGATGGCACTCTGTCTTTGTGTATGAAGCCGTAGTGATGACATTCAATGCACATTTTCTTAATTTTTAATTTTTCTTCATCAGGAAAACGTTATCCGAGAATTCAACCTGAACGAGCTTTACCAGAAAGCGAAGAAGATCTATAAGAACCAAGAAGAGGCGGAAGGTGAGGAGAATCCCGCCATAGAGAGCAAGAAGGACCAGTAACCAGGGGCCCCGACCCCCATTCCTGATATGTAAATAGAATAGAACTCCCACTGCTGACTCCGCATCCTCCATCATCCATAGCCATGATGATTTTGTTGAATGTATAATAGAAGATGCTAACCAGGAGCGCAGTGCCTCCTCCCTCTGTTACGCTAATCCTGCTAGGTCGACCACCATCTTCACGGCTGAGCGCCGTCCGTGCCGTCCATATTGCGAGGCTTCCTGATCATGTGTGCACATCATGGACATTGCTGATTATTACACGGGAGCCACAAATAAATGGTTCCTCTTTAAACATAATAACAGGTCTCTGTGTTCCCTTGAATTCTTTGTAAGCTGCAATAACGGACACAACCAATGGACAAGGACTCTCTCCCCGCCCCATGCTGAGGATTTGTCCCGTTATGTCGAGGTCTCCCTGCATAGTGACTGCTCATCGGCTTCAGTCCGGCAGATTCTCACTGTAACCTATTTATTTAGAAAAAAGTCAAGAAAATTCCAAAAAGAAAGATGGCACTGCTGTGCTCTGAGTAAGGGTCCTATAACACGGGACAATTATCACGCAAATTATCGGCATATTATTTGAATTTTTAATGATAATCGTTTTGTGTAAATGCAGCAACGATTGAACGACCAACGAGAAATCGTTTGTTTGGTGCAGACACCAAAATCATCGTTAATCGTTCGCTGTAATTCTGCATTTGTTCATTAATTGTTCTGTAATTCCACCTCGTTCCTCCATTTGCCGGGATCAGATGGAGTAAACGATCATAGTAACGACTATTGTTCTGTGTAATATGGGGAACGACTTCAGATTAACGATAATCTCATTTGCCATCGTTAAAAACCGCTTTTTCTAATAGGCCCCGTTTACACAGAAAGATTTATCTGACAGATATTGGAAGCCAAAGCCAGGAATGGATTTGAAAAGAGGATAGATCCCAGCCTTTCCTTTATGACCTGTTCTGTTTATAGTCTGCTCCTGGTTTTGGCTTCAAAGATCTGTCAGATAAATCTGTCTGTGTAAACGCACCTGCATATGCCCTGCAGGTGAGCGGCTTCTGCTGAGGTTTATAGTCTAGGCCCCGACCTGGTACCGAGGCCCGGAGGGGACAACCACGCTCGCTGCACATGCCTCCCCAGACGAGGACCTGTTTTATGAATTGAACTTTAGAGCTACGGTTCGGCTGGGACTTGTGGTTGTACGGTTGGTTTCTGAGATAAGGCCCTACTACACCAAGCAATTATCGTCTGTATTCAGGTATATAGGGGCTGAAGGAGGAGGTTGGGGGATGTCAGGCTGATGAGAAGGGAGACAGAGCGAAAACCAGGACATGGGATTGTGGGAAGAGGAGACGGATGAAATTCATTTAAAATATTGCACACCCTCCGAACCACGTGAAGGGGCCGTTACATATAGGGGCCATCTGGACATCTAGAGATTTATAAAGATGAGGTAAATTATATTGAAGAAGTTGGGGAGTCTGTGGAGTAAGTTGCACCCCAAAGTAGGTTTGGGAGGAAAATGTGTTTAGAGGGAACATCCAGTGGAAGAGGACAGGGAGGGACTGAGTGCCTTTTAGGTAATTTTGTAGTTGGAGAGGGTCAAAAGGTCATCCGCATAAGCTGCTGCATGTGACCTTGTTTAGGGGCACCTGCCATGTCACCCTCGGGGTTCAAAGGGTTGAAGACAGCTGTTCTGACACAAGGGGAAGATCCCAGCTACATACTGCCCTGGAGTCGCTATCAGCTTTATTTGTAGATCACCCATCACACATGTAAGTCACGGCCTATCGCACCCATCACACATGTAAGTCACAGACTATCGCACCCATCACGCATGTAAGTCACGGCCTATCACACCCATCACGCATGTAAGTCACAGACTATCACACCCATCACGCATGTAAGTCACAGACTATCACACCCATCACGCATGTAAGTCACGGCCTATCACACCCATCACACATGTAAGTCACAGCCTATCGCACCCATCACACATGTAAGTCACGGCCTATCACACCCATCACACATGTAAGTCACGGCCTATCACACCCATCACACATGTAAGTCACAGCCTATCACACCCATCACACATGTAAGTCACGGCCTATCACACATGTAAGTCAGCCTATCGCACCCATCACACATGTAAGTCACGGCCTATCACACACGTAAGTCAGCCTATCGCACCCATCACACATGTAAGTCACGGCCTATCGCACCCATCACACATGTAAGTCACGGCCTATCGCACCCATCACACATGTAAGTCACAGACTATCACACCCATCACACATGTAAGTCACGGCCTATCACACATGTAAGTCACGACCTATCACACATGTAAGTCACAGCCTATCGCACCCATCACACATGTAAGTCACGGCCTATCACGCATGTAAGTCACAGACTATCGCACCCATCACGCATGTAAGTCACAGACTATCACACCCATCACACATGTAAGTCACAGCCTATCGCACCCATCACGCATGTAAGTCACAGACTATCGCACCCATCACACATGTAAGTCACGGCCTATCACACATGTAAGTCAGCCTATCGCACCCATCACACATGTAAGTCACGGCCTATCACACCCATCACGCATGTAAGTCACAGACTATCACACCCATCACGCATGTAAGTCACAGACTATCACACCCATCACACATGTAAGTCACAGACTATCGCACCCATCACACATGTAAGTCACGGCCTATCACACATGTAAGTCAGCCTATCACACCCATCACACATGTAAGTCACGGCCTATCGCACCCATCACACATGTAAGTCACAGACTATCACACCCATCACGCATGTAAGTCACAGCCTATCACACATGTAAGTCACAGACTATCACACCCATCACACATGTAAGTCACGGCCTATCACACCCATCACACATGTAAGTCACGGCCTATCGCACCCATCACACATGTAAGTCACAGCCTATCACACATGTAAGTCACAGACTATCACACCCATCACACATGTAAGTCACGGCCTATCACACCCATCACACATGTAAGTCACGGCCTATCGCACCCATCACACATGTAAGTCACAGACTATCACACCCATCACGCATGTAAGTCACAGCCTATCACACATGTAAGTCACAGACTATCACACCCATCACACATGTAAGTCACAGCCTATCACACATGTAAGTTACAGACTATTGCACCCATCACACATGTAAGTCACGGCCTATCACACCCATCACACATGTAAGTCACGGCCTATCGCACCCATCACACATGTAAGTCACAGACTATCACACCCATCACACATGTAAGTCACAGACTATCGCACCCATCACGCATGTAAGTCACTGCCTATCACACATGTAAGTCACGGCCTATCGCACCCATCACACATGTAAGTCACAGACTATCGCACCCATCACACATGTAAGTCACAGACTATCACACCCATCACATGTAAGTCACAGCCTATCACACATGTAAGTCACGGCCTATCGCACATGTAAGTCACGGCCTATCGCACCCATCACACATGTAAGTCACAGACTATCACACCCATCACATGTAAGTCACAGCCTATCACACATGTAAGTTACAGACTATCACACCCATCACACATGTAAGTCACAGCCTATCACACAGGTAAGTCACAGCCTATCGCGCCTATCGCACCCATCACACATGTAAGTCACAGACTATCACACCCATCACACATGTAAGTCACGGCCTATCGCACCCATCACACATGTAAGTCACAGACTATCACACCCATCACGCATGTAAGTCACAGACTATCACACCCATCACACATGTAAGTCACAGACTATCACACCCATCACGCATGTAAGTCACAGACTATCACACCCATCACACATGTAAGTCACAGACTATCACACCCATCACACATGTAAGTCACGGCTTATTGCACCCATCACACATGTAAGTCACAGACTATCACACCCATCATACATGTAAGTCACAGCCTATCACACATGTAAGTTACAGACTATTGCACCCATCACACATGTAAGTCACGGCCTATCACACCCATCATGCATGTAAGTCACGGCCTATCACACCCATCATGCATGTAAGTCACGGACTATCACACCCATCACACATGTAAGTCACAGACTATCACACCCATCACACATGTAAGTCACGAACTATCACACCCATCACACATGTAAGTCACGGCCTATCGCACCCATCACACATGTAAGTCACAGACTATCACACCCATCACACATGTAAGTCACGAACTATCACACCCATCACACATGTAAGTCACGGACTATCACACCCATCACACATGTAAGTCACAGACTATCACACCCATCACACATGTAAGTCACGAACTATCACACCCATCACACATGTAAGTCACGGCCTATCGCACCCATCACACATGTAAGTCACAGACTATCACACCCATCACACATGTAAGTCACGAACTATCACACCCATCACACATGTAAGTCACGGACTATCGCACCCATCACACATGTAAGTCACAGACTATCACACCCATCACACATGTAAGTCACGAACTATTACACCCATCACACATGTAAGTCACGGACTATCACACCCATCATACATGTCTCAACAACTTGGTCTTTCTTATTTATTTTTAAATGAAATCATAAAAATGAAGGCACCCCCCCTCGTGTCGCCCTCTTGTGGAGGGGGAGGGGTAGTTATTGCCTGCTCCCCAGATCCTAGACTCCTCTGTATTTATAAACTTGTGCGGATTGCGTTCCTTCTTCTCCTCTTCTTCCTCCTCTTTCTCAGATACAGAAAATAAAAAAAATATAAAATATTAAAAAAAGAAATGCCCCCAGCTTCCAGGCCTCAGAAAGACGGCCTGGTGACCCGCCACACCTTGCCGAACCGTTTCATCCATGAAATACAGGTGGAGCTCAGTAAAAAAAAGGCGCCCCCCCCCCCTCTTCAAAAAAAAAAAAACCTCAGGAAAGTGGTAAATTGGGAAAAATTGTAAAAGTTTAAAGTAGATCCCACAAGCGACTCCATGGAAGGGAGGGGGGCGCACACAGAGGGGTCCGGCGTTGGCCGCGGTGGACTCTCACACTCCTCACTTTGGTCACTCTGACCATCTGGGTGTCCGGAAGTTCTCAGGGTCTCATACAGATATCTCGTATGTGGTTCCCCCCACGCCTGACACAGTCTTTACACCTCCCGGACGAGAGGGGCTCACTGGGGGGGAGACAGTGGCTTGGCCATTGCTGCGAGAGTGCACCGACTTCATAGGGGAATCGTCCCTGCGGAGAAACAAGAGGTGACTGAAACATCGACCAATACGAGAGAAAACTATAACAAGGTGCCGCTATGGATAAAATAATACCGCCATACAGTATACAGATTATACTGCCATCCAATGCTGCTATATACTACCCCCATTACCTAGGGTGAATCCCGGAATTCCAGGCGGTCCTCGGGATGTCTCCTCCTTCTGCACGGACCGGGAAGGCATCAGGAATCAAATGCGGAAGGTCTGGCTAGGTTCGATTGAACCTAGCTTTTTCCGCTGTTCGATCATGCTCGGACCCCAGAGGCCGAAGTCCGGAGACATCACAAACCCCAGAGATGTCACAGACCCCAAAGGCTGGAGACACCACAGACCCCAGAGACGTGACAGACCCCAGAGGTCGGAGCCTGGAGACGTCACAGAACATGGAGGGCAGTACAGGCAGTGAACTTACTTTAATGTTAACAATGGCAGAGCGGCTGCATCTGTATCCACCGAGCGGTGGTGAGTGATCCGTGGTTTGCCATAGCGGGGGGCAATTGGAGGAGGACAGGCCGGTCTCAGGCGCTCTCGAGCTGAGAGATACGGTGAGGAGTAGCCGGCGGTCTCGGGCTCGGTCTCGTCTGAGGGGCTCAGTAGACTCTGGTAGGACAGACTTCCGTTCTGCGTCTGATTCAGACTCTTGTAGGACGTGGACGTCGTTCCTTCTGATGGAAGAGAGGGCAGTGGTGCTGGGGTGCCTGTGGCGGAGCGCAGGCTGGAGGACCGGGCTGGTGGTGCGTGGCAGGAGTCGGGCTCTAGACTCGGCTCCGAGCGGGAACTTGGGGGACGAGACAGATCTGAGTTTGGCATCGGAGAGTCCTGCAGACTGTCTACACGGGGCAGCTGCAAGAGAGAGCAGAGGATTACTCTATGGTGCCCAGCATCTGGCCTGGGTTACTGTTTGGCGCCCGGTATCTACCCCGGGTTACTGTATAGCACCCAGTATCTGCCCTTGGTTACTCTATGGTGTCCAGTATCTGCCCTGGGTTACTCCATGGCATCCAGTATCTGCCCGGATTACTCTATGGTGCCCAGCATCTGCCCCAAGTTACTCAATGCCGCCCAGTATCTGCCCCAGCCGCCCAGACTAGAATCACTTTACAACCTGCTGCAAGGTGGAGGACAGGAGGGATACGGATCCCCCCTCACAGTACTGGGGTCTTACCTTGGAGCCGGGGGCGGGGCCACCACTTCCACTGCTGAAGCCGGGCCGGAATCTGTACATGGTGGGGGTAGGAGGACTTTCTGCGTTCAATAGGGAATTGTCTGGTTAAAGTTATACAAGATGTTGTAATAAAAACCACAGAGACACGAGACCATGTACAGACAAGACAAGACAGCTACCAGCAGCGCCTCCGCAGGAGAAGGGCTGCATTACACCATTCCCATAGGAATCAATGGGCAGAGATGCATAACTGATCCTGGATGGGGGGTCCTCCCCCTCCTCCCCGATTCGCCAAGATTTCATAGGCGATTCCAAGATCAGACAGTCCCTTTAAGAGAGGCTTGATCCGTGCCCCCAGGAATCCCGGATAATATAATGGCTGACTGCAGGATTAACACCGACAAGATAGCGTCTGGGGTCACGATGCCAGCTGGGATGGAGGGCCACGATGGCGTCTGGGATGGGGGTCAGGATGGAGGCTGGGATGGGGGTCACAATGGCGGCTGGGATGGGGGACAGGGTAGCGGCTGGGATAGGAGTCACGGTGGTGGCTGGGATGGTTACTCACCTTCTCTCTCGCCCAGGCTTAGTTGGCCTCTCAGTCCCGCGTAGCGGCTCAGGTCAGGTTTTGGGGGCGGCGGGGGTTCAGCATCTGCCGACTGAGATTCTGTTAACTCGAGACTGCTCCGAGACTGTAAGAGCGTAATAACAGGGAGACCATTATAAACCCCTGGCCAGCTGGAGGACACTTTACAGCCTGCTGCAAAGCTGTATAGGAATATATCAGCTCTATAGCTCTTCCGGCCTGTGGATTTCCAACTGCTATAAAACTACAACTCCCAGCATGGCCGGATGGCTGGAGAGACGGACTACGCTCACTTTACAACTGCTGCAAAGTAACAATAGCAGGAGGGTCAGGACTGACCCTGGGGCTCGGTTGCTCGCAGTGCATGATGGGAGTTGTAGTTTGGAGCCGGGAGCGGTGATGGGGTTGGTCAGTCTGTGTACTCTCGTACCTGGTAGTGCTGCAGGGGGCTTTGTATACCGTTATCCAGGACCTTAACGCCAATCTGACTCTCTGACACTTCAGGACGTAAAAACGGAGGCGAAATAGAGAGAACCGGCTGATTATGAGCGCGCTTTATATACCTGGGGAGACAACATACAGGTTATAGGGGTCAGTATACAGATCATATACGGGGATGGGGTGGGTGTGGTATAGAGATCATATAAAAGGGGGGGGTCAGTATACAGATCATATACAGATTATATACAGGGGTATTATAGAGCGGGGGCAGTATACAGATCATATACAGGGGTATTATAAAGGAGGGGGCAGTATACAGATCATATACAGGGGTATTATAGAGCGGGGGGGCAGTATACAGATCATATACAGGGGTATTATAGAGCGGGGGGCAGTATACAGATTATATACAGGGATATTATAAAGGAGGGGGCAGTATACAGATTATATACAGGGATATTATAAAGGAGGGGGCAGTATACAGATCATATACAGGGGTATTATAGAGGGGGGGGGCAGTATACAGATTATATACAGGGATATTATAAAGGAGGGGGCAGTATACAGATCATATACAGGGGTATTATAGAGCGGGGGCAGTATACAGATCATATACAGGGGTATTATAGAGCGGGGGGGGGCAGTATACAGATCATATACAGGGGTATTATAGAGGGGGGCAGTATACAGATCATATACAGGGGTATTATAGAGCGGGGAGGCAGTATACAGATCATATACATGGGTATTATAGAGGGGGGCAGTATACAGATCATATACAGGGGTATTATAGAGCGGGGGGCAGTATACAGATCACATACATGGGTATTATAGAGGAGGGGGCAGTATACAGATCATATACAGATCATATACAGGGGTATTATAGAGCGGGGGCAGTATACAGATCATATACAGGGGTATTATACAGGGGGGGCAGTATACAGATCATATACAGGGGTATTATAGAGCAGGGGGGCAGTATACAGATCATATACAGGGGTATTATAGAGGAGGGCAGTATACAGATCATATACAGATCATATACAGGGGTATTATACAGGGGGGGCAGTATACAGATCATATACAGGGGTATTATACAGGGGGGGCAGTATACAGATCATATACAGGGGTATTATACAGGGGGGGCAGTATACAGATCATATACAGGGGTATTATAGAGCAGGGGGGCAGTATACAGATCATATACAGGGGTATTATAGAGGAGGGCAGTATACAGATCATATACAGATCATATACAGGGGTATTATACAGGGGGGGCAGTATACAGATCATATACAGGGGTATTATACAGGGGGGGCAGTATACAGATCATATACAGGGGTATTATAAAGGGGGGGCAGTATACAGATCATATACAGGGGTATTATACAGGGGGGGCAGTATACAGATCATATACAGGGGTATTATAAAGGGGGGCAGTATACAGATCATATACAGGGGTATTATAGAGGGGGGCAGTATACAGATCATATACAGGGGTATTATAGAGCGGGGATGCGGAGTCCCCTCAGCGAGGACGGAGGCTTTGGACCTACCTGGGTGGGGGGGAGCTGCACAGGACGTGGCTGACGTTTCGACAACATCCATTACTAAAAGGATTGACGCCTCCTCGGAACTTCCCGGTGACCTTTAAGATGTTAAAAATTGAGAAATGAAAGATCAGATGCTGGATGACAAGAACACCAAGGCTAGAACACACCGAGACTGAGACTAGAACACCGAGACTGAGACTAGAACACACCGAGACTGAGACTAGAACACACCGAGACTGAGACTGGAACACCGAGACTGAGACTAGAACACACCGAGACTGAGACTAGAACACACCGAGACTGAGACTAGAACACACCGAGACTGAGACTAGAACACACCGAGACTGAGACTAGAACACACCGAGACTGAGACTGGAACACCGAGACTGAGACTGGAACACCGAGACTGAGACTAGAACACCGAGACTGAGACTAGAACACCGAGACTGAGACTAGAACACTGAGACTGAGACTAGAACACACCGAGACTGAGACTAGAACACACCGAGACTGAGACTAGAACACACCGAGACTGAGACTAGAACACACCGAGACTGAGACTAGAACACACCGAGACTGAGACTGGAACACCGAGACTGAGACTGGAACACCGAGACTGAGACTAGAACACACCGAGACTGAGACTAGAACACACCGAGACTGAGACTAGAACACACCGAGACAGAGACTAGAACACACCGAGACTGAGACTAGAACACACCGAGACTGAGACTAGAACACACCGAGACTGAGACTAGAACACACCGAGACTGAGACTAGAACACACCGAGACTGAGACTAGAACACACCGAGACTGAGACTAGAACACACCGAGAATGAGACTAGAACACACCGAGACTGAGACTAGAACACCGAGACTGAGACTAGAACACACCGAGACTGAGACTAGAACACCGAGACTGAGACTAGAACACCGAGACTGAGACTAGAACACCGAGACTGAGACTAGAACACCGAGACTGAGACTAGAACACCGAGACTGAGACTGGAACACCGAGACTGAGACTAAAACACCGAGACTGAGACTAGAACACCGAGGCTGAGACTAGAACACCGAGACTGAGACTAGAACACCGAGACTGAGACTAGAACACCGAGACTGAGACTAGAACACCGAGACTGAGACTAGAACACCGAGACTGAGACTAGAACACCGAGGCTGAGACTAGAACACCGAGACTGAGACTAGAACACAGAGGCTGAGACTAGAACACCGAGACTGAGACTGGAACACAGAGGCTGAGACTAGAACACCAAGACTGAGACTAGAACACCGAGACTAGAACACCGAGACTGAGACTGGAACACACCGAGACTGAGACTGGAACACACCGAGACTGAGACTAGAACACCGAGACTGAGACTGGAACACCGAGACTGAGACTGGAACACCGAGACTGAGACTGGAACACCGAGACTGAGACTAGAACACCGAGACTGAGACTAGAACACCGAGACTGAGACTAGAACACCGAGACTGAGACTAGAACACCGAGACTGAGACTAGAACACCGAGACTGAGACTAGAACACCGAGACTGAGACTAGAACACCGAGACTGAGACTAGAACACCGAGACTGAGACTAGAACAACGAGACTGAGACTAAAACATCGAGACTGAGACTAGAACACCGAGACTGAGACTAGAACACCGAGACTGAGACTGGAACACCGAGACTGAGACTAGAACACCGAGACTGAGACTGGAACACCGAGACTGAGACTAGAACACCGAGGCTGAGACTAGAACACCGAGACTGAGACTGGAACACCGAGACTGAGACTAGAACACAGAGGCTGAGACTAGAACACCGAGACTGAGACTAGAACACACTGAGACTGAGACTAGAACACCGAGGCTGAGACTAGAACAACGAGACTGAGACTAGAACAACGAGGCTGAGACTAGAACACCGAGACTGAGACTAGAACACCGAGACTGAGACTAGAACACCGAGACTGAGACTAGAACACCGAGACTGAGACTAGAACAACGAGACTGAGACTAGAACACCGAGGCTGAGACTAGAACACCGAGACTGAGACTAGAACACCGAGACTGAGACTAGAACAACGAGACTGAGACTAGAACACCGAGACTGAGACTAGAACACTGAGACTAGAACACCGAGGCTGAGACTAGAACACCGAGACTGAGACTAGAACACCGAGACTGAGACTAGAACAACGAGGCTGAGACTAGAACAACGAGACTGAGACTAGAACACACCGAGACTGAGACTAGAACACCGAGGCTGAGACTAAAACATCGAGACTGAGACTAGAACATCGAGACTGAGACTAGAACACCGAGACTGAGACTAGAACACAGAGGCTGAGACTAGAACACCGAGACTGAGACTAGAACACCGAGACTGAGACTAAAACATCGAGACTGAGACTAGAACATCGAGACTGAGACTAGAACACCGAGGCTGAGACTAGAACAACGAGACTGAGACTAGAACACCGAGACTGAGACTAGAACACCGAGACTGAGACTAGAACACCGAGACTGAGACTAGAACACCGAGACTGAGACTAGAACACCGAGACTGAGACTAGAACAACGAGGCTGAGACTAGAACACCGAGACTGAGACTGGAACACCGAGACTGAGACTGGAACACCGAGACTGAGACTGGAACACCGAGACTGAGACTGGAACACACCGAGACTGAGACTAGAACACCGAGACTGAGACTAGAACACCGAGACTGAGACTGGAACACCGAGACTGAGACTAGAACACCGAGACTGAGACTAGAACACCGAGACTGAGACTGGAACACCGAGACTGAGACTGGAACACCGAGACTGAGACTAAAACACCGAGACTGAGACTAGAACACCGAGACTGAGACTAGAACACACCGAGACTGAGACTAGAACACCGAGGCTGAGACTAGAACACCGAGACTGAGACTAGAACAACGAGGCTGAGACTAGAACAACGAGGCTGAGACTAGAACAACGAGGCTGAGACTAGAACACCGAGACTGAGACTAGAACACCGAGACTGAGACTAGAACACCGAGACTGAGACTAGAACAACGAGGCTGAAACTAGAACACAGAGACTGAGACTAGAACACCGAGACTGAGACTAAAACATCGAGACTGAGACTAGAACACCGAGACTGAGACTAGAACACAGAGGCTGAGACTAGAACACTGAGACTGAGACTAGAACACAGAGGCTAGAACACCGAGGCTGAGACTAGAACACTAAGACTAGAACACCGAGGCTGAGACTAGAACACAGAGGCTAGAACACCGAGACTGAGACTAGAACACAGAGGCTGAGACTAGAACACAGAGGCTAAGACTAGAACACAGAGGCTAAGACTAGAACACCGAGACTGAGACTAGAACACCGAGACTGAGACTAGAACACCGAGACTGAGACTAGAACAACGAGACTGAGACTAGAACACCGAGGCTGAGACTAGAACACAGAGGCTAAGACTAGAACACCGAGACTGAGACTAGAACACCGAGACTAGAACACCGAGACTAGAACACCGAGACTGAGACTAGAACACCGAGACTGAGACTGGAACAACGAGGCTGAGACTAGAACACAGAGGCTGAGACTGGAACACCGAGGCTGAGACTAGAACACAGAGGCTGAGACTAGAACACAGAGGCTGAGACTAGAACACAGAGGCTGAGACTAGAACAACGAGACTAGGGCACCGAGACTGAGAGTAGAACACCGAGGCTAGGAGACAAAGACTAGAACACAGAGACTAGAGGACTGAGAGTAGAACATCAAGACTAGAACACAAGAGACTAGAACATAGAGACTAGATAACTGAGACTAGAACACCGAGATTAAAACACAGACACAAGACAATGGAAACTAGAACACAAAGACTAAAACATGGAGACTAGACGACAGAGACTAGAACAGAGAGGCTACAACACAGAGACTGGACAACTGAGACTAGAACACAGAGACTAGAGACCAAAACTAGAACCCTGAGACTGCAACACTGAACCTAGAACACTAAACCAAGAACGCGGAGAATAGAACACCGAGGCTAGAAGACAGAGACTAAAACCCTGAGACTAGAAAACAGAGACTAGACGACTGAGACTAGAAGACGGAGACTAGAGGACTGAGACTAGAACACCAAGAGTAGATGACCGAGACTAGAACACCGAGACAGGACAAATGAGACTAAATGACTAAAACTAGAACTAGACTAAAACATTGAGACTAGACAACTAAGACTAGAACACCAAGACCAGACGACCAAGACTAGACAATTGAGACCAGATGACTGAGACTAGAACACAGAGACTAGGACACCAAGACTGAGACTGGGACATCGAGACTAAGACACCAAGACTAGAACACCGAGACTAGAACACAGAGGCTAGGACACCGAGACTGAGACTAGACACTGAGACTAGGACACCGAGACTGAGACTAGAACACCAAGGCTAGAACACCGAAACTGAGACTAGAATACCGAGACTGCGACTAGAACGCCGAGACTGCGACTAGAATGCCGAGACTGAGACTAGAACACAGAAACTAGAAACATCGAGAGTAGAACACCGGGGCTAGAAGACAAAGACTAGAACACAGAGACTAGAGGACTGGGACTGGGACTAGAACACAGAGACTAGAACAAAAAAACTAGAACACAGAGGCTAGAACACAGAGACTAGGACACCGAGACCGAGACTAGGACACCGAGACTAGGACACCGAGACTAGGACACCGAGACTAGGACACCGAGACTAGGACACCGAGACTGAGACTAGAACACCGAGGCTAGGATACCAAGACTAAGACTAGAACACCGAGGCTAGAACACCGAGACTGAGACTAGAACACCTAGACTGAGACTAGAACACCGAGACTGAGACTAGAACACAGAGACTAGGACACCGAGACTGAGACTAGAGCACTAAGACTAGAACACCGAGACTAGGACACCGAGAAGGAGACTAGAACACCGAGACTAGGACACCGAGACTGAGACTAGGACACAGAGGCTAGAACACCGAGACTGAGACTAGAACACCTAGACTGAGACTAGAACACCTAGACTGAGACTAGAACACCGAGACTAGAACACTGAGACTGGAACACCGGGACGAGAAAACTGAGACTGAGACTAGAACAAAGAGACTAGAACATAGAGACTACACGACTGAGGCTAGAACACAGACAATAGAACACCAAGACTAGAACACAGAAACTAGAAACATCGAGAATAGAACACAGAGGCTAGAAGACAAAGGATAGAACACAGAGTCTAGAGGACTGGGACTAGAATACTGAGACTAGAACACAAAGACTAGAATACACAGACTAGAGGACTGAGACTAGAACACAAGAGACTAGAACACCGAGACTAGATGACTGAGACTAGAACATCAAAAATAGATTACTGAGACTGGACCATAGAGACTAGATGACTGAGACTAGAACACAGAAGGTAGAACACTGACTAGAACACTGAGATTAGACGACTGAGACTAGAACACCGAAACTAGAACACAGGCACGAGAAGATGGAAACTAGAACACAGAGACTAAAACAGAGACTAGACGACAGAGACTAGAACAGAGAGGCTACAACACAGAGACTAGACAACTGAGACTAGAACACAGAGACTAGAGACCAAAACTAGAACCCTGAGACTAGAACACTGAACCAAGAATGCAGAGACTAGAACATGGAGACTAGAGACCAAAACTAGAACCCTGAGACTGCAACACTGAACCAAGAATGCAGAGACTAGAACATGGAGACTAGAACACCGAGGCTAGAAAACAGAGACTAGAGGACTGAGACTAGAAGACTAGAACACCGAGACTAGACAAATGAGACTAGAACACAGAGGCTAGATTAGGACACCGAGATTAGGAGCCTGACCTGTTCATTTGTGGTGCGACCACGGGAAACCAGGACAATGTGGAATCCTGTGAGACCGGCCACCGGGAAGAAGAACAGGCCCGCAACGCACATGACTGAAATACTGAGAGTGAGTTAAGACAATACGACCTTATGAACAGGGACAGCAGGGACTGGAGGGATAAAATGGAGAGCAGGGACTGGAGGCATAAAACAGGGATTGCAGGGACTGGAGGGATAGAACATGGACAGAAGGGACTGGAGGGATAAAACAGGGACTGGAGGGATAAAACAGGGACAGCAGTGTCTGGAGGGATAAGACAGGAACTGAAGGGATAAAACAGGGACAGCGGGGGCTGAAGGGATAAAACGGATTGCAGGAGCTGAAGGGATAAAACAGGAACTGAAGGGATAAAACAGAGACAGCAGGGGCTGAAGGGATAAAACAGGGACAGCAGGGGCTGAAGGGATAAAACAGGGACAGCAGGGGCTGAAGGGATAAAACAGGGACAGCAGGGGCTGAAGGGATAAAACGGATTGCAGGGGCTGAAGGGATAAAACGGATTGCAGGGGCTGAAGGGATAAAACAGGGACAGCAAGGACTAAAAGGATAAAACAGGGACAGCAAGGACTGAAGGGATAAACAGGGACAGCAGCGTCTGGAGGGATAAAACAGGGACTGGAGGGATAAAACAGGGACAGCAGGAGGAATGAGTGGTTAGGAATAGCAGAGAAGCCCCATAAGGTCATGTTATGACCACTTATAGGGACAGCGCCCCCTGAAGGTGCACAGAAGGATACGTGACGACTGCGGGGATGTCTCTGAGCTGGTCCGGATGTCCTAATGTGTAGAAAAGGCCACAGATGAAGACGCTCATAATATGCAACGTCAGGGACACCAGGAAGAGGAAGAAGTATCGGTAATTGCGACGTCCGATGCAGTTATTTACCCACGGACAATGGTGATCAAACTCCTGCAACGAGAAGAAACGTACACTACATATTATATATATATATATATATATATATATACACATACTACTACTACATGTCATCACACAAGAAGTGACAGCTCTGGCCCACTATATATCTACCCCTTCCTACTTCCAGACACCACCCTCTTAATAGTGCCCATCACATCACCTGTCAGTACCCTCCTACTAGTGCCCATCACATCACCTGTCAGTACCCTCCTACTAGTGCCCATCACATCACCTGTCAGTACCCTCCTACTAGTGCCCATCACATCACCTGTCAGTACCCTCCTACTAGTGCCCATCACATCACCTGTCAGTACCCTCCTACTAGTGCCCATCACATCACCTGTCAGTACCCTCCTACTAGTGCCCATCACATCACCTGTCAGTACCCTCCTACTAGTGCCCATCACATCACCTGTCAGTACCCTCCTACTAGTGCCCATCACATCACCTGTCAGTACCCTCCTACTAGTGCCCATCACATCACCTGTCAGTACCCTCCTACTAGTGCCCATCACATCACCTGTCAGTACCCTCCTACTAGTGCCCATCACATCACCTGTCAGTACCCTCCTACTAGTGCCCATCACATCACCTGTCAGTACCCTCCTACTAGTGCCCATCACATCACCTGTCAGTACCCTCCTACTAGTGCCCATCACATCACCTGTCAGTACTCTTATCATATAGCATTATTCACTGGTGACATACATAGTAGCAGCTGACAACCCTCGCACACACACAGGACTCACCTCCACACAGTTGTCGCACACGCTGGTGACATACATAGTGGCAGCTGACAACCCTCATGCACACAGGTCTCACCTCCACACAGTTGTCGCACACGCTGGTGACATACATAGTAGCAGCTGACAACCCTCGCACACACAGAACTCACCTCCACACAGTTGTCACACACGCTGGTGACATACATAGTGGCAGCTGACAACCCTCGCACACACAGGACTCACCTCCACACAGTTGTCGCACACGCTGGTGGCATACATAGTAGCAGCTGACAACCCTCGCACACACAGGACTCACCTCCACACAGTTGTCGCACACGCTGGGGGCATACATAGTAGCAGCTGACAACCCTCGCACACACAGGACTCACCTCCACACAGTTGTCGCACACGCTGGTGGCATACATAGTAGCAGCTGACAACCCTCGCACACACACAGGACTCACCTCCACACAGTTGTCGCACACGCTGGTGGCATACATAGTGGCAGCTGACAACCCTCGCACACACAGGACTCACCTCCACACAGTTGTCGCACACGCTGGTGGCATACATAGTGGCAGCTGACAACCCTCGCACACACAGGACTCACCTCCACACAGTTGTCGCACACGCTGGGGGCATATATAGTAGCAGCTGACAACCCTCGCACACACAGGACTCACCTCCACACAGTTGTCGCACACGCTGCAGTGTGAACATCGCGGAGGTCTGTAGAAGCGGCAGGTGGAGCACCACTTCATGCGGACCTGGACACCTCTCACCTCCACTGTCTTATATAATGGCGCCCGGAAATCGTCCTCCTTATCTTCATCCTCTTCCGCTGGGGGGGAAGGAAGCAACAAACCCAAGGATTAACCCTTTACTGACGTTCTACCCCTGGGACCCTTTGGGGAGGAGTACATGGGGTGGGGGGTCCCTCCATTGTTAGTAGGTTAGGGATGATATAACACAGAGGATTATTAAGTGTACGGTATATTCGGTAAATTGGTCGGATCCAGTGTCCCCCGCTTTGTGGGATTAAGTGTTTTCTCCCCTGAATAGCCGGAGTATATATGACGTGTACAGGTAGAGGACGTGTACACCTGAGTGATGTGTACAGGTGAGTGACGTGTACAGATACAGGACGTGTACAGGTGAGTGATGTGTACAGATACAGGACGTGTACAGGTGAGTGACGTGTACAGATACAGGACGTGTACAGGTGAGTGACGTGTACAGATACAGGACATGTACAGGTGAGTGATGTATACAGGTATATGACGTGTACAGGTGAGTGACGTGTACAGATACAGGACATGTACAGGTGAGTGATGTGTACAGGTATATGACGTGTACAGGTGAGTGATGTGTACAGGTGAGTGACGTGTACAGATACAGGACGTGTACAGGTGAGTGATGTGTACAGGTGAGTGATGTGTACAGGTATATGACGTGTACAGGTGAGTGATGTGTACAGGTATATGACGTGTACAGGTGAGTGATGTGTACAGATACAGGACGTGTACAGGTGAGTGATGTGTACAGGTATATGACGTGTACAGGTGAGTGATGTGTACAGGTATATGACATGTACAGGTGAGTGATGTGTACAGGTATATGACGTGTACAGGTGAGTGACGTGTACAGGTGAGTGATGTGTACAGGTATATGACGTGTACAGGTGAGTGATGTGTACAGGTATATGACGTGTACAGGTATATGACGTGTACAGGTGAGTGATGTGTACAGGTGAGTGACGTGTACAGGTGAGTGATGTGTACAGGTATATGACGTGTACAGGTGAGAGATGTGTACAGATATATGACGTGTATGAGTATATGATGCGTACAGGTGAGTGACGAATACAGGTATATGACATGTACAGATGGGTGATGTGTACAGGTATATAACGTGTACAGATGAGTGACGAGGACAGGTATATGATGTGTACAGGTGAGTGATGTGTACAGATATATGACGTGTACAGATGGGTGATGTGTACAGGTATATGACGTGTACAGGAGAACGACGTGTACAGGTATATGACGTGTACAGGTGAGTGATGTGTACAGGTATATGACATGTACAGGTATATGACCTGTACAGGTGAGTGATGTGTACAGATATATGATGTGTACAAGTGAGTGATGTGTACAGGTATATGACGTGTAAAGGTGAGTGATGTGTACAGGTATATGACATGTACAGGTGAGTGATTTGTACAGGTATATGACGTGTACAGGTGAGTGATGTGTACAGGTATATGATGTGTAAAGGTGAGTGATGTGTACAGGTATATGACATGTACAGGTGAGTGATGTGTACAGGTATATGACGTGTACAGGTGAGTGATGTGTACAGGTATATGACGTGTACAGATATATGATGTGTACAGGTGAGTGATGTGTACAGGTATATGACGTGTACAGATATATGATGTGTACAGGTGAGTGATGTGTACAGGTATATGACGTGTACAGATATATGATGTGTACAGGTATATGACGTGTACAGATATATGATGTGTACAGGTATATGACGTGTACAGGTGAGTGATGTGTACAGGTGAGTGACGTGTACAGGTGAGTGATGTGTACAGGTATATGACGTGTACAGGTGAGTGATGTGTACAGATATATGACGTGTATGAGTATATGATGTGTACAGGTGAGTGACGAATACAGGTATATGACATGTACAGATGGGTGATGTGTACAGGTATATAACGTGTACAGATGAGTGACGAGGACAGGTATATGATGTGTACAGGTGAGTGATGTGTACAGGTATATGACGTGTACAGGAGAACGACGTGTACAGGTATATGACGTGTACAGGTGAGTGATGTGTACAGGTAAATGAGGTGTACAGGTGAGTGATGTGTACAGATATATGACGTGTACAAGTTAGTGATGTGTACAGGTATATGACGTGTAAAGGTGAGTGAAGAGTACAGGTGAGTGATGTGTACAGGTATATGACATGTACAGGTGAGTGATTTGTACAGGTATATGACGTGTACAGGTGAGTGATGTGTACAGGTATATGACGTGTAAAGGTGAGTGATGTGTACAGGTATATGACATGTACAGGTGAGTGATGTGTACAGGTATATGACGTGTACAGGTGAGTGATGTGTACAGGTATATGACGTGTAAAGGTGAGTGATGTGTACAGGTATATGACATGTACAGGTGAGTGATGTGTACAGGTGAGTGATGTGTACAGGTATATGACGTGTACAGATATATGATGTGTACAGGTGAGTGATGTGTACAGGTATATGGCGTATACAGGTATATGACGTGTACAGATATATGATGTGTACAGGTATATGACGTGTACAGATATATATCTGTACACGTCATATATCTGTACACGTCATATATCTGTACACGTCATATACCTGTACACATCATATATCTGTACACGTCATATACCTGTACACGCCATATACCTGTACACATCACTCACCTGTACACATCATATATCTGTACACGTCATATATCTGTACACGTCATATGACGTGTAAAGGTGAGTGATGTGTACAGGTATATGACATGTTCAGGTGAGTGATGTGTACAGGTATATGACATGTTCAGGTGAGTGACGATTACAGGTATATGATGTGTACAGGTTCTTTGAGTAGGAAACAGCAGCTCTTACCTCGCGGGAATATTCCGGGATCCATGAATGTGGCCATACTGAAATTGGCCAAAACAAAGAGGAACATGACAGCATTATAAGCAGGAAGAGCCGGGGACACCTCTGCGTTGAGCCACGGACATCTGAGGGGACGAGACCGAAACGTCAGCAGAGTGAGCAAAAGCGTCCATCTACCGTCACCCTCCCGTCCATCTACCGTCACCCTCCCGTCCATCTACCGTCACCCTCCCGTCCATCTACCGTCACCCTCCCGTCCATCTACCGCCACCCTCCCGTCCATCTACCGCCACCCTCCCGTCCATCTACCGCCACCCTCCCATCCATCTACCGTCACCCTCCCGTCCATCTACCGCCACCCTCCCGTCCATCTACCGCCACCCTCCCGTCCATCTACCGTCACCCTCCCGTCCATCTACCGCCACCCTCCCGTCCATCTACAGTCACCCTCCCGTCCATCTACCGTCACCCTCCCGTCCATCTACCGTCACCCTCCCGTCCATCTACCGCTACCCTCCCGTCCATCTACCGTCACCCTCCCGTCCATCTACCGTCACCCTCCCATTCCCTCATGTTCCCTCCCACCACCCTCCTGTCCTCCTCCCATCACCCTCCTGTCCTCCTCCCGTCACTCCCCTGTCCTCCTCCCGTCCTCCTCCTGTCACCCTCCCGTCCTCCTCCCGTCACCCTCCTGTCCTCCTCCCGTCCTCCTCCCGTCCTCCTCCTGTCACCCTCCCGTCCTCCTCCCGTCACCCTCCTGTCTTTCTCCCGTCACCCTCCTGTCCTCCTCCCGTCCTCCTCCTGTCCTCCTCCTGTCACCCTCCCGTCCTCCTCCCGTCACCCTCCCGTCCTCCTCCTGTCACCCTCCCGTCCTCCTCATGTTCCCTCCCACCACCCTCCCGTCCTCCTCCCGTCACCCTCCTGTCCTCCTCCCGTCCTCCTCCCGTCCTCCTCCTGTCACCCTCCCGTCCTCCTCCCGTCACCCTCCTGTCTTTCTCCCGTCACCCTCCTGTCCTCCTCCCGTCCTCCTCCTGTCCTCCTCCTGTCACCCTCCCGTCCTCCTCCCGTCACCCTCCCGTCCTCCTCCTGTCACCCTCCCGTCCTCCTCCCGTCACCCTCCTGTCTTTCTCCCGTCACCCTCCTGTCCTCCTCCCGTCCTCCTCCTGTCCTCCTCCCGTCACCCCCCTGTCCTCCTCCCGTCACCCTCCTGTCCTCCTCCCGTCACCCTCCTGTCCTCCTCCCGTCACCCTCCTGTCCTCCTCCCCCATCACTCCCCTGTCCTCCTCCCGTCACCCTCCTGTCCTCCTCCCGTCACCCTCCTGTCCTCCTCCCGTCACCCTCCTGTCCATCTACCGCCACCCTCCCATCCATCTACCGTCACCCTCCCGTCCATCTACCGCCACCCTCCCGTCCATCTACCGCCACCCTCCCGTCCATCTACCGCCACCCTCCCGTCCATCTACAGTCACCCTCCCGTCCATCTACCGTCACCCTCCCGTCCATCTACCGTCACCCTCCCGTCCATCTACCGTCACCCTCCCGTCCATCTACCGTCACCCTCCCGTCCATCTACCGTCACCCTCCCATTCCCTCATGTTCCCTCCCACCACCCTCCTGTCCTCCTCCCATCACCCTCCTGTCCTCCTCCCGTCACTCCCCTGTCCTCCTCCCGTCCTCCTCCTGTCACCCTCCCGTCCTCCTCCCGTCACCCTCCTGTCCTCCTCCCGTCCTCCTCCCGTCCTCCTCCTGTCACCCTCCCGTCCTCCTCCCGTCACCCTCCTGTCTTTCTCCCGTCACCCTCCTGTCCTCCTCCCGTCCTCCTCCTGTCCTCCTCCCGTCACCCCCCTGTCCTCCTCCCGTCACCCTCCTGTCCTCCTCCCGTCACCCTCCTGTCCTCCTCCCGTCACCCTCCTGTCCTCCTCCCCCATCACTCCCCTGTCCTCCTCCCGTCACCCTCCTGTCCTCCTCCCGTCACCCTCCTGTCCTCCTCCCGTCACCCTCCTGTCCATCTACCGCCACCCTCCCATCCATCTACCGTCACCCTCCCGTCCATCTACCGCCACCCTCCCGTCCATCTACCGTCACCCTCCCGTCCATCTACCGCCACCCTCCCGTCCATCTACAGTCACCCTCCCGTCCATCTACCGTCACCCTCCCGTCCATCTACCGTCACCCTCCCGTCCATCTACCGTCACCCTCCCGTCCATCTACCGTCACCCTCCCATTCCCTCATGTTCCCTCCCACCACCCTCCTGTCTTCCTCCCATCACCCTCCTGTCCTCCTCCCGTCACTCCCCTGTCCTCCTCCCGTCCTCCTCCTGTCACCCTCCCGTCCTCCTCCCGTCACCCTCCTGTCCTCCTCCCGTCCTCCTCCCGTCCTCCTCCCGTCCTCCTCCTGTCACCCTCCCGTCCTCCTCCCGTCACCCTCCTGTCCTCCTCCCGTCACCCTCCTGTCCTCCTCCCCCATCACTCCCCTGTCCTCCTCCCGTCACCCTCCTGTCCTCCTCCCGTCACCCTCCTGTCCTCCTCCCGTCACCCTCCTGTCCTCCTCCCGTCACCCTCCTGTCCTCCTCCCCCATCACTCCCTGTCCTCCTCCCGTCACCCTCCTGTCCTCCTCCCGTCACCCTCCTGTCCTCCTCCCGTCACCCTCCTGTCCTCCTCCCGTCACCCTCCTGTCCTCCTCCCGTCACCCTCCTGTCCTCCTCCCGTCACCCTCCTGTCCTCCTCCCCCATCACTCCCCTGTCCTCCTCCCGTCACCCTCCTGTCCTCCTCCCGTCACCCTCCTGTCCTCCTCCCGTCACCCTCCTGTCCTCCTCCCGTCACCCTCCTGTCCTCCTCCCGTCACCCTCCTGTCCTCCTCCCGTCACCCTCCTGTCCTCCTCCCGTCACCCTCCTGTCCTCCTCCCGTCACCCTCCTGTCCTCCCCCCCGTCACCCTCCTGTCCTCCTCCCCCATCACTCCCCTGTCCTCCTCCCGTCACCCTCCTGTCCTCCTCCCGTCACCCTCCTGTCCTCCTCCCCCATCACTCCCCTGTCCTCCTCCCGTCACCCTCCTGTCCTCCTCCCGTCACCCTCCTGTCCTCCTCCCGTCACCCTCCTGTCCTCCTCCCCCATCACTCCCCTGTCCTCCTCCCGTCACCCTCCTGTCCTCCTCCCGTCACCCTCCTGTCCTCCTCCCGTCACCCTCCTGTCCTTCTCCCGTCACCCTCCTGTCCTCCTCCTGTCACCCTCCTGTCCTCCCCCCCGTCACCCTCCTGTCCTCCTACCGTCACTCCCCTGTCCTCCCCCCCGTCACCCTCGTGTCCTCCTCCCGTCACCCTTTGCCAGCCTCCCGTAATGACCCAGTGACACACTGCCTTAGGATTTACAAGGTGGTAGTAAAGCTCCTGACAGGTATATTACACCTGCTGAGTCACCTCCCGTGTGTACGAGCAGGTACGGGGGCGGCTCTGGAGACACGTGAGGCCGGGGCACAACCACCTCATAAAAATACAGAAACAAAGCGAAAGCGGAGAAGGTTCTAAGACGACCGGAGATGAAAGGGATAAAAGACGCCTGGGAGGAACGTACAAGCGTCACTACAAGCAAGAGAAGACTCAATAACAATACAGGGAAGGATTCTCTACAGTCACAGCAGGAGGAAAACACTTAATAACAATACTGGGAACAATTCTCTACAGTCACAGCAGGAGGAGAACCATCAATAACAATACCGGGAAGGATTCTGTACAGTCACAGCAGGAGGAAAACACTCAATAACAATACCGGGAAGAATTCTCTACAGTCACAGCAGGAGGAGAACCATCAATAACAATACCGAGAAGGATTCTGTACAGTCACAGCAGGAGGAAAACACTCAATAACAATACTGGGAAGAATTCTCTACAGTCACAGCAGGAGGAAAACCATCAATAACAATACCGGGAAGGATTCTGTACAGTCACAGCAGGAGGAAAACACTCAATAACAATACCGGGAAGAATTCTCTACAGTCACAGCAGGAGGAGAACCATCAATAACAATACCGGGAAGGATTCTGTACAGTCACAGCAGGAGGAAAACACTCAATAACAATACTGGGAAGAATTCTCTACAGTCACAGCAGGAGGAGGACCCTCAATAACAATACCGGGAAGGATTCTGTACAGTCACAGCAGGAGGAGGACCCTCAATAACAATACCGGGAAGGATTCTGTACAGTCACAGCAGGAGGAAAACACTCAATAACAATACTGGGAAGAATTCTCTACAGTCACAGCAGGAGGAGAACCATCAATAACAATACCGGGAAGGATTCTGTACAGTCACAGCAGGAGGAGGACCCTCAATAACAATATCGGGAAGGATTCTGTACAGTCACAGCAGGAGGAGGACCCTCAATAACAGTACTCTGCCTGAGAGCGGCCTGAGAGCAGACTCTATGCACAGATGGACGATCCAAGAGGACGGGCTTAGTGGCTTACCCCCGCTCGTCGGTATGAGTATGGCGTAACCTGTCACTGACTTCCATAAACGCTGCGCTCATTACAGATTGCAGCATGTAAGGGGTTCATGACAGGCAGCTGCAGGATCGTGGCTGCCTGTCATTATCTCCGGCCCCATCCACACTGATGTGTGCAGGACCGCTCTCACTGCAGCCGCCCTGCACTCATCTAAAGCCCCTCACTGTCAGGAACGTATATATATGTCGTGTGGACGTGAAGGGGTTAATCTGCCCGTTTTGAGTTTTCACCCAAGAATTCACATAATCAGGGATTAGCACCCAATTTATCATGTGTGACTTATTAAAAAGTCACAAAAACAGGTGCAAAGACACCATCACATGTCTCGACACATGCACTTACTAGTCATTGCTCCCACTAGCCAGAATCCTGCTCCACACTGATGAGGGGCAAACACCCCGAAACAGCTGTCTGTGGATGGAAACCGGACTTGGGTGGTTTCCTTGACTGGAGACATTCCCTGAATTGATTGTTCCTTCCCGGAGGAAGGTCTGGCTAGCTGACTGATACAAAAACAGGTTTGGGCCTACATCTGGTCAGCCTGGTCAGTACTGGTGCGGCCCTACATCTGGTCAGTACCGGGGCGGGCCTAAGCCTGGTAAGTACTGGAGCAGGCCTACGCCTGGTCAGTACCGGGGTGGGCCTAAGCCTGGTAAGTACTGGAGCGGGCCTACAACTGGTCAGTACTGGTGCGGGCAGCCTACGTCTATGCAGTACTGGTGCAGGCCTACGTCTGGTCAGTACTGGTGCGGGCAGCCTACGTCTGGTCAGTACTGGTGCGGGCCTACATCTGGTCAGTACTGGTGCGGGCCTACGTCTGGTCAGTACTGGTGCGCACCACTACTCTCCTCTCCTTTTCTCCCTGACTCTTTAATTGTATCCTAGGTGTTTTGACACCGGGCCATTAGTCCCTAAGTATTAGCATCCCTTTGGGAACGTGGGATATCTCCCCTATGTCTACATTTGCCCTGTAGGTTACCTCACTGTATATAGAGCACATTAGTGTATGTCTTTTTGTTGTTAGTGTGGACCTTTTTGCTACAATTTTTAATGAATTATTAAAAGTTAAGTATTAGTTAGTCCTAAGTGGTCCCCATACGCCGGTGATTTTTCCAGTACTGGTGCGGGCCTACGTCTGGTCAGTACTGGTGCGGGCCTACGTCTGGTCAGTACTGGTGCGGGCCTACGTCTGGTCAGTACTCGTGAGGGCCTACGTCTGGTCAGTACTGGTGCGGGCCTACGTCTGGTCAGTACTGGTGCGGGCCTACGTCTGGTCAGTACTGGTGCGGGCCTACGTCTGGTCAGTACTGGTGCGGGCCTACGTCTGGTCAGTACTGGTGCGGGCCTACGTCTGGTCAGTACTGGTGCGGGCAGCCTACGTCTGGTCAGTACTGGTGCGGGCCTACGTCTGGTCAGTACTGGTGCGGGCCTACGTCTGGTCAGTACTGGTGCGGGCCTACGTCTGGTCAGTACTGGTGCGGGCCTACGTCTGGTCAGTACTGGTGCGGGCCGACGTCTGGTCAGTACTGGTGCGGGCCTACGTCTGGTCAGTACTGGTGCGGGCCTACGTCTGGTCAGTACTGGTGCGGGCCTACGTCTGGTCAGTACTGGTGCGGGCCTACGTCTGGTCAGTAATGGTGCGGGCCTACGTCTGGTCAGTACTGGTGCGGGCCTACGTCTGGTCAGTACTGGTGCGGGCCTACGTCTGGTCAGTACTGGTGCGGGCCTACGTCTGGTCAGTACTGGTGCGGGCCTACGTCTGGTCAGTACTGGTGCGGGCCTACGTCTGGTCAGTACTGGTGCGGGCCTACGTCTGGTCAGTACTGGTGCGGGCCTACGTCTGGTCAGTACTGGTGCGGGCCTACGTCTGGTCAGTACTGGTGCGGGCCTACGTCTGGTCAGTACTGGTTACGGGCCTACGTCTGGTCAGTACTGGTGCGGGCCTACGTCTGGTCAGTACTGGTGCGGGCCTACGTCTGGTCAGTACTGGTGCGGGCCTACGTCTGGTCAGTACTGGTGCGGGCCTACGTCTGGTCAGTACGGGTGCGGGCCTACGTCTGGTCAGTACGGGTGGCGGGCCTACGTCTGGTCAGTACTGGTGCGGGCCTACGTCTGGTCAGTACTGGTGCGGGCCTACGTCTGGTCCAGTACTGGTGCGGGCCTACGTCTGGTCAGTACTGGTGCGGGCCTACGTCTGGTCAGTACTGGTGCGGGCCTACGTCTGGTCAGTACTGGTTGCGGGCCTACGTCTGGTCAGTACTGGTGCGGGCCTACGTCTGGTCAGTACTGGTGCGGGCCTACGTCTGGTCAGTACTGGTGCGGGCCTACGTCCTGGTCAGTACTGGTGCGGGCCTACGTCTGGTCAGTACTGGTGCGGGCCTACGTCTGGTCAGTACTGGTGCGGGCCTACGTCTGGTCAGTACTGGTGCGGGCCTACGTCTGGTCAGTACTGGTGCGGGCCTACGTCTGGTCAGTACTGGTGCGGGCCTACGTCTGGTCAGTACTTGTGCGGGCCTACGTCTGGTCAGTACTGGTGCGGGCCTACGTCTGGTCAGTACTGGTGCGGGCCTACGTCTGGTCAGTACTGGTGCGGGCCTACGTCTGGTCAGTACTGGTGCGGGCCTACGTCTGGTCAGTACTGGTGCGGGCCTACGTCTGGTCAGTACTGGTGCGGGCCTACGTCTGGTCAGTACTGGTGCGGGCCTACGTCTGGTCAGTACTGGTGCGGGCCTACGTCTGGTCAGTACTGGTGCGGGCCTACGTCTGGTCAGTACTGGTGCGGGCCTACGTCTGGTCAGTACTGGTGCGGGCCTACGTCTGGTCAGTACTGGTGCGGGCCTACGTCTGGTCAGTACTGGTGCGGGCCTACGTCTGGTCAGTACTGGTGCGGGCCTACGTCTGGTCAGTACTGGTGCGGGCCTACGTCTGGTCAGTACTGGTGCGGGCCTACGTCTGGTCAGTACTGGTGCGGGCCTACGTCTGGTCAGTACTGGTGCGGGCCTACGTCTGGTCAGTACTGGTGCGGGCCTACGTCTGGTCAGTACTGGTGCGGGCCTACGTCTGGTCAGTACTGGTGCGGGCCTACGTCTGGTCAGTACTGGTGCGGGCCTACGTCTGGTCAGTACTGGTGCGGGCCTACGTCTGGTCAGTACTGGTGCGGGCCTACGTCTGGTCAGTACTGGTGCGGGCCTACGTCTGGTCAGTACTGGTGCGGGCCTACGTCTGGTCAGTACTGGTGCGGGCCTACGTCTGGTCAGTACTGGTGCGGGCCTACGTCTGGTCAGTACTGGTGCGTGCCTACGTGTGGTCAGTACTGGTGCGGGCCTACGTCTGGTCAGTACAGGTGCGGGCCTACGTCTGGTCAGTACTGGTGCGGGCCTACGTCTGGTCAGTACTGGTGCGGGCCTACGTCTGGTCAGTACTGGTGCGGGGCCTACGTCTGGTCAGTACTGGTGCGGGCCTACGTCTGGTCAGTACTGGTGCGGGCCTACGTCTGGTCAGTACTGGTGCGGGCCTACGTCTGGTCAGTACTGGTGCGGGCCTACGTCTGGTCAGTACAGGTGCGGGCCTACGTCTGGTCAGTACTGGTGCGGACCTACGTCTGGTCAGTACTGGTGCGGGCCTACGTCTGGTCAGTACTGATGCGGGCCTACGTCTGGTCAGTACTGGTGCGGGCCTACGTCTGGTCAGTACTGATGCGGGCCTACGTCTGGTCAGTACTGGTGCGGGCCTACGTCTGGTCAGTACTGGTGCGGGCCTACGTCTGGTCAGTACTGGTGCGGGCCTACGTCTGGTCAGTACTGGTGCGGGCCTACGTCTGGTCAGTACTGGTGCGGGCCTACGTCTGGTCAGTACTGGTGCGGGCCTACGTCTGGTCAGTACTGGTGCGGGCCTACGTCTGGTCAGTACTGGTGCGGGCCTACGTCTGGTCAGTACTGGTGCGGGCCTACGTCTGGTCAGTACTGGTGCGGGCCTACGTCTGGTCAGTACTGGTGCGGGCCTACGTCTGGTCAGTACTGGTGCGGGCCTACGTCTGGTCAGTACTGGTGCGGGCCTATGTCTGGTCAGTACTGGTGCGGGCCTACGTCTGGTCAGGACTGGTGCGGGCCTACGTCTGGTCAGTACTGGTGCGGGCCTATGTCTGGTCAGTACTGGTGCGGGCCTACGTCTGGTCAGTACTGGTGTGGGCCTACGTCTGGTCAGGACTGGTGCGGGCCTACGTCTGGTCAGTACTGGTGCGGGCCTACGTCTGGTCAGTACTGGTGTGGGCCTACGTCTGGTCAGTACTGGTGCGGGCCTATGTCTGGTCAGTACTGGTGCGGGCCTACGTCTGGTCAGGACTGGTGCGGGCCTACGTCTGGTCAGTACTGGTGCGGGCCTATGTCTGGTCAGTACTGGTGCGGGCCTACGTCTGGTCAGTACTGGTGCGGTCACTATGGCGCAGCTACATCCTAATAAATCAGTCACAAGATATAGGAACAAAATATCCACAATCCTGAGTAGAAGAGTCCCACATATTAGATATATATACTGTATAATATACTGTGAGAGATATAGTCTGACAAATCTCTCTATGTATATGTATACTCAGGTATAGCTCGTACTGCCATATGGTAATCATTATATATATACTAGAATGTGTCTTTCTTCTCTTAGGACTTGGGGGGGTATAAGTGGTCTTGGGTGTCAGATAACTTAGGAACTCATCAGCATAAGACCCTCCCGAGTAGGCAGATAGCCAATTGTGCCAGTATTAACCCATGATGTAACCACCTGCTCCTGTACGTCATAACTAGTATAAGAACTGTTGTTTGGGTAATAAAGCAGAATCCTTTTCCATGGATAATAATTACTATTAGTGTCTGTGTGAATCTGGATGAGGCTCATACTATTATGTCATATCACTTGGATACCGCACAAAGAGGAAGAGATCGCTATTAGTGTGATAACAGTGCTAATCTGTATACACAGTACTACTGATCCCTACTGGTATATACTATATAATATATGATGGGGTTACCCCTCTCTCCTGATCCCTACTGGTATATACTATATTATATATGATGGGGATCCCCCTGTATCCTGATCCCTACTGGTATATACTATATTATATATGATGGGAATCCCCCTCTCTCCTGATCCCTACAGGTATATACTATATTATATATGATGGGGTTACCCCTGTATCCTGATCCCTACAGGTATATACTATATCATATATGATGGGAATCCCCCTCTCTCCTGATCCCTACAGGTATATACTATATTATATATGATGGGGTTACCCCTGTATCCTGATCCCTACAGGTATATACTATATTATATATGATGGGGTTACCCCTGTATCCTGATCCCTACAGGTATATACTATATCATATATGATGGGAATCCCCCTCTCTCCTGATCCCTACAGGTATATACTATATCATATATGATGGGGTTACCCCTGTATCCTGATCCCTACAGGTATATACTATATTATATATGATGGGGTTACCCCCTGTATTCTGATCCCTACAGGTATATACTATATTATATATGATGGGGTTACCCCTGTATCCTGATCCCTACAGGTATATACTATATTATATATGATGGGAATCCCCCTCTCTCCTGATCCCTACTGGTATATACTATATTATATATGATGGGGATCCCCCTGTATCCTGATCCCTACAGGTATATACTATATTATATATGATGGGGTTACCCCCCTGTATCCTGATCCCTACAGGTATATACTATATTATATATGATGGGGTTACCCCTGTATCCTGATCCCTACAGGTATATACTATATTACATATGATGGGGTTACCCCTCTATCCTGATCCCTACAGGTATATACTATATTATATATGATGGGGTTACCCCTCTATCCTGATCCCTACAGGTATATACTATATTATATATGATGGGGTTACCCCTGTATCCTGATCCCTACAGGTATATACTATATCATACATGATGGGGATCCCCTCTATCCTGATCTCTACAGGTATATACTATATTATATATGGTGGGGTTACCCCTGTATCCTGATCCCTACAGGTATATACTATATTACATATGATGGGGTTACCCCTGTATCCTGATCCCTACAGGTATATACTATATTATATATGATGGGGTTACCCCTGTATCCTGATCCCTACAGGTATATACTATATTATATATGATGGGGATCCCCCTGTATCCTGATCCCTACAGGTATATACTATATTATATATGATGGGGTTACCCCTCTATCCTGATCCCTACAGGTATATACTATATTATATATGATGGGGTTACCCCTGTATCCTGATCCCTACAGGTATATACTATATTATATATGATGGGGTTACCCCTGTATCCTGATCCCTACAGGTATATACTATATTATATATGATGGGGTTACCCCTGTATCCTGATCCCTACAGGTATATACTATATTATATATGATGGGAATCCCCCTGTATCCTGATCCCTACAGGTATATACTATATTATATATGATGGGGTTACCCCTGTATCCTGATCCCTACAGGTATATACTATATTATATATGATGGGGATCCCCCTGTATCCTGATCCCTACAGGTATATACTATATTATATATGATGGGGATCCCCCTGTATCCTGATCCCTACAGGTATATACTATATTATATATGATGGGGTTACCCCTGTATCCTGATCCCTACAGGTATATACTATATTATATATGATGGGGTTACCCCTGTATCCTGATCCCTACAGGTATATACTATATTATATATGATGGGGTTACCCCTGTATCCTGATCCCTACAGGTATATACTATATTATATATGATGGAGTTACCCCCCTGTATCCTGATCCCTACAGGTATATACTATATTATATATGATGGGATTACCCCTGTATCCTGATCCCTACAGGTATATACTATATTATATATGATGGGGTTACCCCTGTATCCTGATCCCTACAGGTATCTACTATATTATATATGATGGGAATCCCCCTTTATCCTGATCCCTACAGGTATATACTATATTATATATGATGGGGTTACCCCTGTATCCTGATCCCTACAGGTATATACTATATTATATATGATGGGGTTACCCCTGTATCCTGATCCCTACAGGTATATACTATATTATATATGATGGGGTTACCCCTGTATCCTGATCCCTACAGGTATATACTATATCATATATGATGGGGTTACCCCTCTATCCTGATCCCTACAAGTATATACTATATTATATATGATGGGAATCCCCCTCTATCCTGATCCCTACAGGTATATACTATATTATATATGATGGGAATCCCCCTGTATCCTGATCCCTACAGGTATATACTATATTATATATGTTGGGGTAATCCCCCTGTATCCTGATCCATACAGGTATATACTATATTACATATGATGGGGTTACCCCTGTATCCTGATCCCTACAGGTATATACTATATTATATATGATGGGGTTACCCCTGTATCCTGATCCCTACAGGTATATACTATATTATATATGATGGGGTTACCCCTCTATCCTGATCCCTACAGGTATATACTATATTATATATGATGGGGTTACCCCTGTATCCTGATCCCTACAGGTATATACTATATTATATATGATGAGGTTACCCCTCTATCCTGACCCCTACAGGTATATACTATATTATATATGATGGGGTTACCCCTGTATCCTGATCCCTACAGGTATATACTATATTAGATATGATGGGAATCCCCCTGTATCCTGATCCCTACAGGTATATACTATGTTATATATGATGGGATTACCCCTGTATCCTGATCCCTACAGGTATATACTATATTATATATGATGGGGATCCCCCTGTATCCTGATCCCTACAGGTATATACTATATTATATATGATGGGGTTACCCCTGTATCCTGATCCCTACAGGTATATACTATATTATATATGATGGGGTTACCCCCCTGTATCCTGATCCCTACAGGTATATACTATATTATATATGATGGGGTTACCCCTGTATCCTGATCCCTACAGGTATATACTATATTATATATGATGGGGATCCCCCTGTATCCTGATCCCTACAGGTATATACTATATTATATATGATGGGGTTACCCCTGTATCCTGACCCCCTACAGGTATATACTATATTATATATGATGGGGATCCCCTCTATCCTGATCCCTACAGGTATATACTATATTATATATGATGGGGTTACCCCTGTATCCTGATCCCTACAGGTATATACTATACTATATATGATGGGGTTACCCCTGTATCCTGATCCCTACAGGTATATACTATATTATATATGATGGGGTTACTCCTGTATCCTGATCCCTACAGGTATATACTATATTATGTATGATGGGGTTACCCCTGTATCCTGATCCCTACAGGTATATACTATATTATATATGATGGGGATCCCCCAGTACTACTGATCCCTACAGGTATATACTATATTATATATGATGGGGTTACCCCTCTATCCTGATCCCTACAGGTATATACTATATTATATATGATGGGGTTACCCCTCTATACTGATCCCTACAGGTATATACTATATTACATATGATGGGGTTACCCCTGTATCCTGATCCCTACAGGTATATACTATATTATATATGATGGGAATCCCCCTGTATCCTGATCCCTACAGGTATATACTATATTACATATGATGGGGTTACCCCTGTATCCTGATCCCTACAGGTATATACTATATTATATATGATGGGGTTACCCCTGTATCCTGATCCCTACAGGTATATACTATATTATATATGATGGGGTTACCCCTGTATCCTGATCCCTACAGGTATATACTATATTACATATGATGGGGTTACCCCTGTATCCTGATCCCTACAGGTATATACTATATTATATATGATGGGGTTACCCCTGTATCCTGATCCCTACAGGTATATACTATATTATATATGATGGGGTTACCCCTGTATCCTGATCCCTACAGGTATATACTATATTATATATGATGGGGATCCCCCTCTATCCTGATCCCTACAGGTATATACTATATTATATATGATGGGATTACCCCTGTATCCTGATCCCTACAGGTATATACTATATTATATATGATGGGGATCCCCCTCTATCCTGATCCCTACAGGTATATACTATATTATATATGATGGGTTTACCCCTGTATCCTGATCCCTACAGGTATATACTATATTACATATGATGGGGTTACCCCTGTATCCTGATCCCTACAGGTATATACTATATTATATATGATGGGGATCCCCCTCTATCCTGATCCCTACAGGTATATACTATATTATATATGATGGGGTTACCCCTGTATCCTGATCCCTACAGGTATATACTATATTATGTATGATGGGGTTACCCCTGTATCCTGATCCCTACAGGTATATACTATATTATATATGATGGGGTTAGTCACCATAGTCACATAGTCACCATTTGGGTGTGACAGTAGGCGTAGGGTCCTGGGTGACATCCTGACTATGTGATTGTATAGAAGTGCTGCCTGTCTTCCCTTAGGTCGTACGGTTATGTCATATACTCACACAAAGTCCAGCTGATGCACTTTCGATTGTTTTGTTGTTTATTCTATTGTGTGGTTGTTATTCGCACTTTGTGGCAGGAATTATTTGCATGTACATCTATAAATTTAGGATATTTTTGTGTTTCCTTTAGCTCCCTGGATATACAGTCAGAGTTTTTTCCTTTCACTATTAGACTCGCAGGGTACGTCACCGCTATTTACTTACTTTCAGTCTCTATTAGTTGATAATCTTTCACCCATTGTCATTATCCTGACTATTAGTTATATGACGGATAGTGATTTGTACTACTTTTGCATTATATTATAGGTGCTATATTCCCTGTTTTCCAGGTTATGATTCTTCTCTCCTCCTATTCATCCCGGTGGGCGGCAGCAGATGATCCCCGCTTGGTGGTCACGTGACCAGACGATTACGGGGAGGTCACGGAGATGTTTTATGCTGGAGCGCTCCGGCCCTGATGGATATATCATGAGGTTCAGACGGCTGTAATCTCTTTAGATGGTTTGTATATACTGAGTAATCCCAAAATCTGGGACAGAATTAAAGGGCCAGATGGGGGTGTCAGTCGGAGGAATACATGGAGAATAAAGGAGGAGACGTGGGGAGGAACAGGTAACAGAGAATAAAGCGAGGTATATAAGGAGGGCGGCAGCATGGAGGGCCACAGAGAGAGCACAGACGGTCGCACTTACGTGAAGGTGAAGAAGAGTGTGGTGGAGCCCACCAGGAAGACGGTGGCTGCGGAGACCGGGATGTACTTGCTGGGTTTGAATGACTTGACAGTTCCTGCAGGCATGGTGAGGATGGGCGGATGGGACCAGGGGGTACAGCATATCCCCACAGCGCACTCCGAGGCAAGGCGAGAAACACGGCTATTACAGACCTCCCCACATGTCAGTGCCTAAGAATCCGGGGGTCTCTGATAGTGAAAGCCTCCCCTCCTCCAATCTCCAGAGTGAGGGGAGCAGCAATGTCTTGCAGCCCTTGGCCCCCTCCTCTTATTAGTCCGTCTCCCTCCTTGCAGTAATCCCTTGGTAATCCATGTGGCTGATGACACCGGGGGCGGGGGTCCGTGTCCGAGCTGCACTCCTGGATTAATGCACAACCTGCAGAGAGACAACGATGACATGGTGAAGCACGCTGCAACGCAACACAACACATCATATGAACAAAACGCTACAGCCACACATCATATAACAAACACAAAGCTTCATATAAACAACACACAACACATCATATGAACAACACGCTACAGTCTCATGTCATATAAACAATACAAAGCGTCATATAAACAACACACTAAAGCCACACGTCAAATAAACAACACACAACACATCATATGAACAAAACGCTACAGCCACACATCATATAACAAACACAAAGCTTCATATAAACAACACACAACACATCATATAAACAACACGCTACAGCCAAACGTCATATAACAAACACAAAGCGTCATATAAACAACACACTACACCGAGACACAAGACGTCATATAAACAACACACTACACCGAGACACAAGACGTCATATAAACAACACACTACACCGAGACACAAGACGTCATATAAACAACACGCTACACCGAGACACAAGACGTCATATAAACAACACACTACACCGAGACACAAGACGTCATATAAACAACACACTACACCGAGACACAAGACGTCATATAAACAACACACTACACCGAGACACAAGACGTCATATAAACAACACGCTACACCGAGACACAAGACGTCATATAAACAACACACTACACCGAGACACAAGACGTCATATAAACAACACACTACACCGAGACACAAGACGTCATATAAACTACACACTACACCGAGACACAAGGCGTCATATAAACTACACACTACACATCATATGAACAAAACACTACAGCCACACATCATATAACAAACACAAAGCTTCATATAAACAACACACTACACCGAGAAATAAGGCGTCATATAAACAACACACTACACCGAGACACAAGACGTCATATAAACAACACGCTACACCGAGACACAAGACGTCATATAAACAACACGCTACACCGAGACACGAGGCGTCATATAAACAACACGCTACACCGAGACACGAGGCGTCATATAAACTACACACTACACCGAGACACAAGGCGTCATATAAACAACACACTACACTGAGACACAAGACGTCATATAAACAACACACTACACCGAGACACGAGACGTCATATAAACAACACACTACACCGAGACACAAGACGTCATATAAAGTACATACAACACACTACACCGAGACACAAGACGTCATATAAACAACACGCTACACCGAGACACGAGGCGTCATATAAACAACACGCTACACCGAGACACGAGGCGTCATATAAACTACACACTACACCGAGACACAAGGCGTCATATAAACAACACACTACACTGAGACACAAGACGTCATATAAACTACACACTACACCGAGACACGAGACGTCATATAAACAACACACTACACCGAGACACAAGACGTCATATAAACAACACACTACACCGAGACACAAGACGTCATATAAAGTACATACAACACACTACACCGAGACACGAGACGTCATATAAACAACACACTACACCGAGACACAAGACGTCATATAAAGTACATACAACACACTACACCGAGACACGAGACGTCATATAAACAACACACTACACCGAGACACGAGACGTCATATAAACAACACACTACACCGAGACACAAGGCGTCATATAAAGTACATACAACACACTACACCGAGACACAAGGCGTCATATAAACAACACGCTACACCGAGACACGAGGCGTCATATAAACAACACGCTACACCGAGACACGAGACGTCATATAAACAACACACTACACCGAGACACGAGGCGTCATATAAACAACATACTACACCGAGACACAAGACGTCATATAAACAACACACTACACTGAGACACAAGGCGTCATATAAACATCATACTACACCGAGACACGAGACGTCATAGAAACATCATACTACACCGAGACACGAGACGTCATATAAACAACACACTACACCGAGACACAAGACGTCATATAAACAACACACTACACCGAGACACGAGACGTCATATAAACAACACACTACACCGAGACACAAGGCGTCATATAAACTACACACTACACCGAGACACAAGACGTCATATAAACATCATACTACACCGAGACACAAGACGTCATATAAACAACACGCTACACAGAGACACAAGGCGTCATATAAACATCACACTACACCGAGACACGAGGCGTCATATAAACAACACGCTACACCGAGACACGAGACGTCATATAAACAACACACTACACCGAGACACGAGACGTCATATAAAGTACATACAACACACTACACCGAGACACAAGGCGTCATATAAACAACACGCTACACCGAGACACGAGGCGTCATATAAACAACACGCTACACCGAGACACAAGACGTCATATAAACAACACGCTACACCGAGACACGAGGCGTCATATAAACAACACGCTACACCGAGACACAAGACGTCATATAAACAACACACTACACCGAGACACAAGACGTCATATAAACAACACGCTACACCGAGACACAAGACGTCATATAAACAACACGCTACACCGAGACACGAGACGTCATATAAACAACACACTACACCGAGACACGAGACGTCATATAAACAACACACTACACCGAGACACGAGACGTCATATAAACAACACACTACACCGAGACACGAGACGTCATATAAACAACACACTACACCGAGACACGAGACGTCATATAAACAACACACTACACCGAGACACAAGACGTCATATAAAGTACATACAACACACTACACCGAGACACGAGACGTCATATAAACAACACACTACACCGAGACACGAGACGTCATATAAACAACACACTACACCGAGACACGAGGCGTCATATAAAGTACATACAACACACTACACCGAGACACAAGGCGTCATATAAAGTACATACAACACACTACACCGAGACACGAGGCGTCATATAAACTACACACTACACAGAGACACAAGGCGTCATATAAACTACACACTACACCGAGACACGAGGCGTCATATAAACTACACACTACACAGAGACACAAGGCGTCATATAAACTACACACTACACCGAGACACGAGACGTCATATAAACAACATACTACACCGAGACACAAGACGTCATATAAACAACACGCTACACCGAGACACGAGGCGTCATATAAACAACACGCTACACCGAGACACAAGACGTCATATAAACAACACACTACACCGAGACACAAGACGTCATATAAACAACACGCTACACCGAGACACGAGGCGTCATATAAACTACACACTACACCGAGACACAAGGCGTCATATAAACAACACACTACACTGAGACACAAGACGTCATATAAACAACACACTACACCGAGACACGAGACGTCATATAAACAACACACTACACCGAGACACAAGACGTCATATAAACAACACGCTACACCGAGACACAAGACGTCATATAAACAACACGCTACACCGAGACACGAGACGTCATATAAACAACACACTACACCGAGACACGAGACGTCATATAAACAACACACTACACCGAGACACGAGACGTCATATAAACAACACACTACACCGAGACACGAGACGTCATATAAACAACACACTACACCGAGACACAAGACGTCATATAAAGTACATACAACACACTACACCGAGACACAAGGCGTCATATAAACAACACACTACACCGAGACACGAGACGTCATATAAACAACACACTACACCGAGACACAAGACGTCATATAAAGTACATACAACACACTACACCGAGACACGAGACGTCATATAAACAACACACTTCACCGAGACACAAGACGTCATATAAAGTACATACAACACACTACACCGAGACACGAGACGTCATATAAACAACACACTACACCGAGACACAAGACGTCATATAAAGTACATACAACACACTACACCGAGACACAAGGCGTCATATAAAGTACATACAACACACTACACCGAGACACGAGGCGTCATATAAACTACACACTACACAGAGACACAAGGCGTCATATAAACTACACACTACACCGAGACACGAGACGTCATATAAACTACACACTACACCGAGACACGAGACGTCATATAAACAACATACTACACCGAGACACAAGACGTCATATAAACAACACACTACACCGAGACACGAGACGTCATATAAAGTACATACAACACACAGGTGTAAACCATAATCAGGCATGTTCAGTAACACTGTAGGAGGCTGATAGCGATGCTGGGTGCTAGGCCCAGGCTTGTTCTCATGCTGGCACTGAGCTCGGCACTACCACCCTCCAGCAGTGGCAGTGTATAAAGACTATCACACACAGCACGTGTGGCCACAGTTTCAGGGGTGACGGCACAACATGCGGTAGACATGTCATGACCAATCCAACCCCCACACATTACTGGGGGCCGCATGGACATCACCAAACATTCCCACAACAGGGGTCCAAGGGGCATCACCACCCATATACCCACTACTTCTTAATCCCCTATAATATGGCCCCTGCTTGCTCATCCTTTGGCCTTCTCCAAAATGCTCGATCCTCTTCTAGACTCCTCTATACCATTTTCCAAGAGCCCTCTCTCCTCCTCCAAACTCCTCTATCCAATTCTGACTCCTCTGTCCCTACTCTCCAGTCTTCCAATTAATAAGAGGGGTGCCTGGACGGAGGTTTGTGTGTGTGTGGGGGGGATTTGCATGAGATTTTGGAGCCCCAGAGTGGAGTAAGGTCTGCTGCTTGCTTTCCACTCTGCGTCTTCTCTGTCTCGCTGGACCTCATGTGAACCCAAACCAGAAAGGTAAAGAATCTGCCCGTCCCTATGAGTGATGTATCCAAGAAGGAAGATGACACAACATATGAGTAACATGTGAGTAATTAGAGCGCACGTGTCCACACCACAGCCCACACCTCCGGGTGCAGCTGTACCAGGCCTCAGCTCCATCAGGAGTAATCACTGGAGAAAAAAGACCTCCGGGTGCAGCTGTACCAGGCCTCAGCTCCATCAGGAGTAATCACTGGAGAACAGAGACCTCTGGGTACAGCTGTGCCAGGCCTACAGCTCCATCAGGAGTAATCACTGGAGAAAAAAGACCTCCGGGTACAGCTGTGCCAGGCCTACAGCTCCATCAGGAGTAATCACTGGAGAACAAAGACCTCCGGGTACAGCTGTACCAGGCCTCAGCTCCATCAGGAGTAATCACTGGAGAACAAAGACCTCTGGGTGCAGCCGTACCAGGCCTCAGCTCCATCAGGAGTAATCACTGGAGAACAGAGACCTCCGGGTACAGCTGTGCCAGGCCTACAGCTCCATCAGGAGTAATCACTGGAGAACAGAGACCTCCGGGTGCAGCCGTACTAGGCCTACAGCTCCATCAGGAGTAATCACTGGAGAACAAAGACCTCCGGGTACAGCTGTGCCAGGCCTCAGCTCCATCAGGAGTAATCACTGGAGAACCGAGACCTCCGGGTGCAGCTGTACCAGGCCTCAGCTCCATCAGGAGTAATCACTGGAGAACAGAGACCTCTGGGTGCAGCTGTACCAGGCCTACAGCTCCATCAGGAGTAATCACTGGAGAACAGAGACCTCCGGGTACAGCTGTACCAGGCCTACAGCTCCATCAGGAGTAATCACTGGGGAACAGAGACCTCTGGGTGCAGCTGTACCAGGCCTACAGCTCCATCAGGAGTAATCACTGGAGAACAGAGACCTCTGGGTGCAGCAGTACCAGGCCTCAGCTCCATCAGGAGTAATCACTGGAGAACAGAGACCTCCGGATGCAGTTGTGTGAGGCCTACAGCTCCATCAGGAGTAATCACTGGAGAACAGAGACCTCCGGGTGCAGCCGTACCAGGCCTCAGCTCCATCAGGAGTAATCACTGGAGAACCGAGACCTCTGGGTGCAGCCGTACCAGGCCTCAGCTCCATCAGGAGTAATCACTGGAGAACAGAGACCTCCGGGTGCAGCCGTACCTGGCCTACAGCTCCATCAGGAGTAATCACTGGAGAACAGAGACCTCCGGGTGCAGCCGTACCAGGCCTACAGCTCCATCAGGGGTAATCACTGGAGAACCAAGACCTCCGGGTACAGCCGTGCCAGGCCTACAGCTCCATCAGGAGTAATCACCAGGAAGAAACCATCCTGCCCAGGAACCAGTGTTTGTTTGTTATAGGGGGATGCCGACATGGGACAATTACCTACATAGGAGGGGGCTTAGTACAGACCTATACTACATGGAGACACAGAGGAGACCTATACTACATGGAGACACAGAGGAGACCTATACTACATGGAGACACAGAGGAGACCTATACTACATGGAGACACAGAGGAGACCTATACTACATGGAGACACAGAGGAGACCTATACTACATGGAGACACAGAGGAGACTTATACTACATGGTGACACAGAGGAGACCTATATTATATGGAGACACAGAGGAGACCTATACTACATGGAGACACAGAGGAGACCTATACTACATGGAGACACAGAGGAGACCTATACTACATGGAGACACAGAGGAGACCTATATTATATGGAGACACAGAGGAGACCTATACTACATGGAGACACAGAGGATACCTATACAATATGGGGGCTCAGAGGAGACCTATTCTATATGGGGGACAAAGGAGATCTATACTATATGGAGACACAGAGACCTATACTATATGGAGACACAGATGAGACCTATACTATATAGGGGCACAGAGGTGATCTATACTATATGGAGACACAGAGGAGACCTATACTTTATAGGGGCACAGGGGGGACCAATACTACAGTTGTACTCAAAAGTTTACATACCCCAGCAGAATTTTTCCTTTCTTTTTTCAACTCATAGTTAGTGGTTTATTTATTGTCATAATGACAACCAAAAAAATCCAAAATGGTCCTTATTAAAAGTTCCCATCCCCCAGTCCTTAATCCCGTGTATTTCCCCCTCTAACATCAATGACAGCTTGAAGTCTTTTGTGGTAGTTGTGGATGAGGCTCCTTAAGTTCTCAGATGGTAAAGCCGCCCATTCTTCTTGGTTCCTGTAAATCCCTGGGCTGTCCTGCATGAACTGCGCGCTGGAGATCTCCCCAAAGGGGCTCAATGATACCGAGGTCAGGAGACTGAGATGGCCGCTCCAGAACCTTCACTTTGTTCTGCTGTAGCCAATGACTGGTTGACTTGGCCTTGTGTTTTGGATCATTGTCATTTTTGGAATGTCCCAGTATGTCCTATGCGCAGATTCCGGGCTGATGAGTGCACATTTGCCTCCAGTATTTGCTGATAACCGTCTACATTCATCTTTCCTTCATCTTTGACCAAGTTTCCTGAAACTTTGTAGCTTACACATCCCCAAAACATCAGCGATCCACCACTTTACAGTAGGAATGGTGTTCCTTCCATTTTATAATACTACAAGTTAAGGGCATTAGGGTCCTATTACATAGGCCGATGGAGGCGTTTGTCTACTGGGCCTATTACACTGCTGGATTATCATTTAGCAAGGGCTGCATGGACATCGTTACTGATGTCCTTGCAGCGCTTGCACAAACAGTATACATTACCCATCTTCGGTCCAGGGCTCCTCCTGCGGTCTGCTTCCTCCACAATCCCATGCGCTGCAGCTTCAGAGCAGCCGGTCTGGGCTGACAGGACGCTCAGTCAATCACTGCCTGGGAACACTGCGGCTATTATATGTAGCGATGCTCGGTCGGCACCCCATGATTTTAGGTTTGGGCCTAAAGAAACAATGAGCCGGTGATCATTTCATTGGCTGATCGTTGTCTCTGAGCAATAATCGGCTGAGTCAGGCCAATTTGTCGATTATTGCTCCATGTAATAGGGCCCTTGTATCTCTGGTGATACGCTGATCCCGGGATTATTCCGATGCCACTGGAGTTGGGAAGGAATTTCTCCCTGTGATGGGGCAATTATCAACTGCCTCATAGGGGTTTTTGCTTCCTCTGGATCAACACAGTAGGGTTTCTGTAGGTTGGACCTGATGGACACTTGTCTTCTTTCAACCTTATTAACAATGTTACTATCATAGGCCTTGGTGACACCTCTCCTAATGTAACATTTATGGTTGTGGCAAAAAAGTTTGAATTTGGTCTCATCGCTCCAAATTACCTTGTTCCAGAAGTTTTGAGGCTAGTCTCTGCTTTGGCGCTGTTTGGCGTCCCGTGTCTCTGGGCTGTTTGGCGTCCCGTGTCTCTGGGCTGTTTGGCGGCCCGTGTCTCTGGGCTGTTTGGCGGCCCGTGTCTCTGGGCTGTCTAGCGGCCCGTGTCTCTGGGCTGTTTGGCGGCCCGTGTCTCTGGGCTGTTTGGCGGCCCGTGTCTCTGGGCTGTTTGGCGGCCCGTGTCTCTGACCTGTTTGGCGGCCCGTGTCTCTGACCTGTTTGGCGTCTCATTTCTCTGGGCTGTTTGGAGGCCCGTGTCTCTGTGCTGTTTGGCGGCCCGTGTCTCTGGGCTGTTTTGCCGCCTGTGTCTCTGGGCTCTTTGGTGGCCTGTGTCTCTGGGCTATTTTGAGGCTTGTGTCTCTGGGCTGTTTGGCGGCCCGTGTCTCTGGGCTGTTTTGCCGCCTGTGTCTCTGGGCTGTTTGGCGGCCCGTGTCTCTGGGCTGTTTGGAGTCTCATTTCTCTGGGCTGTCTGGCGGCCCGTGTCTCTGGGCTGTTTGGCGGCCCGTGTCTCTGGGCTGTTTGGCGGCCCGTGTCTCTGGGCTGTTTGGAGTCTCATTTCTCTGGGCTGTCTGGCGGCCTGTGTCTCTGGGCTGTCTGGCGGCCCGTGTCTCTAGGCTGTTTGGCGGCCCGTGTCTCTGGGCTGTTTGGCGTCTCATTTCTCTGGGCTGTCTGGCGGCCCGTGTCTCTGGGCTGTTTGGCGGCCCGTGTCTCTGGGCTGTTTGGCGTCTCATTTCTCTGGGCTGTCTGGCGGCCCGTGTCTCTGGGCTGTTTGGAGGCCCGTGTCTCTGGGCTGTTTGGCGTCTCATTTCTCTGGGCTGTCTGGCGGCCCGTGTCTCTGGGCTGTTTGGCGGCCCGTGTCTCTGGGCTGTCTGGCGGCCCGTGTCTCTGACCTGTTTGGCGTCTCATTTCTCTGGGCTGTTTGGAGGCCCGTGTCTCTGTGCTGTTTCGCAGCCTGTGTCTCTGGGCTGTTTTGCCGCCTGTGTCTCTGGGCTCTTTGGCGGCCTGTGTCTCTGGGCTCTTTGGTGGCCTGTGTCTCTGGGCTCTTTGGTGGCCTGTGTCTCTGGGCTCTTTGGTGGCCTGTGTCTCTGGGCTCTTTGGCGGCCTGTGTCTCTGGGCTATTTTGAGGCTTGTGTCTCTGGGCTAATTTGAGGCTTGTGTCTCTGGGCTGTTTAGCAGTAATGGCTTCTTCTGGTGACCCGACCATGCAGTCCATTTTTCTTCACGCGCCTCCTTATTGTGCAGCCTGACCTCAGTATCATTGAGCCACTCTGGGGAGATCTCCAGAGCGCTGTTCATGCAGGACAGCCCAGGACTTTACAGAAACCAAGAAGAATGGGCGGCTTTACCATCTGAGAACATAAAGAGCCTCATCCACAACTACCAAAAAAATCTTTAAACTGTCATTGATGCTAGAGGGGGTAATACAGGGGATTAAAGAATGGGAGGTGGAAACTTTTGATCAGGGTCATTTGGATGTTTTTGGTTGTCATTATGAATAAACCACTGACCATGAGGAGGGGGGGAGTTTTTGTGGCATCATTCATATTATCTGAAAAAAGAACAAGAAAGGAAAAATTCTGCTGGGTATGTAAATTTTTGAGCACAATTGTATATGGGAACACAGAGGGGACCTATACTATATGGGGGCACAGAGGGAACCTATACTATATGGGGCACAGAGGAAACCTATACTATATGGGGGCACAGAGGGGACCTATACTATATGGGGGCAGAGAGGAGACCCATACTATATGGGAGCAGAGAGGAGACCCATACTATATGGGGGCAGAGAGGAGACCTATACTATATGGGGGCACAGAGGAAACCTATACTATATGGGGGCAGAGAGGAGACCTATACTATATGGAGGCAAAGAGGAGACCTATACTAAATAGGGGCACAGAGGAGACCTATTCTATATGGGGGCACAAAGGAGCCCTAGACTATATGGGCCACAGAGAGGACCTATACTATATGGAGGCACAGAAGAGACCTATACTATATGGAAATACAGAGAATACCTATACTATATAGTATAGCTCAACTGTGTGCTTCCATAAAGGGGCAAAAATGGGACTTATAGAGACCTATACTATATTGATGCAGAGGGTACCTATACTATATGAAGGCACGGAGGAAACCTATACTATATGGAGGCACAGAGGAGACCTATACTATATGGGGGCACAAAGGAGACCTATACTATATGGAGGCACAAAGGAGACCTATACTATATGGGGGCAGAGAGGAGACCTATACTATATGGAGGCACAGAGGATACTTATATTATATAGAGGCAGAGAATAAACCTATACTATATAGGGACACAGGGTGGACTTACACTATATGGAGGCACAGAGGAGACCTATACTATATAGTGGCAGAGAGGAGATCTATACTATATGTAGGCACAGAGAATACACTATATGGAAGCACAGGGGAGACCTATACTATGTGGGGGTACAGAGACCTATACTATATGGAGGCACAGAGGGGACCTATACTATATAGGGGCAAAGAGAAGACCTAGACTATATTAGGGCACAAAGGAGATCTATACTATATGGGGGCACAGAGGAGACCTACATTATCTGGGGGCACAGAGGAGACCTATACTGTATAGGGACACATAAGAGACCTATACTATATGGAGGCAGAGAGCAGACCTATACTATATGGGAGCACAAAGGAGACCTATACTATATAGGGGCACAGAGGAGACCTATACTATATGAAGGCAGAGAAGAGACCTATTGTCAGTAACTCACCTGTGATGGCTCCAGCGGCGTCCTCCTCAGCCTCTGGTCCAGCGGACGGCGCTGGGATGCAGCGCTGCCTTGCACGCCGGAGCCGAGTGACGTCACAGAGACCCGACAGCGTCCCTAGCAACCAGGGACACCACGGCTCTGTGTCACTCCTAGCGGCCGCCCAGCCTGCAGCTGAACGGCATCTCACTCAGGCCGAGGGGCAGATCGGTCTGCAGAGGGCAGAGGGGCAGTCTGCAGTGTATCAGCTGAGTTGTATCTGGGTTCAGGAGGCCGGACCAATAGTAGCTGGTCCGGGCTCCTGTTCCAGTATAAGTCTAGTTTGTTGCCAGCCCTTAAGGCTACATCCCGTCAGGTGACCATGACAACCCCCACACGTCCAGAACCACCTGTTCAGCTCCCTGAAAAATTTAAGGGAGATAGGAAATTTTTCCAATGCTTCAGAAAGGGGTGTAGACTATTTTTTTGGCTCCGCCCTCGCTCTTCTGGGGATGAGAGCCAAAAAGTGGGAATTATAATGTCCATTCTACAAGACCCACCGCAGGAGTGGGCATTTTTCTTACCTCCCAATGCAATTAAGTTGACTTCAGTTTTTTTCAGCCCTAGGGCTGTTGTATGATGACCGTGACCAGACTGTGGTGGCCAAACGCCAACTAACCTCCTTACGTCAGGGTAAGAGACCAGTAGAAGACTACTGCACAGAATTCCGGCAGTGGTGTATCCCTTCCACCTGGAATGATTCTGCCTTGCGGTATCAGTTTCGGCTGGGTCTTTCGGACCAGTTGAAGGACTTACTAGTGGCCTACCCCCCTCCAGAGACCTTGGAGGAGACCATGACCTTAGCTATAAGAGTTGATAGACTTATGCGGGACAGACGCCTGATTCTTTTAAAGCCCTGTCCTCTGTTGTTTCTTCTTCTAAGTCTTCTTCTCCTCTGTCACTATCTCAAGAAGAACCTATGGAGCGACAGATGAATCGACTACAGCACAATCTGTGCTTATACTGTGGAAAGGCCGGACATCGTGTACAGGAATGTACCTCCAGACCTGGATCACCGCCGGAAAACTCCAGCGCCTGAATGATTGTCGAGGGGGTCATTCAGGCACACAGGTACCGCTCGATAAGAAAAATAAATTAATGGTGCCCATTTCACTATTTTGGGGTGAGAAATGCATTTCTGGGTTTGCCCATGTGGATTGTGGGGCATCTGCTAATTTTATTAATTCTGGGTTCTGGTCCTCTCTGGGATATGTCCGCTTCAGCTTAAGTGCCCGCTGAGTATTACTGGAGCGGATTTTACCCCATTGGCTCAGGGTAAGGTGAAATATATAACTCCCTCTCTTGATGTAAGGGTGGGTTCTATTCACTTTGAGTCGTTGGAATTTTTAGTTATGGACAATTTGTCTTCAGACATTATTCTGGGGTTACTTTGGTTGGCGCAACCCAACCCAACATTTCATTGGTCCACCAGGGAATTGGTCAAATGGGGATCTAACTGTGCTTTGCATTGTGTTGCGCTGAATGTCGCAGATTGTTCTCCAGTAGGAGAAATCCCGGAGTTTTTGTCCGATTTTGCCGATGTGCTAGATGAAAAAGCAGTAGCTGTCTTACCGCCACATCGTCCATATGATTGTACTATTGATTTGGTTCCAGGGTCCAAATACCCTAGGGGAAGAATTTTTTATTTGACTAGGCCAAAGAGAGAGGCAATGCGTGAATACGTCAAAGATAGTTTACGTAAAGGTCACATTTGCGCTTCTTCTTCCCCTATGGGTGCGAGATTTTTCTTTGTGGGGAAAAAAGATGGGGGCCTGCGTCCCTAAATTGACTATCGTGAGCTAAATAAAATTACGGTTAAAAAAACCCAGCACCCTCTTCCTCTTATTCCTGATTTGTTTAATCAGATTGTTGGGGCTAAGTGATTCTCTAAAACTGACCTGCGAGGGGCCTACAATCTGATCAGGATAAGAGAGGGTGATGAGTGGAAGACCGCTTTTAATACTCCCGAGGGGCACTTCGAGTACCTTGTTATGCCCTTCGGATTATGCAAAGCGCCCACGGTCTTTCAACACCTGGTAAATCATGTGTTTTGTGAATACCTAGGACGATTTGTAGTGGTGTATTTAGATGACATATTGATTTTCTTTACTGACCGGTGATGTCAGTAAGGTTATGGAACTTTTAAGACAAAATCATTTATTTGCAAAATTGTCAAAGTGTGTGTTCGGTGTTCAGGAGGTTTCATTTTTGGGGTACAGAATCACACCAAATTCTTTTTGAATGGACCCTATAAAAGTGGCAGCTATTGAAAAATGGGAGCGCCCTAATTGTCTTTAAGCTTTGCAAAGATTCTTGGGGTTCGCTAACTACTATAGAAAATTTATTAAGGGTTTTTCTGTAATTGCTAAACCCCTAACTGATCTAACTAGGAAAGGGGCTGATTTGGTAAACTGGACTCCTGAAGCCATTCAGCCATTTGACAAGCTTAAAAGATGTTTTTCGGTGGCACTGGTCTTGACTCAACCTGACTTCAAAAAACCTTTTGTGATAGAAGTAGATGCCTCGGAGGTGGGGGTGGGAGCTGTTCTTTCACAGGGTCCGGAGACACTCACCAATCTCAGACCTATTGCAAAGGCAACCGAGAGCTCCTTGCCATAAAATGGGCATTTGATGAATGGAGACATTTTCTAGAGGGGGCTAAGAACAAAATTAAGGACCTAACAGATCACAAAAACCTGGTGTATCTCGACAAGGCCAAGCGTCTTACTCCTCGCCAGGCTAGATGGGCTCTCTTTTTTACACATTTTGATTTTGAGATAACCTTTAGACCCGGTTACAAAAACATAAGAGCTGACGCCTTGTCCCGTAGCTTTGAGACCAGCAATGTCCCTACCAGGGAATCAGAGACTATTTTAGCTCCTGGGGTGGTGGTAGCCATTCTACAGTCCGATCTCGCTGCCCAATTGGTAGAATCTCAGTCCCTGGCCCTTAGGAATACCCCTGAAAACAAGCTCTTCGTTCCTCCCAAACTTCGTTTAAGAGTTCTTGAAGAAACACATTGCTCCATGTTAGCAGGTCATCCAGGTATAGCTGGTACTAAATATCTGTTATCCGAACATTATTGGTTGCCTTCATGGGCTCGGGATACTGAGTGATTTGTGGAAGCTTGTGAGATCTGTGCCAGGTCCAAGGTACCTCACAGACTCCCTGAGGGTTTGCATCAACACCTACTGCTGCCTGCTAGACCTTGGACCCACATATCTATGGATTTGCCCCCTCCAAAGGGAAAACGGTGATCTGGGTCGTCATTGACAGATTCTCAAAAATGTGTCACCTCATTCCTCTCAGTAAACTTCCTAGTGCTCGAACATTAGCTTCCTTAATCATTAACCATATTTTGCGCCCCCGTGGTGTTCCTGAGAATATTGTATCTGATAGAGGGTTGCAATTCATATCTAAATTCTGGAAAGAATTCTGTGGTCGTTTGTGTATTTCTTTGTCTTTTTCCTCCGCTTTCCATCCTCAATCCAATGGTCAAACAGAAAGGGTAACCAGTCCTTGGAACAGTTTTTGAGGTGTTTTGTTGCAGGTTTACAAGACAAGTGGAAGGAATACTTGCCTCTAGCTGAATTTGCATTGAATAACTGAGAAAGCCAATCTCTGAACATGTCGCTGTTCTTCTGTAATTTTTAGTTTAATCCGAGGTGCTCATCAGTACATGCCGCCGAATCAGTTAATCCATCTGCTGAAAAGATCTATAGAAAACTGTGCACAGCCCAAAAAGGTTTTAAAAAACAAGCCGACAAAAGACTCAGATCTGGCCCAGAATACGTGGTAGGGGATAAGGTTTGGCTTTGGAATTGAGAACTGCTTCTGGTAAACTATCTCCTAGAAACATCGGTCCTTATGTGATAGTGAAAATCATTAATCCGCTTTCTTTTAAATTGCAATTGCCCAAGAGTTTTAAAATCCATGATGTTTTTCATAAAACGTTGTTAAAAAGTATGTTAACCCTGTATTACCATCTACTCTCCCTGCTCCCTTGGTCGTTCAAGGTGAGCTGGAATACAAAGTGGAAAGAATTTTGGATTCTCGTTGGGTCCAGATTTCTCTGTAGTAACTCAATTCACTGGAAATATTTTGGTCCGGAAGATCGAACTTGGGTGGTGAGCAGAGACATGCATGCACCTCACCTTGTTCGGCAATACCACATGCGTAACCCTTCCAGGCTGGGTCCTTCTGATAAGGTTCCTGAAGCCCCTCATAAGAGGGGGGGTAATGTCAGCAACTCACCTGCCATTGCTCCAGGGGCGTCCTCCTCAGCTTCTGCTCCGGCAGTGTATCAGCTGAGTTGTATCTGGATTCAGGAGGCCGGACCAATAGTAGCTGGTCCGGGCTCCTGTTCCAGTAGAAGTCTAGTTTGTTGCCAGCCCTTATTGCTGGCTATTAGTTCACACTAGTCCCAGCTCCCCTGTTCCTTTTCCAGAGTTCCCTGTCCTAACCCTCGCTATTGTTTTGACCGTGTTCTGACCTCCGACTATCTGCTCTCTTTCTGATTTTGTACTCCGTTGTCCGTTTGGTTTTGACTCGGCTAGCTGACTATCCTCCATTGTGTTTGTTTGTTTGTCTGTCTACATTTTGTGTGGCGAGAGGTGACCTATACTATATGGGGGCAGAGAAGAGACCTATACTATATGGGGGCACAGAGCAGACCTATACTATATGGGGGCACAGAGGAGACCTATACTGTATGGGGGCAGAGAGGAGACCTATACTATATGGGGGAACAGAGGAGACCTATACTATATGGGGGCACAGAGGAGACCTATACTATATGGGAGCACAGAGGAGACCTATACTATATGGGGGCACAGAGGAGACCTATACTATATGGGGGCACAGAGGAAACCTATACTATATGGGGGCACAGAGGAGACCTATACTATATGGGGGCAGAGAGGAGACCTATACTATATGGGGGCAGAGAAGAGACCTATACTATATGGGGGCACAGAGAAGACCTATACTATATGGGGGCACAGAGGAGACTGTCACGGCCGCGGCGGCGTCCCATGCTCCGGGCCGCCGCCGCGACCTCCCCCCATCTCATGCAGCTGCCGGGGTCCCGGTGCAGGGACCCGGCGCTGCTACCCGTTCGGCCCCGGGGGGCGCCTCACCTCTCCACGCTCCTGTCTCTCGCTGTGCCGGCCGGCGCGCGCGTCCCCGCCTCCTAGGGCGCGCGCGCGCCGGCTGTCTCAGATTTAAAGGGGCAGTGCGCTCCTAATTGGTAGTTGCACCAATCACTCCCCTATAAATCCCAGCATGCCCTGTCCCCTGTGTTGGAGCCTCTACATGCTTCCCACAGCGTTTGGCCCAGCTCCCTGTTGTTCCTGTGCCCTGTCCGTTACCTGGTCCCTAGTCCCTGTTCCTGAGTCCTGTCCGTTACCTGGTCCCTTGTCCCTGTTCCTGGTTCCTGTTCCCCTGTCACTCCACCTGTTCCTGTGTCCAGCCAGTCACGTGCTCTCTCATCTGCAGACTATTGCCTGTACCATCTCCTGCCACGCCTCGCCTGCCGACACCAGCAACCAAGCCAGGGGTAGCGACCTGGGGGTCGCCTGCCGCAGCAAGTCCATCCCGCCTTGCGGCGGGCTCTGGTGAAAACCAGCGGCCCCTTAGACTCCGCTCCCTGGTGAGGTTTGTGCCATCGCTGGTGCCGGTCCAGTGGATCCACTACTCCGGGCGTTACAGTAGGCTCCAACCATGGATCCCGGCGAGGTGCCTGATATCCGCGAGGTAGCCCGAGTGGTCGCCCTACAAGCTCAACAGATTCAGCAACAGTCACAGCTGATTCAACAACTGACTGCAGCCGTTCAACAGCATACCACAGCTCAGCAGTCATCACCTCCAGCAGCCTCTTCAAAACTACGACTGGCTCTCCCAAGTAAATATGGAGGTGACCCCAAGTTGTGCAGAGGGTTCCTGACCCAATGCACTATGTACATCGAACTTTTAAGCAGTCAGTTTGCCACCGAGCGCTCTAAAGTGGCTTTCATTATCAGCCTATTGGAGGGAAGAGCTCTGGCCTGGGCCACGCCACTATGGGACCGTAATGATCCGGTTGCTGCCAATTTTCGAATCTTCCTGGACGAGTTCCGCTCTGTCTTTGAGGAACCTGCCCGTGCATCTTCGGCTGAGACTGCTCTCCTCAATTTATCCCAAGGGACTTCCTCCGTTGGTGATTACGCCATCCAGTTCCGCACCCTGGCTGCGGAACTAGACTGGAATGAGGCCGCGCTGATTGCCACCTTTAAAAAGGGCCTGTCCAGCCAAGTGAAGGATGTGCTCGCTGCCCGGGATCTGCCTACCTCCTTGAACGATCTTATTCTACTGGCTACCAGAGTCTACACCAGGTTTTCCGAGAGAGAGGAGGAGGTCCGGCAAGGACGGCGTCTGAGTCTGCCCCGTCGCCATCCTCGGCTGGCACCGGTGTTCCAGAATCCTGTTGCTCCTATGTCCCAGTCGCTTCCAGAGGTTCCTATGCAGGTGGAACGTGTTCGCCTGACGACTGATGAGAGGAACCGTCGACTGGACCAGAATCTCTGCCTCTATTGCGGTGGCGCGGATCACTATCGGCAGAGATGTCCCCAACGCCCTCAGCGTCCGGGAAACGCCCGCACCTAGGTCCGGTGGGAGAGGCCTCCCTAGGTGTGAATGCCACCTCTCCAAGGTTGACTATGCCCGTCTCCATCCAGACACCCTCTGGGCAAGTTTTCCAGACTACTGCCCTCATCGACTCTGGCTCTGCTGGCAGTTTCATCTCTGCTTCGTTGGTCCAAAGATGGCGGCTACCCGTGATCCAGCTAGCCCAACCCCGGTCTATCTCTTCGGTTACGGGGGAGGTTCTTACCGAAGCGGTGTACAGCCAGACGGCACCCCTAGTCCTCCAGGTGGGAGCCTTACATCAGGAGAAGATCTCCTTCTATGTCTTGCGCCATTCCTCTTCCAATCTCCTGCTGGGGCTTCCTTGGCTGCAAATCCATACCCCTAAGCTGGACTGGAGAACTGGGGAGGTTCTCAGCTGGGGTCAGGACTGTCATAACCGGTGTCTGAGATCTCCTCAACCCAAGTGCTCTACAAGGTCACCTGCTTGTGTCAAGCCTCTATCCGGGCTACCGGAGGACTACCAAGACTTTGTCGATGTTTTCTCGGCCAAGGAGGCGGACTCACTACCACCTCATCGGGCCTATGATTGCCCTATAGACCTCCTTCCTGGGGCTTCTCCTCCACGTGGTCGAGTATACCCTCTCTCTGTGCCCGAGACTGAGGCCATGTCCTCCTACATCCAGGAGAACTTACAAAAGGGCTTCATCCGCAAATCCACGTCTCCAGCTGGCGCCGGATTTTTCTTTGTTCAGAAGAAGGACGGTTCCCTCCGCCCATGCATAGACTATCGGGGTTTAAATAAGGTGACCGTTAAAAACCGCTATCCTCTTCCGCTTATTCCGGAACTATTCGACCGTCTTCGTGGAGCAAAGATCTTCTCCAAGCTGGATCTCAGGGGAGCGTATAACTTGGTCCGAATTCGTAAGGGAGACGTTGGCCTCCAGAGGCCGAACAAGCTTTCAATAGCCTCAAGTCTGCCTTTGCCTCCGCTCCTGCCCTAGTCCGCCCGGATGTCTCCAGGCCGTTTTCTCTCGAGGTCGATGCTTCTTCTGTGGGCGCAGGAGCCGTTCTCTCGCAAAGGGACACATCAGGCAAGACCAGAACCTGTGGGTTCTTCTCTAAGACTTTCTCCCCTGCCGAGAGGAACTATACCATTGGGGACCGTGAACTCCTGGCCATTAAGTTGGCACTGGAGGAGTGGCGTCATCTATTAGAGGGGGCTAAACACCCGGTTAACATCTACACGGACCACAAGAACCTCCTCTACCTCCAATCGGCTCAACGCCTCAATCCCAGGCAGGCTCGGTGGTCCCTCTTCTTCTCTCGGTTCAACTATACCATCCACTTCCGTCCAGCCGAGAAGAATCTAAAGGCCGATGCATTATCCCGAGCATCCGATGTCATGGGGCAAGAGGAATCTCCTCGTCACATAATACCTCCCGACCGCCTAGTACCAGTTGCCACTTCCGCTCTGCAGAGTCTGCCTCCCGGGAAGACTTATGTGCGCCCCGCACTCCGTAAACGCATCTTGAAGTGGGGGCATTCCTCTTTGGTAGCCGGGCATCCAGGAGCCCAAAAGACCGGGCAATTGATCTCCCGTCACTACTGGTGGCCCAATCTACTCCAGGATGTCAAGGATTTTGTGGCTTCCTGTGCAGTCTGTGCCAGGAATAAATCTCCCCGTCTAAGACCTGCCGGCCTACTATTGCCCTTGCCAGTCCCGGATCATCCCTGGCACCACATTGGGATGGATTTCATCACTGACCTACCTCCATCTGCGGGCAATACAGTTATTTGGGTGGTGACGGACCGCTTTTCTAAAATGGCTCACTTCGTGGCCCTTCCTGGTCTGCCCTCTGCTCCTCGTCTGGCTCAGTTGTTCTTCCGACACATCTTTCGCCTGCATGGACTTCCTCTTCACATTGTGTCCGACCGAGGCTCTCAATTTGTCTCTAAATTTTGGCGTGCCCTATGCTCGCAACTCCAAGTGAAGCTGGACTTCTCATCGGCCTATCATCCTCAAACCAACGGGCAAGTGGAGAGAGTCAATCAGATTCTGGGCAACTACCTACGCCATTTTGTTTCAAGCCGCCAAGACAACTGGTCCGATCTACTCCCATGGGCAGAATTCTCTTATAACCACTTGGACTCGACTTCCACAGGCAAGTCCCCTTTCTATGTGGTCTACGGGCATCATCCTCGTCCTCCTCTGCCTCTCTCTCCATCCTCTGAAGTCCCAGCCGTGGAGGAGTTGTTATCTGACCTGCAATCGATCTGGGAACAAACTCGACAGTCCTTACTCAAAGCCTCTGAACGCATGAAGGACCAGGCTGATAAGAAGAGGAGACCTGCCACGAATTTTCTCCCAGGTGACAAAGTCTGGCTCTCGGCCAAATATGTCAGACTCAAGATCCCCAGCTACAAGTTGGGCCCTCGATTCCTCGGTCCTTTCTCGGTGCTAAGACGCATCAACCCTGTCACCTACAAACTCCGCCTACCCCCCACTATGCGGATTCCGAACTCCTTCCATGTTTCCCTCTTAAAACCAGTGGTCCTGAACCGGTTCTCCGATAGATCTTCGTTCTCTGCTCCTCAAGCCGTCTCTGACGACGTCTACGCTGTTAAGGACATTCTGGCCATGAAGACTGTCAGAGGGAGAAGGTTCTTCCTGGTGGACTGGAAAGGATTTGGTCCTGAGGAGAGGTCCTGGGAACCCGAGGCTAACATCCTGGACCAAGATCTCATCAAAGGGTTCCTGCAGGTTAGAAAGAGGGGGAGGCCAAAGGGGGGGGGTACTGTCACGGCCGCGGCGGCGTCCCATGCTCCGGGCCGCCGCCGCGACCTCCCCCCATCTCATGCAGCTGCCGGGGTCCCGGTGCAGGGACCCGGCGCTGCTACACGTTCGGCCCCGGGGGGCGCCTCACCTCTCCACGCTCCTGTCTCTCGCTGTGCCGGCCGGCGCGCGCGTCCTCGCCTCCTAGGGCGCGCGCGCGCCGGCTGTCTCAGATTTAAAGGGGCAGTGCGCTCCTAATTGGTAGTTGCACCAATCACTCCCCTATAAATCCCAGCATGCCCTGTCCCCTGTGTTGGAGCCTCTACATGCTTCCCACAGCGTTTGGCCCAGCTCCCTGTTGTTCCTGTGCCCTGTCCGTTACCTGGTCCCTAGTCCCTGTTCCTGAGTCCTGTCCGTTACCTGGTCCCTTGTCCCTGTTCCTGGTTCCTGTTCCCCTGTCACTCCACCTGTTCCTGTGTCCAGCCAGTCACGTGCTCTCTCATCTGCAGACTATTGCCTGTACCATCTCCTGCCACGCCTCGCCTGCCGACACCAGCAACCAAGCCAGGGGTAGCGACCTGGGGGTCGCCTGCCGCAGCAAGTCCATCCCGCCTTGCGGCGGGCTCTGGTGAAAACCAGCGGCCCCTTAGACTCCGCTCCCTGGTGAGGTTTGTGCCATCGCTGGTGCCGGTCCAGTGGATCCACTACTCCGGGCGTTACAGAGACCTATACTATATGGGGGCACAGAGGAAACCTATACTATATGGGGGCACAGAGGAGACCTATACTATATGGGGGCAGAGAGGAGACCTATACTATATGGGGGCAGAGAGGAGACCTATACTATATGGGGGCAGAGAGGAGACCTATACTATATGGGGGCAGAGAGGAGACCTATACTATATGGGGGCAGAGAGGAGACCTATACTATATGGGGGCAGAGAGGAGACCTATACTATATGGGGGCAGAGAGGAGACCTATACTATATGGGGGCAGAGAGGAGACCTATACTATATGGGGGCACAGAGGAGACCTATACTATATGGGGGCAGAGAGGAGACCTATACTATATGGGGGCACAGAGGAGACCTATACTATATGGGGGCACAGAGGAAACCTATACTATATGGGGGCAGAGAGGAGACCTATACTACATGGGGGCAGAGAGGAGACCTATACTATATGGGGGCAGAGAGGAGACCTATACTATATGGGGGCAGAGAGGAGACCTATACTATATGGGGGCAGAGAGGAGACCTATACTATATGGGGGCAGAGAAGAGACCTATACTATATGGGGGCACAGAGGAGACCTATACTATATGGGGGCACAGAGGAGACCTATACTATATGGGGGCACAGAGGAGACCTATACTATATGGGGGCAGAGAGGAGACCTATACTATATGGGGGCAGAGAGGAGACCTATACTATATGGGGGCAGAGAGGAGACCTATACTATATGGGGGCAGAGAGGAGACCTATACTATATGGGGGCAGAGTGGAAACCTATACTATATGGGGGCAGAGAGGAGACCTATACTATATGGGGGCACAGAGGAGACCTATACTATATGGGGGCACAGAGGAGACCTATACTATATGGGGACAGAGAGGAGACCTATACTATATGGGGACAGAGAGGAGACCTATACTATATGGGGGCAGAGAGGAGACCTATATTATATGGGGGCAGAGAGGAGACCTATACTATATGGGGGCAGAGAGGAGACCTATACTATATGGGGGCAGAGAGGAGACCTATACTATATGGGGGCAGAGTGGAAACCTATACTATATGGGGGCAGAGAGGAGACCTATACTATATGGGGGCACAGAGGAGACCTATACTATATGGGGGCACAGAGGAGACCTATACTATATGGGGGCACAGAGGAAACCTATACTATATGGGGGCACAGAGGAAACCTATACTATATGGGGGCACAGAGGAAAAGTATACTATATGGGGACAGAGAGGAGACCTATACTATATGGGGGAAGAGAGGAGACCTATACTATATGGGGGCAGAGCGGAGACCTATACTATATGGGGGCAGAGAGGAGACCTATATTATATGGGGGCAGAGAGGAGACCTATAGTATATGGGGGCAGAGAGGAGACCTATACTATATGGGGGCAGAGTGGAAACCTATACTATATGGGGGCAGAGAGGAGACCTATACTATATGGGGGCAGAGAGGAGACCTATACTATATGGGGGCAGAGTGGAAACCTATACTATATGGGGGCAGAGTGGAAATCTATACTATATGGGGGCAGAGAGGAGACCTATACTATATGGGGGCAGAGAGGAGACCTATACTATATGGGGGCAGAGAGGAGACCTATACTATATGGGGGCAGAGAGGAGACCTATACTATATGGGGGCAGAGAGGAGACCTATACTATATAGGGGCACAGAGGAAACCTATACTATATGGGGGCACAGAGGAGACCTATACTATATGGGGGCAGAGAGGAGACCTATACTATATGGGGGCACAGAGGAGACCTATACTATATGGGGGCAGAGAGGAGACCTATACTATATGGGGGCAGAGAGGAGACCTATACTATATAGGGGCACAGGGTAGACTTATACTCTATGGGGGCACAGGGGGGCACTGTTACTGTTTGAGGTGATATTTCACATGTAAGAAGTGAAATTTTCTGCTTATTTAGGAAAATAAAAATTAAAAAAAATCACCCATAACCTTGTATTTTTAGGCGATATCACAGAGTGCAGACTAATCTACAAGAAGCCGACACTAAAGCCAATTACTGCTAAAAGGGATTTCTACTAACAGGATCGTGTGTCTGCGGTGATAAAAACACCACACCCACATGTCATCCACCACCCGAGGTCACCTACCTACTGCAGGAATCACCAATACATAGAGGGCTGTATACAACTGCAGCATCAGTGCACAGTCTAGTGTATACACCGCCCCTGGTCACTGCACAGTCTAGTGTATACAACTGCAGCATCAGTGCACAGTCTAGTGTATACACCGCCCCTGGTCACTGCACAGTCTAGTGTATACACCGCCCCTGGTCACTGCACAGTCTAGTGTATATACCGCCCCCGGTCACTGCACAGTCTAGTGTATACATCGCCTCTGGTCAGTGCACAGTCTAGTGTATACACCGCCCCCGGTCAGTGCACAGTCTAGTGTATACACCGCCCCCAGTCACTGCACAGTCTAGTGTATATACCGCCCCCGGTCAGTGCACAGTCTAGTGTATACACCGCCCCCAGTCACTGCACAGTCTAGTGTATACACCGCCCCCAGTCAGTGCACAGTCTAGTGTATACACCGCCTCTGGTCAGTGCACAGTCTAGTGTACATACCGCCCCCGGTCAGTGCACAGTCTAGTGTATATGCCGCCCCCGGTCAGTGCACAGTCTAGTGTATACGCCGCCTCTGGTCAGTGCACAGTCTAGTGTATACATCGCCTCTGGTCAGTGCACAGTCTAGTGTATACATCGCCTCTGGTCAGTGCACAGTCTAGTGTATACATCGCCTCTGGTCAGTGCACAGTCTAGTGTATATACCGCCCCCAGTCACTGCACAGTCTAGTGTATACACCGCCCCCGGTCACTGCACAGTCTAGTGTATACACCGCCCCCAGTCACTGCACAGTCTAGTGTATACATCGCCTCTGGTCAGTGCACAGTCTAGTGTATACATCGCCTCTGGTCAGTGCACAGTCTAGTGTATATACCGCCCCCAGTCACTGCACAGTCTAGTGTATACACCGCCCCCAGTCAGTGCACAGTCTAGTGTATACACCGCCCCCAGTCAGTGCACAGTCTAGTGTATACACCGCCCCCGGTCACTGCACAGTCTAGTGTATACACCGCCCCCAGTCAGTGCACAGTCTAGTGTATACACCGCCCCCAGTCAGTGCACAGTCTAGTGTATACACCGCCCCCGGTCAGTGCACAGTCTAGTGTATACACCGCCCCCGGTCAGTGCACAGTCTAGTGTATACACCGCCCCCAGTCACTGCACAGTCTAGTGTATACATCGCCTCTGGTCAGTGCACAGTCTAGTGTATATACCGCCCCCAGTCAGTGCACAGTCTAGTGTATACACCGCCTCCTCATACGCTGGTGATGGGGGCCCCTGGTCATACACTGGTGATGGGGGCCCCTGGTCATACACTGGTGATGGGGGCCCCTGGGCATACACTGGTGATGGGGGCCCCTGGGCATACACTGGTGATGGGGGGCCCCTGGGCATACACTGGTGATGGGGGGCCCCTGGTCATACACTAGTGATGGGGGCCCCTGGTCATACAATGGTGATGGGGGCCCCTGGTCATACACTGGTGATGGGGGCCCCTGGTCATACACTAGTGATGGGGGCCCCTGGTCATACAATGGTGATGGGGGCCCCTGGGCATACACTGGTGATGGGGGGCCCCTGGGCATACACTGGTGATGGGGGGCCCCTGGTCATACACTAGTGATGGGGGCCCCTGGTCATACAATGGTGATGGGGGCCCCTGGTCATACACTGGTGATGGGGGCCCCTGGTCATACACTGGTGATGGGGGCCCCTGGTCATACACTAGTGATGGGGGCCCCTGGTCATACAATGGTGATGGGGGCCCCTGGTCATACACTGGTGATGGGGGCCCCTGGTCATACACTAGTGATGGGGGCCCCTGGTCATACACTAGTGATGGGGGCCCCTGGTCATACACTAGTGATGGGGGCCCCTGGTCATACACTGGTGATGGGGGCCCCTGGTTATACACTGGTGATGGGGGCCCCTGGTCATACACTGGTGATGGGGGCCCCTGGTCATACACTAGTGATGGGGGCCCCTGGTCATACACTGGTGATGGGGGCCCCTGGTCATACACTGGTGATGGGGGCCCCTGGTTATACACTGGTGATGGGGGCCCCTGGTTATACACTGGTGATGGGGGCCCCTGGTCATACACTGGTGATGGGGGCCCCTGGTCATACACTGGTGATGGGGGCCCCTGGTCATACACTGGTGATGGGGGCCCCTGGTTATACACTGGTGATAGGGGCCCCTGGTTATACACTGGTGATGGGGGGGGCCCTGGTCATACACTGGTGATGGGGGCCCCTGGTCATACACTGGTGATGGGGGCCCCTGGTTATACACTGGTGATGGGGGCCCCTGGTCATACACTGGTGATGGGGGCCCCTGGTCATACACTGGTGATGGGGGGGGGCCCTGGTCATACACTGGTGATGGGGGGGCCCCTGGTCATACACTGGTGATGGGGGCCCCTGGTCATACACTGGTGATGGGGGCCCCTGGTCATACACTGGTGATGGGGGGCCCTGGTCATACACTGGTGATAGGGGCCCCTGGTCATACACTGGTGATGGGGGGGGGCCCCTGGTCATACACTGGTGATGGGGGCCCCTGGTTATACACTGGTGATGGGGGCCCCTGGTCATACACTGGTGATGGGGGCCCCTGGTCATACACTGGTGATGGGGGCCCCTGGTCATACACTGGTGATGGGGGCCCCTGGTCATACACTGGTGATGGGGGCCCCTGGTTATACACTGGTGATAGGGGCCCCTGGTTATACACTGGTGATGGGGGCCCCTGGTCATACACTGGTGATGGGGGCCCCTGGTTATACACTGGTGATGGGGGCCCCTGGTTATACACTGGTGATAGGGGCCCCTGGTTATACACTGGTGATGGGGGCCCCTGGTTATACACTGGTGATGGGGGCCCCTGGTTATACACTGGTGATAGGGGCCCCTGGTTATACACTGGTGATGGGGGCCCCTGGTCATACACTGGTGATGGGGGCCCCTGGTCATACACTGGTGATGGGGGCCCCTGGTCATACACTGGTGATGGGGGCCCCTGGTCATACACTGGTGATGGGGGGGGGGCCCTGGTCATACACTGGTGATGGGGGCCCCTGGCGATAGCCGACCCCCTCAGATGACACACAGACAGTGTCAGGAGTCGCCGGGATCGCGATAGTCGCTTCTATTCCGGGTCGATATGAGAACCAGGACTGACGGGCGCGAGCGGCTGACTCTTATTCCTACCTGGCAATGAAGGGGTGGAGATGTCGTCCCTGGCCCCACCCACATACGATCGGGCCGTCTATCGCGATACGCTGCGCTCAGTCTCCTCCGCTGTCGCCTCCGCTCGCTCGCCTCTCCTCGGGACTTCACTCAACTAGCTCTCGGGCCTAGTCAGCTCTGATTGGACGGTTACGACAATGACGTCAATAGCGGCTGCGTACCTCTCACCCTGTGATTGGCTGAAAAGTTTTTCTCCGCCCATGTCAGGCTGCCCCGAGTCCTGCGCTCTAGTTATTTCCTTATGAGCCGCGAGGCTGTGATTGGTGGACGCCGGAGCGTTGTTTACTAGAGGGTGAGGGGGCGGGGCCAACTACTTCCGCGCTCTATGGGCTCTGACAAAATGGCCGCCGCCTGTCACAGCATAGGAGAGCTGCACTAACCTCGCTTCTTGTTACTCCTATAGTTATTTATAGGCAGTAACATGTATCCCTGGAGCGGGTGACCAGAGCCCTGTATACAGACCCCACAGGACAGCCCCTCCCTGTATACAGACCCCACAGGACAGCCCCTCCCTGTATACAGACCCCACAGGACAGCCCCTCCCTGTATACAGACCTAACAACAGCCCCCTCCCTGTATACAGACCCCACAGGACAGCCCCCTCCCTGTATACAGACCCCACAGGACAGCCCCTCCCTGTATACAGACTCCACAGGACAGCCCCCTCCCTGTATACAGACCCCTCCCTGTATACAGACCCCACAGGACAGCCCCTCCCTGTATACAGACCCCACAGGACAGCCCCTCCCTGTATACAGACCCCACAGGACAGCCCCCTCCCTGTATACAGACCCCACAGGACAGCCCCTCCCTGTATACAGACCCCACAGGACAGCCCCCTCCCTGTATACAGACCCCACAGGACAGCCCCCTCCCTGTATACAGACCCCACAGGACAGCCCCTCCCTGTATACAGACCCCACAGGACAGCCCCTCCCTGTATACAGACCCCACAGGACAGCCCCCTCCCTGTATACAGACCTAACAACAGCCCCCTCCCTGTATACAGACCCCACAGGACAGCCCCCTCCCTGTATACAGACCCCACACACCAGCCCCCCCTGTATACAGACCCCACAGGACAGCCCCCTCCCTGTATACAGCCCCCACAGGACAGCCCCCTCCCTGTATACAGACCCCACAGGACAGCCCCCTCCCTGTATACAGACCCAACAACAGCCCCCTCCCTGTATACAGACCCCACAGGACAGCCCCTCCCTGTATACAGACCCCACAGGACAGCCCCTCCGTGTATACAGACCCCACAGGACAGCCCCTCCCTGTATACAGACCCCACAGGACAGCCCCCTCCCTGTATACAGACCCCACAGGACAACCCCTCCCTGTATACAGACCCCACAGGACAGCCCCTCCCTGTATACAGACCCCACAGTTATCCGCTCCCTGTATACAGACCCCACAGGACAGCCCCCTCCCTGTATACAGACCCCACAACAGCCCCCTCCCTGTATACAGACACCACAGGACAACCCCTCCCTGTATACAGACCCCACAGGACAGCCCCCTCCCTGTATACAGACCCCACAGGACAGCCCCCTCCCTGTATACAGACCCCACAGGACAGCCCCCTCCCTGTATACAGACCCCACAGGACAGCCCCCTCCCTGTATACAGACCCCACAGGACAGCCCCTCCCTGTATACAGACCCCACAGGACAGCCCCCTCCCTGTATACAGACCCCACACACCAGTCCTCTCCCCTGTATACAGACCCCACAGGACAGCCCCTCCCTGTATACAGACCCCACAGGACAGCCCCCTCCCCGTATACAGACCCCACAGGACAGCCCCCTCCCCGTATACAGACCCCACAGGACAGCCCCCTCCCTGTATACAGACCCCACAGGACAGCCCCTCCCTGTATACAGACTCCACAGGACAGCCCCTCCCTGTATACAGACCCCACACCAGCCCCCCCTGTATACAGACCCCACAGGACAGCCCCCTCCCTGTATACAGACCCCACAGGACAGCCCCTCCCTGTATACAGACCCCGCAGGACAGCCCCTCCCTGTATACAGACCCCACACCAGCCCCCCCTGTATACAGACCCCACACCAGCCCCCCCTGTATACAGACCCCACAGGACAGCCCCCTCCCTGTATACAGACCCCACAGGACAGCCCCTCCCTGTATACAGACCCCACAGGACAGCCCCTCCCTGTATACAGACTCCACAGGACAGCCCCTCCCTGTATACAGACCCCACAGGACAGCCCCTCCCTGTATACAGACCCCACAGGACAGCCCCCTCCCTGTATACAGACCCCACAGGACAGCCCCTCCCTATATACAGACCCCACAGGACAGCCCCCTCCCTGTATACAGACCCCTCCCTGTATACAGACCCCACAGGACAGCCCCTCCCTGTATACAGACCCCACAGGACAGCCCCTCCCTGTATACAGACCCCACAGGACAGCCCCCTCCCTGTATACAGACCTAACAACAGCCCCCTCCCTGTATACAGACCTCACAGGACAGCCCCTCCCTGTATACAGACCCCACAGGACAGCCCCCTCCCTGTATACAGACCCCACAGGACAGCCCCCTCCCTGTATACAGACCCCACAGGACAACCCCTCCCTGTATACAGACCCCACAGGACAGCCCCTCCCTGTATACAGACCCCACAGGACAGCCCCCTCCCTGTATACAGACCCCACAGGACAACCCCTCCCTGTATACAGACCCCACAGGACAGCCCCTCCCTGTATACAGACCCCACAGTTATCCGCTCCCTGTATACAGACCCCACAGGACAGCCCCTCCCTGTATACAGACCCCACAGGACAGCTCCCTCCCTGTATACAGACCCCACAGGACAGCTCCCTCCCTGTATACAGACCCCACACACCAGTCCTCTCCCCTGTATACAGACCCCACAGGACAGCCCCCTCCCTGTATACAGACCCCACAGGACAGCCCCCTCCCTGTATACAGACCCCACAGGACAGCCCCCTCCCTGTATACAGACCCCACAGGACAGCCCCCTCCCTGTATACAGACCCCACAGGACAGCCCTCTCCCTGTATACAGACCCCACAGGACAGCCCCCTCCCTGTATACAGACCCCACAGGACAGCCCCTCCCTGTATACAGACCCCACAGGACAGCCCCCTCCCTGTATACAGACCCCACACACCAGCCCCCCCTGTATACAGACCCCACAGGACAGCCCCTCCCTGTATACAGACCCCACAGGACAGCCCCTCCCTGTATACAGACCCCACACACCAGCCCCCCCCCTGTATACAGACCCCACACACCAGTCCTCTCCCTGTATACAGACCCCGCAGGACAGCCCCCTCCCTGTATACAGACCCCACAGGACAGCCCCCTCCCTGTATACAGACCCCACAGGACAGCCCCCTCCCTGTATACAGACCCCACAGGACAGCCCCCTCCCTGTATACAGACCCCACAGGACAGCCCATCCCTGTATACAGACCCCACAACAGCCCCTCCCTGTATACAGACCCCACAGGACAGCCCCCTCCCTGTATACAGACCCCACAGGACAGCCCCCTCCCTGTATACAGACCCAACAACAGCCCCCTCCCTGTATACAGACCTAACAACAGCCCTCTCCCTGTATACAGACCCCACAGGACAGCCCCCTCCCTGTATACAGACCCCACAGGACAGCCCCTCCCTGTATACAGACCCCACAGGACAGCCCCTCCCTGTATACAGACCCCACAGGACAGCCCCCTCCCTGTATACAGACCCCACAGGACAGCCCCCTCCCTGTATACAGACCCCACAGGACAGCCCCCTCCCTGTATACAGACCCCACAGGACAGCCCCCTCCCTGTATACAGACCCCACAACAGCCCCCTCCCTGTATACAGACACCACAGGACAACCCCTCCCTGTATACAGACCCCACAGGACAGCCCCCTCCCTGTATACAGACCCCACAGGACAGCCCCCTCCCTGTATACAGACCCCACACACCAGTCCTCTCCCCTGTATACAGACCCCACAGGACAGCCCCCTCCCTGTATACAGACCCCACACACCAGTCCTCTCCCTGTATACAGACCCCGCAGGACAGCCCCCTCCCTGTATACAGACCCCACAGGACAGCTCCCTCCCTGTATACAGACCCCACAGGACAGCCCCCTCCCTGTATACAGACCCCACAGGACAGCCCCCTCCCTGTATACAGACCCCACAGGACAGCCCCTCCCTGTATACAGACCCCACAGGACAGCCCCCTCCCTGTATACAGACCCCACAGGACAGCCCCTCCCTGTATACAGACCCCACAGGACAGCCCCCTCCCTGTATACAGACCCCACAGGACAGCCCCTCCCTGTATACAGACCCCACACACCAGTCCTCTCTCCCTGTATATAGACCCCACAGGACAGCCCCCTCCCTGTATACAGACCCCACACACCAGTCCTCTCCCCTGTATACAGACCCCACAGGACAGCCCCCTCCCTGTATACAGACCCCACAGGACAGCCCCTTCCCTGTATACAGACCCCACAGGACAGCCCCCTCCCTGTATACAGACCCCACAGGACAGCCCCTCCCTGTATACAGACCCCACAGGACAGCCCCCTCCCTGTATACAGACCCCACAGGACAGCCCCCTCCCTGTATACAGACCCCACAGGACAACCCCTTCCTGTATACAGACCCCACAGGACAGCCCCCTCCCTGTATACAGACCCCACAGGACAGCCCCTCCCTGTATACAGCCCCCTCCCTGACCCCGCATCACACTGATACTACACAGAGAGGGGACCCCGCATCACACTGATACTACACAGAGAGGGACCCCGCATCACACTGATATACACAGAGAGGGGGGACCCCGCATCATACTGATAATACACAGAGAGGGGGGACCCCACATCACCCTGATACTACACAGAGAGGGGGGACCCCGCATCATACTGATAATACACAGAGAGGGACCCCGCATCACACTGATATACACAGAGAGGGGGGACCCCGCATCACACTGATAATACACAGAGAGGGACCCCGCATCACACTGATACTACACAGAGAGGGACCCCGCATCATACTGATACTACACAGAGAGGGGGGACCCCGCATCACACTGATACTACACAGAGAGGGGGGACCCCGCATCACACTGATAATACACAGAGAGGGACCCCGCATCACACTGATACTACACAGAGAGGGGGGACCCCGCATCACACTGATACTACAGAGAGGGACCCCGCATCACACTGATAATACACAGAGAGGGGGGACCCCGCATCACACTGATAATACACAGAGAGGGGGGACCCCGCATCACACTGATACTACACAGAGAGGGGGGACCCCGCATCACACTGATAATACACAGAGAGGGGGGACCCCGCATCACACTGATAATACACAGAGAGGGGGGACCCCACATCACACTGATACTACACAGAGAGGGGGGACCCCGCATCACACTGATACTACACAGAGAGGGGGGACCCCACATCACACTGATACTACACAGAGAGGGACCCCGCATCACACTGATACTACACAGAGAGGGGGACCCCGCATCACACTGATACTACACAGAGAGGGGGGACACCGCATCACACTGATACTACACAGAGAGGGGGGACCCCGCATCACACTGATACTACACAGAGAGGGGGGACCCCGCATCACACTGATAATACACAGAGAGGGGGGACCCCGCATCACACTGATACTACACAGAGAGGGGACCCCGCATCAAACTAATATTATACAGAGAGGGGGGACCCCGCATCACACTGATACTACACAGAGAGGGGGGACCCCGCATGACACTGATACTATACAGAGGGGGGACCCCGCATCACACTGATAATACACAGAGAGGGGGAACCTCGCATCACACTGATAATACACAGAGAGGGGGGACCCCGCATCACACTGATACTACACAGAGAGGGGGGACCCCGCATCACACTGATACTACACAGAGAGGGGGACCCCGCATCACACTGATACTACACAGAGAGGGACCCCACATCACACTGATATACACAGAGAGGGACCCCGCATCACACTGATACTACACAGAGAGGGGGGACCCCGCATCACACTGATATACACAGAGAGGGGGGACCCCGCATCACACTGATACTACACAGAGAGGGGGGACCCCGCATTACACTGATACTACACAGAGAGGGGGGACCCCGCATCACACTGATATACACAGAGAGGGGGGACCCCGCATCACACTGATACTACACAGAGAGGGGGGACCCCGCATCACACTGATACTACACTAAGAGGGGGGACCCTGCATCACACTGATACTACACAGAGAGGGGGGACCCCGCATCACACTGATACTACACAGAGAGGGACCCCGCATCACACTGATACTACACAGAGAGGGGGGACCCCGCATCACACTGATACTACACAGAGAGGGACCCCGCATCACACTGATACTACACAGAGAGGGACCCCGCATCACACTGATATACACAGTGAGGGGGGACCCCGCATCACACTGATATACACAGAGAGGGGGGACCCTGCATCACACTGATATACACAGAGAGGGGGGACCCCACATCACACTGATATACACAGAGAGGGACCCCGCATCATACTGATACTACACAGAGAGGGACCCCGCATCACACTGATACTACACAGAGAGGGGGGACCCCGCATCACACTGATACTACACAGAGAGGGACCCCGCATCACACTGATACTACACAGAGAGGGGGGACCCCGCATCACACTGATACTAAACAGAGAGGGACCCCGCATCACACTGATACTACACAGAGAGGGACCCCGCATCACACTGATACTACACAGAGAGAGGGACCCCGCATCACACTGATACTACACAGAGAGGGGGGACCCCACATCACACTGATATACACAGAGAGGGACCCCGCATCATACTGATACTACACAGAGAGGGACCCCGCATCACACTGATACTACACAGAGAGGGGGGACCCCGCATCACACTGATACTACACAGAGAGGGACCCCGCATCACACTGATACTACACAGAGAGGGGGGACCCCGCATCACACTGATACTACACAGAGAGGGGGGACCCCGCATCACACTGATACTACACAGAGGGGGGACCCCGCATCACACTGATATGCACAGAGAGGGGGGACCCCGCATCACACTGATAATACACAGAGAGGGACCCCGCATCACACTGATACTACACAGAGAGGGGGGACCCCGCATCACACTGATACTACACAGAGAGGGACCCCGCATCACACTGATATACACAGAGAGGGACCCCGCATCACACTGATACTACACAGAGAGGGGGGACCCCGCATCACACTGATACTACACAGAGAGGGACCCCGCATCACACTGATACTACACAGAGAGGGGGGACCCCGCATCACACTGATATACACAGAGAGGGGGGACCCCGCATCATACTGATACTACACAGAGAGGGATCCCGCATCACACTGATACTACACAGAGAGGGGGGACCCCGCATCACACTGATATTCACAGAGAGGGGGGACCCCGCATCACACTGATATACACAGAGAGGGGGGACCCCGCATCACACTGATACTATACACAGAGAGGGGGGACCCCGCATCACACTGATATTCACAGAGAGGGGGGACCCCGCATCACACTGATAATACACAGAGAGGGGGGACCCCGCATCACACTGATACTACACAGAGAGGGGGGACACCGCATCACACTGATACTACACAGAGAGGGGGGACCCCGCATCACACTGATACTACACAGAGAGGGGGGACCCCGCATCACACTGATAATACACAGAGAGGGGGGACCCCGCATCACACTGATACTACACAGAGAGGGGACCCCGCATCAAACTAATATTATACAGAGAGGGGGGACCCCGCATCACACTGATACTACACAGAGAGGGGGGACCCCGCATGACACTGATACTATACAGAGGGGGGACCCCGCATCACACTGATAATACACAGAGAGGGGGAACCTCGCATCACACTGATAATACACAGAGAGGGGGGACCCCGCATCACACTGATACTACACAGAGAGGGGGGACCCCGCATCACACTGATACTACACAGAGAGGGGGACCCCGCATCACACTGATACTACACAGAGAGGGACCCCACATCACACTGATATACCCAGAGAGGGACCCCGCATCACACTGATACTACACAGAGAGGGGGGACCCCGCATCACACTGATATACACAGAGAGGGGGGACCCCGCATCACACTGATACTACACAGAGAGGGGGGACCCCGCATTACACTGATACTACACAGAGAGGGGGGACCCCGCATCACACTGATATACACAGAGAGGGGGGACCCCGCATCACACTGATACTACACAGAGAGGGGGGACCCCGCATCACACTGATACTACACTAAGAGGGGGGACCCTGCATCACACTGATACTACACAGAGAGGGGGGACCCCGCATCACACTGATACTACACAGAGAGGGACCCCGCATCACACTGATACTACACAGAGAGGGGGGACCCCGCATCACACTGATACTACACAGAGAGGGACCCCGCATCACACTGATACTACACAGAGAGGGACCCCGCATCACACTGATATACACAGTGAGGGGGGACCCCGCATCACACTGATATACACAGAGAGGGGGGACCCTGCATCACACTGATATACACAGAGAGGGGGGACCCCACATCACACTGATATACACAGAGAGGGACCCCGCATCATACTGATACTACACAGAGAGGGACCCCGCATCACACTGATACTACACAGAGAGGGGGGACCCCGCATCACACTGATACTACACAGAGAGGGACCCCGCATCACACTGATACTACACAGAGAGGGGGGACCCCGCATCACACTGATACTAAACAGAGAGGGACCCCGCATCACACTGATACTACACAGAGAGGGACCCCGCATCACACTGATACTACACAGAGAGAGGGACCCCGCATCACACTGATACTACACAGAGAGGGGGGACCCCACATCACACTGATATACACAGAGAGGGACCCCGCATCATACTGATACTACACAGAGAGGGACCCCGCATCACACTGATACTACACAGAGAGGGGGGACCCCGCATCACACTGATACTACACAGAGAGGGACCCCGCATCACACTGATACTACACAGAGAGGGGGGACCCCGCATCACACTGATACTACACAGAGAGGGGGGACCCCGCATCACACTGATACTACACAGAGGGGGGACCCCGCATCACACTGATATGCACAGAGAGGGGGGACCCCGCATCACACTGATAATACACAGAGAGGGACCCCGCATCACACTGATACTACACAGAGAGGGGGGACCCCGCATCACACTGATACTACACAGAGAGGGACCCCGCATCACACTGATATACACAGAGAGGGACCCCGCATCACACTGATACTACACAGAGAGGGGGGACCCCGCATCACACTGATACTACACAGAGAGGGACCCCGCATCACACTGATACTACACAGAGAGGGGGGACCCCGCATCACACTGATATACACAGAGAGGGGGGACCCCGCATCATACTGATACTACACAGAGAGGGATCCCGCATCACACTGATACTACACAGAGAGGGGGGACCCCGCATCACACTGATATTCACAGAGAGGGGGGACCCCGCATCACACTGATAATACACAGAGAGGGGGGACCCCGCATCACACTGATATACACAGAGAGGGGGGACCCCGCATCACACTGATACTATACACAGAGAGGGGGGACCCCGCATCACACTGATATTCACAGAGAGGGGGGACCCCGCATCACACTGATATACACAGAGAGGGGGGACCCCGCATCACACTGATATACACAGAGAGGGGGCCTGCGGGGCACTGCCCCTGTGTTGTACAATGATAACATATGATGAGGCGTGAACCATCCGGACGCTATTTGCGCAGTGCGCTCCTTATGGGATTTCCACCTTCTCTCCGCAGACTGCGCTGTGAGGAGCGACAAAGGGCAGATCCGCCTCCCGTATCCCAAACTGCGAGCGACTGAAGGACGGACGGTGGGAACATGGAAATGGTAATAGGAGATTTTATTTCTTTTAAAGAAGCTGAATGTCAAGTTTAGATTTTCGGATATAGTTGGACTGCACAAGCGTGTCGGTGAATGTGCGTGACCCGGAAGTGGTCATCAGACGCCAGTGTTCAGCCGCCGTCCTAGGGTATATATATGAGGAGTGTGTGTGTTTGTATAGCCTGAGAAAGGCCCAAACGCCTTGCTGTCGATAAGTCATCATTGAAGTCAGTCGGGGTGTCAGCGGAGTTGCAGCGAGCATCATTATGGCAGCGTTTTCTATGTGTCTATTCTACTCTAATGTTCTACCACACCAGCGCCTCCTATTGACGAGGGAATTTAGTCCGCGGGTCTGAAGCGGATGTTTGCTGCTTCTACGTCGGGGTTGGTATGGTTGTCTCTGGGAGGGTGGCAGTGGTCTGCCCACTCCTTAGCACCTCCATCCAGGGGAGTGGGGCACAGCTTGGCATGCTGGTCTCTCCTACATCTGGTTATACCACACCAGAATGCGCCCTTTGCTTCTTCTCACTATACTTCACAGCTCCGGTGACTTTCCTTGTTTTTAAGGGGTGGAATTCTGTATTTTGTGATTTGTTATTATTTTATTACTCGTGATCCTTAATAAAGTATTATATATCGGTTACTGTCTTGGTGTGCCAAGTTTTATTTCTATATACACTGGTACCTCGGTTTAAGAGTAACTTGGATTGAGAGTGTTTTGTAAGAAGAGATCACAGATTTTCCAAATAGTGACTTGGTGTAAGAGCATTGCTTTGGTGTAAGAGCTCCCTGTACTGGGTGGGAGGGGAGTGGGGGAGGGGCATGGTCTGCATAGTGGGGTCTACAGCCCTGTACTCTGACCCAGGAAGTCTCCCTCACCTTCCAAATCGTAGCAGATCCACTTCAGGCTGGGGCTTACATCAGGGGACAGGACTGTGGGGGTAATCTCTCCATAGCTGTAACCCCTCTCTCCCCGGACAGAGAGCGCTGCATGTATGTGCCCACATCTGTCCTGCTCATTCCTTCCTGCCCCCTGCAGTCTCTGTCAGTCCTTGTGTTTCCCATCTTCTCCATTACTGTACAGTAACTTATAATATCACAGATTCAGTAAGGTGCTGGGAGTTCAACCAAAGGCAATTGAGGAAGGAGTGATAATAATAACGGTGTCTTGAAGTTTAAAAGAAAATTCCTGTTGGACAGGGTTCCCGGGAAGGGCGATGTAGGTCTGGAAGATGGGTGTCCGCAGGTCAGGTGTGTCACGACTGTGAGTATTGGTGTTTGCTGGATGTGTGCCTTCGGGAAACCCCCCTCTCTGAACTTTATGTAGCAGGGGATAAGTTACAGTTTGCACTAGAATATTTTTAGTTTATAAAGTAATAATGTTTTTATTACATATTCTATTTCTTGGAATACATGTTAAATGATGGTTGTTTACAATAAAGCCGTGGCCTTTTTCTACCATTTAACCGTGTTTGTGTGTGGGTTCTTTGGTTGGGTGGGTAAACGTACACGGAGATCACCTCTCCCTCAGTCCAGTTGACTTTCATTGTTTGTTTCATCTGTTCTACATGTTTTTTTAGAATTTAAAATCATATTTTGGGTGTGGAACCAATTGTTTGCATTCCTCTTATTTCTTATGGGAAAATTTGCTTTGGTAATTATGGTAATGAGCTGAGATGAGTCTAACGTCCATAGGAGACGACGGACGAGTCCAACTTATTCATGAGGTCCTCTTCTCGTCACCGCCCATCCACGCCTCCTGGAACTTGATTGACGTCTTCAGTTTTCTGACGAATTCCCGTGCAGGCGCCGTTGCGATGGTCTCGTCACCTCTTCTGCGCCTGCGCAGTAAACAGGATACGTGCTCGAGACAATCGGCGCACGCGCAGTAAACAGTGAAGCTGCGGAGTGGCTTCAATTGTGAACGACGCCTGCGCGGGATCCGGCGAGAAGAAAGAAGACGAGGAGGAAGAAGACCTGGCGTCAATCAAGTGTCGGAGAGAAGGCTGGACTTTGGGCCTGGCGGCGCTCATTACCATAATGGGCGCGAGAAGAAGAATCAGCAATTTCTCTGTGTCAACAAAGGGATCCGGGACGGGACCAGGAGCGATGTGGTAAGTATATTGACCTTTATGTCACTATATGTCAGTTTCTGCCGGGGCCACGGGGTGAATGGTTCCCTTTAAGTGCGCTTTATAAATAAATAATAATTCTGGTTGGCTGCACATTCTTTAGCTTTTCTTGATATGAGTTTGTCTATTGTTGTCTATGTCCTTGAGTCTTGCTGGAAAGCATGTCACTAAAAGCAGGATTACTTAGGGAGCATCTTATTTTCAGTAGCCCATGACAGCACCCCTGGAGAGCACCTCCCACCGCAGGACAGGAAACCTGAGAAGATAAAAGCTTGACACACCTCAGTTCTGACAAAAGTACTCTAGCGGCGCAATATGCACAGTACATAAGAAATCAATAAACATATTAAAAACAGCAACATCCGGCCTGACCCAACAGCAAAGGGGCAGGGTATTTAAGAGGGGTGCTGTCATGGGCTACCGAAAACAAGATTACCCATAAAGTAATCTTGTTTTTATCCTAGCGCCCTATGACAGCACCTCTGGAGGACTAGAATAGAAACATAATAATTAGGGACTACAGCTGACAAAACCTTGTGGCCAAAAGCTAAATCTGACCGTGGTCTTACCTGTAATCTGCAATGTTTAAGGAACGTGGCTGCCTTACAGATCTAGTCCAAGGAAGCGTGTGCTCGCTCAGCCCAGGATGTTGCTATGGGTCTAGTAGAGTGAGCTGTAAGGACTTTCCCCCCCAACTGGTGTATGCTAGTGAGATAGCTTGTTTGATCCATCTGCTCACAGAAGTTTTTGATGCAGCCTTGCCTTTGTTAGGGCCCAAAAATTGTAACAGAAGAATTTCAGACGGAATTCGTTTGTTTTTTCTAAATATTTTAGAAGGCATCTTCTAACGTCTAGAGCAGCGCTTCTCAAACTTTTTCTACTGGAGCCTCACCCAGCAGACCAGGGCAATGTCTGGGCCTCACCAGACTGACTAATAGGGCCGGGGCCTCACCATCCGTTGTGAAAATCCATTTAAAAGCTGAACATAATACTAGAGCTACCTTTCACCCATCTTCCACGTTCTATATACTAATAAAGCAAGTACACAATAAATTAATAATGTTGTTTAAATGGACATTTTTGCAAACAGCAAAAGGACTGTGCAGATCATAGGTTACTTTTGTGAAAACTGACTCCCCAGCTGGGCCTCACCAACAACTAGGGGGCGCCTCACCAACAACTAGGGGGCGCCTCACAGTTTGAGAAGCACTGGTCTAGAGTATGAAAAATAATCTCTTTCTGGTTGTTAGGATTACTGCAGAAGGAAGGTAAGATTATTTCCTGATTTTTGTGAAACTCTGAGACAACTTTTGTTTTCATCACCACCCTATCACCCAAGACCTGAGTGTATGGAGGGAAGGCTGATAGGGTCTGGATTTCACTTACGCTTCTAGCCATTGTGATTGCTAGTAAAAAGGTCATCTTGATGTAAGCAGTTTAATTGAAAGATAAAGGCTCAAATGGAGCGTAGGTTACTGAACGAGAGGCTGCTGTTATAAACCTCTCTACAAGAGTGTTTTCTGTTAGTTTGCAATTTAGAAATCTGTACTTTCAAGGTACTGGGGCTGAGGCCCGTCTCCAAACCTGCTTGCAGAAAATTAAGAATGAGCAGAATATTTGGTTTGTGTAAAAGGTCTTACTGACCCTGAGAAAATCTAAAGGAAACCTCGCAACACACACTAAAATAGATATTTGACGTCACATCTTTCCTGCTGGCAAGTAAGGTGTTTATGACCGCATCTGAAAACCCTCTTCTTTTTAGAATGATCCGTTCAGCATCCAAACAGTCAATTGTAGATGCAGGGAACCCTGCGACAGGAGATCCTTGATCTCTGGGAGCACCCACGGCTGACTTACTGATAGTGTCCCTACATAATAGAACCATGGCCTTCTGGACCAGAAGAGTGCCACCAGAAGAATTGTTGCTTTGTCTTGCCGTACCTTTTTGATGATCCTGAGGATGAGGCAGAAGGGAGTAAAGGGAGGCATATCCTTTCTTTTCCCCATTGAAGGGAGAAGGTATCGATTGTTGACGGAAAGTCCAGCGGGTTGAGAGAGCAAAACCTATGAACCTTCTTTTTTTCTCTTGTAGCAAAGAGATTTATTGTTGGAGAACCGTACCTTTGTGTTATTTGATGGAATACTTGACTGTTCAGCGACCACTCTGTCTGATGCAGATGGACCCGACTTAGGAAATCTGCAACTTGATTTTCTTTCCCTTTCAATGGACGGCTGTTAGCGACTTCAAAGTCTCCTCTGCAAAGGAAAAAATCTGAAAGAACAGACTCAAGAGAGGGTGAGACCTTGTTCCACCCTACTTGTTTATATATGACACAGCTGTTGTCATGTCCAAATAAATTAGAACATGATTGTCTTGAATTTGATATTTCAAGTCCCTCAGTGCCCTCATAATGGCCAGTAACCGTTTGAAGTTTGAAGAATTGTTTCAGTCTTGAGGAGTCCAACAACCCTGGCGCAGATGGTTGCCTAGGTGAGCTCCCCATCCCCACCGACTGGGATCCTCGGTTATCCTCACCACTGGCTAAGGACACCAATGAATCCCTGTAGAGAGGTTCTGGAGATTTAACCACCATTGCAGTGACAGTCTGGCTTTGGAAGAGAGGGCAAATGGAAGATGTAATGTTTCCTGAGTCCCATCCCAGGCTGTCAGGATATTGTTTTGTAACTCCCTTGACCTGATCGGTGCCCATCTTAGTGCTGGGATGCAGGAAGTTAAAAGTCCCAAGACTGACATAGCCTCTCTCAAGGATGGCCTGTAAGTTAGAAAAAGCATTTGAACTCTGTTCCTCACTGCCTGCTGTTTAGCCTCTGGAAGAAAGTTCATCCAGGAGCACCCCCAGAAAAATCCAGAGGGGATGGAATTAATTGGATTTCTTGATATTTATGTTCCATCCCAACAACTTTATCACTTGAGATGCCTGATCAAGATGGAGATGAAGAGTCTGGACAAAATCTGCTATTAGTAGGAAGTTGTCCAAGTATGGAACCAGTACTGTATCCTTCTTCTTTTAAAGACTGCCATATCTGCGACTACTTTTGTGAAGGCTCTTGGAGCTTGAGAAACCCAGATGGGAAGAGCTTTGTACTGAAAATGAGTCCATTGGCCTTATGGCCCTATTCCACGGGTCGTTGGAGGAGCAAACGAGCGCTGTCAGCGCTCGTTTGCTCCTCGTTCGCCGCTCGCTGCCGCCGCTATTCAACGCGGCTGCAGCGAGCGGGTGAGTGCGGGAGGGGGCGGCGGGGAGCTGCGGGGGGGCTGCCCGGGGGATCGCTAGATCGTCCGGGCAGCCCATAGGATATAGCAGCGTCTGCTGACGATGCTCCTATTCAACGGAGCGACGGCAGCAGATCGCTGCTATATCAGTCGCTTGTTTTTCAACATGTTGAAAAACAAGCGACTGCAACGATCAGCCGACATGAACGATGTCGGCTGATCGTTGCACTCTATTCCACGGGACAATTATCGTCCGTAGCGGTCGATATCGTCCGAAAACGAACGATAATCGTTCCGTGGAATAGGGCCATTAGAGAAACACTGAAAAACTTTTGATGAAAGGGATGAATTGGTATGTGATAATAGGCGTCTTCCAAGTCTATTGAGGCTATCAGGAAATTTGGAAACAATAGATGTATAGCAGACTTTAGGGACTCCATTCAAAATGTTTGTACTTCAGGTAATGATTTAGACCTTTCAGGTTGATAATCACACGATATGAGCCGTTCAGCTTCGTGACCAAAAACAAAGAGGAATAAAATCCCTTCCACTGTTCTGAGGGATATACCGGGGTCAGGACGTTTGTCTACCAAAGTCAAGACTTCCAACTCCAGACCTGATTGTTTTGCTGTCTGACAATACTCTGGTGGAAAAGTATCTGTCTGTTGGGAAGCTATTGAACTCCAACAGCAGAGCACAGGAGATGGTACTCAGGACCCATGGGCTGGAGGAAATTTCCCTCCAGGCTGGGACGAAAAAGGACAGTTGCCACCCCCCACGGACAACCACCATTGCTGGGAGTCTTTAGACTTGTCCTTCCTGGAAATAAAACTTTACCGGAGACTTTAAACCTTTTATTAGTGTCCTTGCGGGATCTAAATGGTCTTTTAACTTGAAAAAACTCTTGCGATTTCGTTTGAGCTGGGAAACCCTTCTTATCTGAGGCTTTTTCAAGAAGAGAATCTAGTACTGGGCTGAAGAGGAATTCTCCATCACAGGGTATAGCACATAATTTACCCTTGGATGCCGCATCCCCCTTCCAGGATTTTATTCAGACTGCCCACCTAGCAGAGTTGGATAGTGCAGCAGCCCTAGCTGTCTAGAATCTACAGAGGCATCTGCTAGGAAGTCAGCTGCTTAAGATACCAGGAAATCTTCAAGGATTTTAGCCTTTGCATGATCTTTAGATAACTGAGTTTTTAGGTCTCCCAGCCATGCTCAGAGAGCGGGCAACGCATGTAGGAATCACATTTGTTCTTAATGCTTCTGTCGCTTCCTCCCAAGTTTTTACAATTGTAATATTTCGCCTTCCGATCCATAGGATCAGGAAGGGACCCAAGGTCTTCAAACAGTATGCTATCTTTCTTTGTGATTTTGGATACGGTGGCATAAACTGAAGGTGTTTTCTCCCAACCTTCAGAATCCGATTCTTCAAAGGGATATTTCCTCTAGAAGAAGCGGGGAATGTAAAATTTCTATCAGAATTATCCCATTCCTTTTTTATGAGACTTAATATTTTGATGAAGGAAGAAATACGACTTTTCTTCGGACCTTACACTTCATACAGAGCATACTCAGCAGATTTAGGTTGTTTGAGGTCTTCTATTTTCATGGAAGTTCTAATTGCTTTTATGAGCCAATTTGTGTCCTCTGCAGGGAATTACGGCTTACCAGATGTAGATTCCCTTTCTTCATCAGAGGATGCGATAGCCTAAACTTCACCTTCTTGTAAATCAGCCCAATCTGCTGATTGGACCCTGATGGACCCACAATATCTGGCTGGGCAGGCATAGTCAGCTTGCTGATAGACAATTTTACTTCATCTTTGATGATCTTTTTAATACTATCAGGCAGAGCTGCAGACTCACTAGCCACCAAGGCATCTATGCATTAATGCATCTATGCTGGGAGATTTCTAAAACAGCAAGAAACCCAATTACTAAATATAAAAAAAACAAAAACAAGGACCTTTCACCCAACCTAAATGGGACCGGACTAGAGGTCCTGGAGCTCCTTCTATCGCTTTTATCATGCTCTCTCCTCTCATGGCGTCCTTTGTCCCCTCCTAATGGCTGCAGGAAGTGTACCAGACTGGCTGTATGGATAACGGGCTGGCTGGTGGGGGTCTCGGTGCCTCCAGACGCCAACAAGGCCTCAGACGCCTCTTTCCCGGGCCCAGCGCCAGAAGTGACACTTCCAGCCCAGAAGTCGTCATCAAGCGGCGCCGGATGTCACTAGCACATTGTACGCGCGCCGACTTCAGAGTCCCGTGAAGCCAGAACAGACGCACATGGATGCCTGGATGTCCTGTGCTGCCACTACCTGCTATGCCCCAAGCTAGAAACACAGCCGAGCGGCAGTCCGATGAGACCCCCAGTAGGCTTCATAGCTGTTCCAAGGAGGAGACTTATGCCGCCAGGGAGCCCCACTGTGCAAGCAGCAAACGGAGGACCTGCAGCCCTGGAAAAGTATTCAGCTTCATTCCCAAACAGGAGCGCTCTTCCCAGGCCTCCCATCTGCAGGACCAGAAACCTAAACTGAGATGTGTGTCTAGCTTTTATCTCCTGCAGTGGGAGGCGCTCTCTCATAGGGCGTTAGGGTAAATGCTGGCAATATGGCTGCCCCCATAACAATGTACAAAAAGTGAAAAAAGTTAAATTTAAAGTCAGAAAATATAAACAGATTAGCATAAAAGAACAAGTTTTAGTACCTGACTCTAATCAGTAAATGAAAATTTAGGTGACACTTTCCCTTTAAGACACATACTAAATGCAGAAGCTGCTGCCCACTATACATTGTGTTTGCTGCAGGATATAATCTAAGAACTAAGGACGCTCGGCCCTAAGGGTAAATAACTCCGGGCTGCAGAATCTATAATACAGGGGCTTTTATTTTACATTTAGGGAAACTTTTAGTTGTGTTGAAGGATTTGTATTATTTTTTTGTAAACAGCTAAAAGTTTGTAAATTAGGTTTATTTGCTAAATTTACAATGGGGTGGGCTGTTTATATTTGCGGCATCCATCCACGCTGTATAAACTGGTCTCTACAAGTCTGTACCATGACCAGTGTAACCTCCCCATCAGTAACGTCCAAGGCGATAGGTTTCAGAGTGGCACATTGGACCAGTGTAACATGCAATAGGGTGGCACATTGTAATCTCAAGCAGTACTGCACAGAAAGCAGACAACGGACAGGTCACTCAGCCATCCCAAACTATAACTAATTATTTTACACTTTTTCCAATGGAATTTATCTTCTAATTATAGTCCATCAATTTTTGGCTGACAAATAATAGCCACACGGCCACCAGCCTGCCACTCATCGGAGAACTGCCCTTTACATAAAGAAACGATGCTCCCAATGTGCACGGAGTGAAAGTATTTTACTTAGTAGCAGAACTTTCCCTATCTAGTCACTGAGGTGGCAGCATTATGGTCTGGGGGCCCTGAAAAAAATCTGGGTATGAATCAAACCTTGAAGATCACGTACATCTATTCCTGCCAGTTGTCTCCTCTGGGTGGATGAAATAGTCCAGTAAAACAATATAACAAGCAATACAGTCAGATGTCTGTGTGTGATGCAGTTAGTTGTCACCGGTATCTGGAGCCATGCTATCAGGACCATACAGAGTCACTCCGCACCCGTCCGTCACTCTGTATTAGATGATGGTCACAATAATGGACTCCACTGTGTACATCCTCATAAGATAATCTGAGGTGTCCCACTGGGGACAGGACTGATGTGACGAGACCAGCTCACAGCGGCTCAATGGTTAGTACTGTAACCGTGCTGTGCCAAGGTCCTGGGTCCAAAGGCAACATCTGGAAAGAGTTTGTATGTTCTCTCCATGTTTGTGGGGGTTCCCACAGTGTTCTCCAGTTTCCTCCCAAAACATACAGATAGGTCAATCTAGATTGTAAGCCCTAATAGGGACAGGGACCAAAATTGGCAAAATGTATGAAGTGCCGCAGAATCAACTATTATCAGTGCATTATTATTATTAAAGGGGTACTCCTGGCGGAGGGGCTTTTTTGCCTATGGCCGGGGAGGTGAATGAGAGCAACGACGTCCACTTATCTCCCCGTTTACATCGCTGGGTCCCGGATTGCACCGCTCCTTGATCTCTAACGCAGGCTTGAGACGTGAAGTTTCAAGTCCACTCAGCGGCAGGGATCCCGCCTCTGCCACAGACTGCATGAGCGGACTTAAAAAGTCACACTGGAGGCGGGGAGGTAAGTGGATGTCATTGCCCTCATCCACCTCCTTCCCGGCCATAGGTGAAAAAGCCCCCCAGCCCAGAGTACCCCTTTAAAGGCACAGGGGGTGCTATATACAGTAAATACACACACTATAATAAAACAGACAGAATTTCCCCAACATTGATCTTTTATTACGAGTCTGTGATCATATAAATGGCCGTGCTGCTCTGGGCGCCTGTCGACAGCATGGGTAGCGCACACAGGCGGCTGAATGATTGATCTACACTGCTAACGTAAACAGAAGAGGAATCAAAAGCAGTGATACGGTGCATTTAGACGGACAAAAAGGACTCTAACAAGGTGAAGATTGCTTCTCCATGGCAGGCCGGCCCTGGCAAACGTGAAACGTGTCCTATGCATACTGTAGGTGTGACATGGGAGGCATCTATGGTGCATTCATTCTCACAGTCCAACCACGTCTGTACTATGCAGTACCTATCTAGAGAGACACTTCTACCCTTACCCAACCCTGAATAAAAAAATAAATAACTTGCATTTCCACACACAACATGGCTGCCACCATCTAAAACTATTTGTTCAGTTTCCTGAGAGGAATTAAACGTAGGATTTTTACATCAGCCCAACGTCCACCCCATGCTGCCACCGCAGATTGTATTGCAGTAAGCTGATGAACTGCTTAGCACCATAGGGGGCACATGTATCAAGTATCGTGGTCAAGTCAGGCATCACGTGGAGAGTAGGCCACAGAAAACTCAGCATGGCCAATCTCTGACTACACCGAACACGGAGGGAAAATGAGGATTTACAAAGGAAGGAAACACAGAGGAGATCCTGCCCCTTCACAGCGGAAAGCATTGGTAACGGTAAAAGTCATTACTTACATGCACTAGACAGAAGCGCGCTGACCACAAGTGCATTGATAAAGTGCAGTATCAATGTGGATGGCCTTGGCCTACGCACCTCCCCCAATGCTCCACCAACAAAAAAAGGCCAAAAATTCACTCACATGACAAAAATCTTACAGGTTTCCTGACTTTGCAAGAGTGGATGCACCAACACCTCAACAGCACAGGCAATGATACAACATGAAGTAGTGGGTAAGAGCGCTGCCTCCCTTTGGTTTACTGGCAAATAGAGGCATAAACGTTAGGTGTGAATAAAACGCATACAATTAAAAAAAAAAAAAAAAACAACAACTTTAAATTATTACAATATGGAAGAGACCTGTAAAATTCTAGAGGATAAAACAAAAAAACATGAGCAGCACCAGCAAAGAAACGGAAAAAAAAAATCAAATGAAAAAAGTAAAAATTTCAAGACAATCAGGACCAAAGTGACCTTTTCTGAAAAGTCGGAGCGCTAAGCCCCCCCTCCCCAATCCCGTCCTCACACTATGGAAATAAAAATACAATACATATTTATGGCAGCTTTTAAAACCCTCCAGCACTTAAGTGTTCAAAGTACAGCACAAAAAATAAAAAAATAAAAATTGAACTACACTTTTTTGTTAACCATCATAGGCCTGGCAGGGAGTGCATTGTATCGTGAGGCTCCTCTCCAGGTCAACTCTTAGACCTTGCCCACCCCCTCTCCCGCAACTGCAACGCAACCGGGGGGTCTGGTAGCTAAGGGGTTAATAATATTGGCTCTACAATAATAGACGTTGCATCCCGTTGCCATGGTTGAGTGCTACCCTAGAGGACCCTCTCCACCTCCTCCTTTCCCCTTCGGTTTCCCCGCTGAATCATCGACAGCAGCCCAGGGCCCCTGCGGAGGTTTCGAGGCTGCTGTCTGTGTCTGAGGGCAGCGTCGGGTCTGTGGACATGGAGGAAGCATCGGCCGATGAGGAGGAGGTTTGAGGCTGGGAGCCATCAGTCACTGCTGCACCTGTGCTATGAGAAAACAGACAAGGGACTTAGCTGCAGTAAATGTCCTCAAACTACATCACGTTCCTAAAAAAACACAAACATCCCCACATATCCCAGTCACATGGGCAGAACTCTGTACTTGCACTGCCTGACACAACTAAGAGGGGCGCTCTCCCTGATCACAGACAATTCCTCCAAAGCAGCAATGAGCAAATGTAAGAAGAGTGCCCAGGCTTGGTCCCATGGCCGAACCCTCAGTGTGGGAAACTGGATGCCACCCAAGGGCTGCCAGAAAAGCATGGATACAGCCTATGGCCTATGTCACCTAGGCGGGGCTTCATAGCAGCTGGGGCCCTCTCCTATATAGACAGTGTCACCTAGGCGGGGCTTCACGGCAGTTGGGGCCCTCTCCTATATAGACAGTGTCACCTAGGCGGGGCTTCATGGCAGTTGGGCCCTCTCCCATATAGACAGTGTCACCTAGGCGGGGCTTCACGGCAGTTGGGGCCCTCTCCTATATAGACAGTGTCACCTAGGCGGGGCTTCACGGCAGTTGGGGCCCTCTCCTATATAGACAGTGTCACCTAGGCGGGGCTTCACGGCAGTTGGGGCCCTCTCCTATATAGACAGTGTCACCTAGGCGGGGCTTCACGGAAGTTAGGCCCTCTCCTATATAGACAGTGTCACCTAGGCGGGGTTTCACAGCAGTTAGGCCCCCTCTCCCCAGCGCCCAGGTGACACTGTCCACTGATGAAATTAAGTGAGAGTAAAGGGGGGGCAGTATCACTTTAATGACTTTCAGAGTTGGAAGTTTTCTCCTGTAGCCTTACAGTTCTGTAATACCGACACTACAGGATAAAAGTCTGTCTGCCTTCTAGCAGCCACCCACCCCACAGTCCCCTCCTCTGTACATCAATAATGACAGGTGCATTGTACCCCCCTGCTCCACCCGTCCCCATCATACACATCACACACATTATACACATAACACACATTATCGGGGCAACATTGTGCAAATGAAACCAACCTAAAGGTGCGGGCTGCCCCCGGATAACACCGTTCCTTGCTCTGTCCTCCCAATCCAGGACTTCTTTGTATATTAGCTCTGTAAGACACAACATATAAAACTGATAAAGCAGAATAGCGACGCTAGATGTGAACTGTAACCTACAGAATACAATGAAGACAGGTTGTTCCCCCAGAGCCTGGAAGAAGGGAGAGGGTTATGCCCTCAGAATTCCCTCAGGGGTATCGGAGGGGTTGGTGTGACAGAGCGGTCCAATATACTGGTGTATAGTCTCCCACAGCAACAGCGAGCCAGGTGACGGCGCCCACCGGAGGGAGGAGCCTGGCACAGGTGGGCATGCCATGATGATACAGGGGAGTCCTATCTGTGGTTTTCTGGGGATCTCATCTAGGGATGTGCCAAAATCAAAGGAACGCGGAACATAAATGACCATTGGATGACCATTACCGAACCATCAATACAGAGAGGATCAGACCTGACAAACCACCGAGAACATCTAAAGCCGGGAGAAACGCCAACCATGAGCATAAATGCAGGAATGTGTAGGAGGTGCTGTGTGTCACATGAGCACAGAGATGCCGGCCGCTCCCGGTGCTGTGTGCTCCTGGTGCTGTATCACATGACCACAGAGATGCCAGCCGCTCCTGGTGCTGCATCACATGACCACAGAGATGCCAGCCGCTCCTGGTGCTGTATCACATGACCACAGAGATGCCTGCCACTCCTGGTGCTGTATCACATGACCACAGAGATGCCGGCCGCTCTTGGTGCTGTGTGTCACATGACCACAGAGAGAGCGCAGGGTTAGAGCCCAGACATTACCTTTCCATTCCTCTATTGTATGTTCTCTCTCATCCAGCTGCTTATCTGGTATCTTTGGTGGCGGCTGTTCAAGAAAAGAGAGAAGAAAACAAAGACGTGTAACGTAAAACATGTAAACTGCAGGTAAGTACTAATCAGTACAGAACTATACACAAGATGAGGTGGTCAGGGGTGTGGGGGCTGTACACTATGGAGGATGGGGAGTCCCCATCAGTATCAGGCCTTCCTTCGTATGCACTTTATACATTGTTAGGGTTTACAGGGACAGGGTGATTGCACTTTATTAGGGCAGTAGCGGTTATTGTCCGTCCGTATTTTGCGTGACTCGGATGTGTACGGTGAGATTTCAGAGGATTCCCTTCTGCACTGTAATAACTAATTTTACAACCTCACAGATTCTACAGTAAAAGATGAGAAGAGATGAGAACACTCACAGCTTCGGCCTCTAGAGAGTCGTACCAAACGTTGATGTACGGGTGCAGCAGCGCCTCGTCCACCGAGATCCTCTTGGAAGCGTCAATTACTAACATTTTGGATAGCAGATCTCTGGCCTGGCTGGCTGTAAGAGAGAGACCGGGTTACAAGCCGCCAGCTATTGGATTAACAGAATTAACCACAAAGTGAACATACCACTGCTATATGGCCTTTATACATGAATGGATCAGCGGCACCAGCATCCCCACATCAGCGCCGATCCATTCATGTAAAAATAAAACCGCTGTACCACGGCTACACTCGCTTTAAAATGGAACGTGTCTCCTAGATTTTCTTTTCCTGAGTCAGATACTAAAACTTCTTTTATTCATATCTGTTTCTATTTTCTGACTTTTATTTTACCGTTTTTACATTGTTATGGGGGCGGCCATCTTGACTCATGGACATAGATGACAATAAACAGACTCTGTCCCCTAAGATGACTGTGAGACATTACTGAGCGCGCTCTGTGACCTGTGAAGAGGTCAGTCCACAGGGAGCTGCTATTGTCTCCTCTATCTACTGTTGTCACATGATGCTGCAATGCTTTACGGATCACTTTACCGCAGCCTCCTCTTATCCCCATAGACACAACAGTAAGTCTCAGCTTAGTTTTAGCCCCAGTGGTGAGAATGAGAACTGCAAGATATCAGGATTATTTTATTATATAATAAATGGAAAATTATAAAAAAAAAAAAAAAGTCACCAAAAATATTGTATAAATAATGTTTTCTGATGACATTTAGGGGTTAAACTTACGATGGGCTGGATTTATGTCTAGGTAATCCTATGTAGTGCACTGATCGGCAGACCGTCTGACAGTGATGTTGGGCGTCCCGGGAGGCCTCGTAGAGGCGGTGTTATACCGGCACCCCTCACTCATGGCTCAGGAAGGGTCCTGTATAGCCTGATCTCTCTTGTTCCATGCTCGGATCCGGTCCGTACACCATCTTACAGAACTTACCTTTTAACTTGTTGTGTTCGGAGTCTGCGGGAAACAAGACGTCTGGGAAGAGCTTCTCAAAGCTGTACCCCGCGTACTTGGGTCTGTTCTCCACGTAGGTGCGGACGGTGGGCTGCAGCTTCTTCATGAATTCAGGGCAGGGGGTTCCCAGCTGCTCGATCACTTTGTTCCACTGATCGATATCTGGGAGCGGAGCTCAGGAAAACGTATGGAATAACTGGAATCTCAGAAAGACCTAACAAAACCAAAACCACGTTCATGCGGGGACGGTGGAATATATGTCCTCCGGCGACACACAGAGTGAGTCCACAACGAATGTCAACTACAGAGCATCTCGAGAAAGCTGAGGCTGCCCCATGTGCCTGGCAGCATGACCATGGAGCTTATACAGGTTACAGACATCTATAGCCCCCCCCAGTGGTGATGGTGGGGGGCTGATGGACGCCATAGCTTCCACTCCCCGCTGACTATACAGTAACGTTACCATCTAATCTCAGGGACTAAGGCCTGGCCCTCCCCACCGAGGATCAGAGGTGTAGGGGAGATCAGTAAGGCTGACCCCTCATGCACAATAAACCTTCCGCTGTAGGGGGCACTGTGGTTGGTACAGATCATGGCACCACTGTAGGGGGCACTATGGCTGGTATAGACATGGAGGACTGTGCATGACACCGCTGTAGGGGGCACTATGGCTGGTATAAGCATGGAGGACTGTGTATGACACCGCTGTAGGGGGCACTGTGGTTGGTATAAGCATGGAGGACTGTGCATGGCACCGCTGTAGGGGGCACTATGGCTGGTATAAGCATGGAGGACTGTGCATGGCACCGCTGTAGGGGGCACTGTGGCTCGTACAGATAATGGAGGACTGTGTATGGCACCGCTGTAGGGGGCACTGTGGCTGGTACAACCATGGAGGACTGTGCATGGCACCGCTGTAGGGGGCACTGTGGCTGGTACAGATAATGGAGGACTGTGCATGGCACCGCTGTAGGGGGCACTGTGGCTGGTACAGATAATGGAGGACTGTGCATGGCACCGCTGTAGGGGGCACTGTGGCTGGTACAGATAATGGAGGACTGTGCATGGCACCGCTGTAGGGGGCACTGTGGCTGGTACAACCATGGAGGACTGTGCATGGCACCGCTGTAGGGGGCACTGTGGCTGGTACAACCATGGAGGACTGTGCATGGCACCGCTGTAGGGGGCACTGTGGCTGGTACAACCATGGAGGACTGTGCATGGCACCGCTGTAGGGGGCACTGTGGCTGGTACAACCATGGAGGACTGTGCATGGCACCGCTGTAGGGGGCACTGTGGCTGGTACAACCATGGAGGACTGTGCATGGCACCGCTGTAGGGGGCACTGTGGCTGGTACAGATAATGGAGGACTGTGTATGGCACCGCTGTAGGGGGCACTGTGGCTGGTACAGATAATGGAGGACTGTGTATGGCACCGCTGTAGGGGGCACTGTGGCTGGTACAACCATGGAGGACTGTGTATGGCACCGCTGTAGGGGGCACTGTAGATCATAGATTAGTTAGCTAATAAGCTAATGGGTGGCAGATAACCAATGGGTGGCAGATATAGGCCAAATTGGACGCTAGTGTGGGGGCCCCATTATACACTAGTGTAGGGGCCACATGATGTACATATACAGCAGTGACGCTCAGGACATCACAGATTTGTGCTTACAATATCCCCCAACATTACACGTCCCGAGGACGAGGACAGAGTCTCAGTCTACACAGGAAGGTGGAGGGGTCCTCTAGGTTTGGGGAGTGAAGGGTGGGGTGTAAGAGCCAATGGGAAGGATACGGTCTGAGCCGGGGAACAACACACCACCTTTGATCATCTCTCCCAAGATGCAACCCACTGACCAAATGTCAACTGAAAACAGAATGCAAGGAATTAGGAGAGAACGGACGGCAGCGGAGAGCAGACAAATGCAGCGGGAGTGCAGACATCGGCCGGGGAAAGCTGCTTCACCTTCTCAGATAGAAAATCCAAAACAAAAAGTGTTAAACGGCTTCCTGGCACATGAGGGACCATGATATCCTGGGTGAGAATGAGCCCAATAAACAGTGTCATGTGACCACGCATGTGGGGATGCTGGCCGAACAAGCAGCCATTTGCAGGACACATCCCCCTACTCTGCGGGCTGATCACCTGTCCCCGTACCGCATCACCGGGCTCCCGTACCCCGCCATGTGTCCGCTTCTCCATGCTTCCAGATACGTCCCAACCCAGGTTAATCATCAAGTGGGTGGGATTTAGCCGGCTCAGCCAATCAGTGACTGCAGCGGTGTCCCACCCAATCACTAAGTGGCTGAGCGGGGCACCTGTCAGCCAGGACATGACGTAGCCAGGGGAAGCTAAGAAGACAGCACCTGGGGTCCAGGAGCAGGAGGCAGCGCTGTGTGGCCACCAGGATGGGTGAATATAACTTCTAGTCCATGTACCCCCAGCCCGATACTGCACCTCCCCCTTTAATACACAAGGCGATATCGGCCTGATCAGCTGATAATCACCCCCAGGAATCAGGCCCTAACCTCAGGCAAGATGTTCAATGTCCTCAATGTGTACAGGGATTTTACCTCCAACCTATTCAAGTGGAAGAGACCGGACTGCAGTACCAGGCCCGGCCACTAGCAGAGGTATGGAGCTGTGTCTGGATGCAGCAGTGGTCGGTATCTCATAGAGCAGATACTGATGACCTGTCCCGAGCTCTCTGCCTCTTGGCTGCCATCTCCCCTTTCTTCCATTACTACCCTTTCTGGCCTACAGCTCAGTACTTCTCAGAATAATATTTAGCACGGTGTGTCCACATTGCTCTGGTTTTCGTCTCCTCTCACACCCCATAATACAATGATAGAAGTAACAGGCACAGGAGTGGCCGGATCATCTATAGCAGGGGGCTCAGACTCAGGCCCTCCAGCTGGTGCAAGACTACAGTCCCCATCATGCCTGGACAGCCAAATCTTTAGCTTATCCCACATATCCAGGCATGATGGCAATTGTCGTTTTGCAACAGCTGGAGGGCCTGAGTTTGACCCATGTGAACTACAGGGAGAAGTTTGGGATACTTTACATGGAGGAAGAGGGGCTCATACATGACACTGAGTAAGAGGAAGGCAATCCCACCCAGAGACCTTCATAGACGCCTCAGTATGACATCAGAGCTAGGTGGGATCTGTAGGGTCCCAGGTACCTATATGGCTTCATACTAACACCACTATGAGGCCTGAATGCTGTATCCTGATGTTCCGCCTAGGATTCCGCCAGGCTTACAGCAGAGTAGATGTGTGGGCTACACGCCATGCTTCGGCTGCAGTCATACAACATGAGAACGCCATGGCGAGACAGAGGGCGGCCTCCGCTTTATATACAATTATATCCCCATTTACCAAGAAAAAGGAAAAATAAGCAGCACAAATCCATTCACTCCTCTTGCTCTCTGCCGAAATCACCACAAGTAAACGGCTTTAGTTAGAGCGAGGATAGCCCATCCCCCAGACAGCCTTCAGATGGAGAGCCAGAGGCTGAAGAGTACAGGCCTCCCCTAAGGGCCCTACTCCATAGTAACGATAATCGGCCGGATCAGCCCCATTTGGCCCGATTCGGCCGATTATCGTTCGGTGAAAGAGAGAGAACGATCAGCCGATGATCCTGTCATCGGCTGATCGTTCATTTAGGGCCAGACCTAAAATCATCGTTCCCCCACCGTGCATCGCTACGGTTGAATAGCGGTGCCCGGCGGGCGACCGACGATTTGACAAGTAGCAGCATCATACATTACATCGGTAACGATGTCCCTGCAGCCCTCGCTCAATGATCATCGGGCCGTGGAATAGGCCCAGTAAACGAGCGCCGATCTAGCAGATCGCCGCTCGTTTACATCGTTGATCGGGCCCTCCTCGGCCCGTGGAATAGGACCCTAAGGCTCGGCCACTGAAGGGTATGAGCCTCACCTAAGGCTAATCCACCGAACAGCACAGGCCCCCCCCCCCCCCCCCCTAAGGCTAATCCACCGAACAGCACAGGCCTTTCCTAAGGCTAATCCACCGAACAGCACAGGCCTCCCCTAAGGCTCAGCCACCGAACAGCACAGACCTCCCCTAAGGATCAGCCACCGAACAGCACAGACCTCCCCTAAGGATAATCCACCGAACAGCACAGACCTCCCCTAAGGATAATCCACCGAACAGCACAGACCTCCCCTAAGGCTAATCCACCGAACAGCACAGGCCTCCCCTAAGGCTCAGCCACTGAATAGCACAGACCTCCCCTAAGGCTCAGCCACCGAACAGCACAGACCTCCCCTAAGGCTCAGCCACCGAACAGCACAGGTCTCACCTAAGGCTCAGCCACTGAATAGCACAGATCCCCCCCTAAGGCTCAGCCACCGAACAGCACAGACCTCCCCTAAGGATAATCCACCGAACAGCACAGACCTCCCCTAAGGCTCAGCCACCGAACAGCACAGACCTCCCCTAAGGCTAATCCACCGAACAGCACAGACCTCCCCTAAGGCTCAGCCACCGAACAGCACAGGTCTCACCTAAGGCTAATCCACCGAACAGCACAGACCTCCCCTAAGGCTCAGCCACTGAATAGCACAGATCCCCCCCTAAGGCTCAGCCACCGAACAGCACAGACCTCCCCTAAGGATAATCCACCGAACAGCACAGACCTCCCCTAAGGCTCAGCCACCGAACAGCACAGACCTCCCCTAAGGCTAATCCACCGAACAGCACAGACCTCCCCTAAGGCTAATCCACCGAACAGCACAGACCTCCCCTAAGGCTCAGCCACCGAACAGCACAGACCTCCCCTAAGGCTCAGCCACCGAACAGCACAGACCTCCCCTAAGGCTCAGCCACCGAACAGCACAGGCCTCCCCTAAGGCTAATCCACCGAACAGCACAGACCTCCCCTAAGGCTCAGCCACCGAACAGCACAGGCCCCCCCTAAGGCTAAGCCACCGAATGGTTTAGTCTCTGGGAACACCCCTGAGGAAGCGGTTGGATGGCAGAACACGGGGGGTGTTTTCTGCTCCCACCTGACCCCCCTCTATATTGTTGGACCACACATGGTGAACTCATTTTATTTTTTACTTACGATTTTCTAAATTTTTTGTACACTGCATTATTTATAGGGTATAGATTTATTATGGATATTATTGCCCATGTGTTGTGATCCAGGATGGGGTTGGTTGAAAGGTTCCAGCTGGGACGCTGGCAGGACCCAGGTTTGTTCAGCTCCTCGGTTTCACACTCTGGGACTTTTTGTATCACATAAATATTGGAGGTTTTATATGCATATGCTTTCTTTCTTTGTTGCATTAATGTCAGGGAACATCCACTGATCAGGAAATAAGTGTTAGATCCGCTACAATGGTGGAGTCTCTAAAGGGCAGCCATCAGGCATTGGCGTGTCACATGACCTTACAGAAGACATCTGCAGCAGAGGCAACCATATTCACAGCAAATGGGACCAAAATGAATTGCCCATAGATTCCATTTGGCCTAATCTCAAAGTACTGACACCTGGCGGACTGGATCCGGTGAGCCGGACAATGTGTTTTGGCCCCACTTCCTGCAGATTCATTCACCTCCTAGCGGTGTTGTTTTCCTTGACGTCACAGTACTGTGTATACGGCCACACACCTTCTCCAGCCTACACTAAACTATGGAGACATAGGAAGTAATTACCAATGAGGCCGCTGAAGCTCTGCGCGGGAGGCCAGGGCAATGGCGTATCACCCCTGGGGTTATAGACAGGAGGATCTCTGGACATGATGCCATTCAGACGGCAGTCCAAGCAGTTTACATGTGGTGATCGGTGAAGGGGTGTACGGACCAGGACAGCAATGCCTAATATTAGTATAAGATACCGCAACCAAGGCGAGTAACCCACACACACCGCACCGTCACATGTCACCTGAACCCGAATAAAGACGTTTCCTCTCTTCCTCTCCTGGGATTAATGCTGAGGCGAAACACGACTACACGTAGAAAACAAGTAACACTCTGCACACAGCGGACCGGCAGGGGGCAATCCCATCAGGATAAGGCCATGTTCACACTGCAGAGGAGATCCTGGGGGCTGGATGCACAACAACATCTATATATATCCGATTCACATGCAGAGGCGGGGTATCTGCAGTGACATGATCCTGAGCAGGTGAAGACGGGCTGAGACCATGCAGCAGATCAACTGCAGAATCCACACCAAAAGCAAAATGCAGAACGGGGGTCCCAAACCCTATACACACACGCTGGGGGGTCCCAAACCCTATACGCACACACTGGGGGGTCCCAAACCCTATATACAAACACACACGCTGGGAGGTCCCAAACCCTATATACAAACACACACGCTGGGAGGTCCCAAACCCTATATACAAACACACACGCTGGGAGGTCCCAAACCCTATACACACACGCTGGGGGGTCCCAAACCCTATATACACACACACTGGGGGGTCCCAAACCCTATATACACACACTGGGGGGTCCCAAACCCTATATACACACACACTGGGGGGTCCCAAACCCTATATACACACACACTGGGGGGTCCCAAACCCTATACACACACGCTGGGGGGTCCCAAACCCTATACACACACGCTGGGGGGTCCCAAACCCTATACGCACACACTGGGGGGTCCCAAACCCTATATACACACACACTGGGGGGTCCCAAACCCTATACACACACGCTGGGGGGTCCCAAACCCTATACGCACACGCTGGGGGGTCCCAAACCCTATATACACACACACACTGGGGGGTCCCAAACCCTATATACACACACACACACACACTGGGGGGTCCCAAAACCTATACACACACACACTATGGGGTCCCAAACCCTATACACACACACTATGGGGTCCCAAACCCTATACACACACACTATGGGGTCCCAAACCCTATACACACACACTGGGGGGTCCCAAACCCTATACACACACACTATGGGGTCCCAAACCCTATACACACACACTATGGGGTCCCAAACCCTATACACACACACTATGGGGTCCCAAACCCTATATATGCACACGCTGGGGGTCCCAAACCCTATACACACACACTGGGGGGTCCCAAACCCTATACACACACACTGGGGGGTCCCAAACCCTATATACCCACACTGGGGGGTCCCAAACCTTATATACACACACACACTGGGGGGTCCCAAACCCTATATACACACACACACACACTGGGGGGTCCCAAACCCTATACACACACACTATGGGGTCCCAAACCCTATATACACACACGCTGGGGGGTCCCAAACCCTATACACACACACTGGGGGGTCCCAAACCCTAAACACACACTAGGGGGTCCCAAACCCTATACACACACACTGGGGGGTCCCAAACCCTATACACACACACTGGGGGGTCCCAAACCCTATACACACACACTGGGGGGTCCCAAACCCTATACACACACACTGGGGGGGTCCCAAACCCTATACACACACACTGGGGGGTCCCAAACCCTATACACACACACTGTGGGGTGCCAAACCCTATACACACGCTGGGGGGTCCCAAACCCTATACACACACGCTGGGGGGTCCCAAACCCTATATACACACACTGGGAGGGGGGCAACAAGTCATGCATTAAACACGTGTGGACTGTGCAGAGAACTTGATGTCACTCCACAGCGGATGAACACGGCCTTACTCCTCCTGACTCCCCCATAAACATGCACACCCGGCCCCTGGCTGCAGATTATCTCCCCTGGGAACAGAGGATCAGGCATGCTGAAATCCAACATGTCTCCCCCTTCCTTCAGGATACCCATATACATAAGACAGTCGGCCGCCCCTGCTGAAATGGGAAGAAAGGAGGGGGGGGGTGACATTTATTAGGTGTGTTTCCCCATGAAGAAAAGGACCCCCACCTCACAGACCGCTCTCTACCCACCGCTGCCTTCCCTGCACAATGGCCACTCGCACCGAGCGGCCTAAATACAATAAGTGTCAGCCAATGTGCATGAGGTCATCCTGAAGGAATCGGGGATCGGCCATGCTGTACCCCTCCTTCCTGAGGGGGCGGAGCTGCTATATATTATAGCAGGCGGGGGTCTCTGGGGGAGAGCGGGATGGTGCCGTAGGTTTAGAAGACGCTCTCGTTCTTCTATAATAAAAGCAGGTTAGATAACAGCAGTCTGAACAATCCCCTAAGATGTGGATGCAGTGAGGTCCCAGGAGAGAAGAGTGCACAAACACACAAGTACACACCGGTGTATACAGTCACTGTGCAAATACAAGTGTGCAAGGATACAGTCCCTTCCCGGGAAGAGAATCTTGTGGCATATCATTTCTCCCATAATGCACCCCACCGACCATAAGTCCACTAGCAGTGGTGACAGCGCAAGGGGGAAACAGATGGTGGAAGGAGCAGGGGGGAAAAAAGCGGAAGCAAGAGAAAGAGAGGTGTCAGTGAAAACCAGTGAACAGCCAAGTGCAGGCAGAACCTGAAAAAGGTCAGAGGTCAGCGTGAGAACGACAGGAGCACAGGGCAATGCAGAGGGGTTAGCCGCACATTAACCGCTCCCATACGGGGTTAATGGAGAGATCAGCGATGGGCGCCAGGCGTGCCACCCCGCTGGGGGCATCAGTCATCAGAGCAGCCATCTACTAGCCGGGACACAGCAGGGAAGCTGCACAGTGTGTCAGTAACATGGCATAGACTGGTGGCTGTAGGATGTTACCGATGCCTCCGGGGAGGGTGACAACGCCCGCTCACAGGTAGGAACTACAAACATGTGACCAGGGGATGGGAGGACTAACCGTTCTCTTTGTATCCCATTCCCAGGATGACTTCTGGAGCTCTGTAGTAACGGGTCACAACGTACGGGGTCATCATGAAGCTCGTCCCTGCCGTCCTGGCCAGGCCAAAGTCTAGAATCTTCAGGGTGCAGTCAGACTTCACTACGATGTTACTGGGCTTCAAATCCTGCAACAAAAATGTATATAAAGGTTTCCATCATGTCCCCCCTTTCCCTTCTTCCCCCTGTAACATATATAAAGGTTTCCATCATGTCCTCCCTTTCCCTTCTTCCTCCTGTAACATATATAAAGGTTTCCATCATGTCCTCCCCCTTTCCCTTCTTCCTCCTGTAACATATATAAAGGTTTCCATCATGTCCCCCTTTCCCTTCTTCCTCCTGTAACATATATAAAGGTTTCCATCATGTCCCTCCTTTCCCTTCTTCCCCCTGTAACATATATAAAGGTTTCCATCATGTCCCTCCTTTCCCTTCTTCCCCCTGTAACATATATAAAGGTTTCCATCATGTCCCCCCTTTCCCTTCTTCCTCCTGTAACATATATAAAGGTTTCCATCATGTCCTCCCTTTCCCTTCTTCCCCCTGTAACATATATAAAGGTTTCCATCATGTCCCTCCTTTCCCTTCTTCCCTCCTGTAACATATATAAAGGTTTCCATCATGTCCCCCTTTCCCTTCTTCCTCCTGTAACATATATAAAGGTTTCCATCATGTCCCTCCTTTCCCTTCTTCCCCCTGTAACATATATAAAGGTTTCCATCATGTCCTCCCTTTCCCTTCTTCCTCCTGTAACATATATAAAGGTTTCCATCATGTCCTCCCTTTCCCTTCTTCCTCCTGTAACATATATAAAGGTTTCCATCATGTCCTCCCTTTCCCTTCTTCCTCCTGTAACATATATAAAGGTTTCCATCATGTCCTCCCCCTTTCCCTTCTTCCCTCCTGTAACATATATAAAGGTTTCCATCATGTCCCTCCTTTCCCTTCTTCCCCCTGTAACATATATAAAGGTTTCCATCATGTCCCCCTTTCCCTTCTTCCTCCTTTAACATATATAAAGGTTTCCATCATGTCCCCCTTTCCCTTCTTCCTCCTGTAACATATATAAAGGTTTCCATCATGTCCCTCCTTTCCCTTCTTCCCCCTGTAACATATATAAAGGTTTCCATCATGTCCCCCTTTCCCTTCTTCCTCCTTTAACATATATAAAGGTTTCCATCATGTCCCCCTTTCCCTTCTTCCTCCTGTAACATATATAAAGGTTTCCATCATTTCCTTCCTTTCCCTTCTTCCCCCTGTAACATATATAAAGGTTTCCATCATCTCCTCCCTTTCCCTTCTTCCCCCTGTAACATATATAAAGGTTTCCATCATGTCCCCCCTTTCCCTTCTTCCTCCTGTAACATATATAAAGGTTTCCATCATGTCCCCCCTTTTCCCTTCTGCCCTGGGGGGCTACAGTGTCACATACAGATAGAGCGGAGCATGGAGAGGAGGAGCTGGGGGGCTACAGTGTCACATACAGATAGAGCGGAGCATGGAGAGGAGGAGCTGGGGGGCTACAGTGTCACATACAGATAGAGGGGAGCATGGAGAGGAGGAGCTGGGGGGCTACAGTGTCACATACAGATAGAGCGGAGCATGGAGAGGAGGAGCTGGGGGGCTACAGTGTCACATACTACAGATAGAGCGGAGCATAGAGAGGAGGAGCTGGGGGGCTACAGTGTCACATACAGATAGAGCGGAGCATGGAGAGGAGGAGCTGGGGGGCTACAGTGTCACATACTACAGATAGAGCGGAGCATGGAGAGGAGGAGCTGGGGGGCTACAGTGTCACATACAGATAGAGCGGAGCATGGAGAGGATGAGCTGGGGGTCTACAGTGTCAGATACTACAGATAGAGCGGAGCATGGAGAGGAGGAGCTGGGGGGCTACAGTGTCACATACTACAGATAGAGCGGAGCATGGAGAGGAGGAGCTGGGGGGCTACAGTGTCACATACAGATAGAGCGGAGCATGGAGAGGATGAGCTGGGGGTCTACAGTGTCAGATACTACAGATAGAGCGGAGCATGGAGAGGAGGAGCTGGGGGCTACAGTGTCACATACAGAGAGCGGAGCATGGAGAGGAGGAGCTGGGGGGCTACAGTGTCACATACAGATAGAGGGGAGCATGGAGAGGAGGAGCTGGGGGGCTACAGTGTCACATACAGATAGAGCGGAGCATGGAGAGGAGGAGCTGGGGGCTACAGTGTCACATACTACAGATAGAGCGGAGCATAGAGAGGAGGAGCTGGGGGGCTACAGTGTCACATACAGATAGAGCGGAGCATGGAGAGGAGGAGCTGGGGGGCTACAGTGTCACATACTACAGATAGAGCGGAGCATGGAGAGGAGGAGCTGGGGGGCTACAGTGTCACATACAGATAGAGCGGAGCATGGAGAGGATGAGCTGGGGTCTACAGTGTCAGATACTACAGATAGAGCGGAGCATGGAGAGGAGGAGCTGGGGGGCTACAGTGTCACATACAGATAGAGCGGAGCATGGAGAGGGGGAGCTGGGGGGCTACAGTGTCACATACAGATAGAGCGGAGCATGGAGAGGAGGAGCTGGGGGGCTACAGTGTCACATACAGATAGAGCGGAGCATGGAGAGGAGGAGCTGGGGGGCTACAGTGTCACATACAGATAGAGCGGAGCATGGAGAGGGGGAGCTGGGGGGCTACAGTGTCACATACTACAGATAGAGCGGAGCATGGAGAGGAGGAGCTGGGGGGCTACAGTGTCACATACTACAGATAGAGCGGAGTATGGAGAGGAGGAGCTGGGGGGCTACAGTGTCACATACAGATAGAGGGGAGCATGGAGAGGAGGAGCTGGGGGGCTACAGTGTCACATACAGATAGAGGGGAGCATGGAGAGGAGGAGCTGGGGGGCTACAGTGTCACATACAGATAGAGCGGAGCATGGAGAGGAGGAGCTGGGGGGCTACAGTGTCACATACTACAGATAGAGCGGAGCATGGAGAGGAGGAGCTGGGGGGCTACAGTGTCACATACAGATAGAGCGGAGCATGGAGAGGAGGAGCTGGGGGGCTACAGTGTCACATACTACAGATAGAGCGGAGTATGGAGAGGAGGAGCTGGGGGGCTACAGTGTCACATACAGATAGAGGGGAGCATGGAGAGGAGGAGCTGGGGGGCTACAGTGTCACATACAGATAGAGGGGAGCATGGAGAGGAGGAGCTGGGGGGCTACAGTGTCACATACAGATAGAGCGGAGCATGGAGAGGAGGAGCTGGGGGGGCTACAGTGTCACATACAGATAGAGCGGAGCATGGAGAGGAGGAGCTGGGGGGCTACAGTGTCACATACAGATAGAGCGGAGCATGGAGAGGAGGAGCTGGGGGGCTACAGTGTCAGATACTACAGATAGAGCGGAGCATGGAGAGGAGGAGCTGGGGGGCTACAGTGTCACATACTACAGATAGAGCGGAGCATGGAGAGGAGGAGCTGGGGGGCTACAGTGTCACATACAGATAGAGCGGAGCATGGAGAGGAGGAGCTGGGGGGCTACAGTGTCACATACAGAGAGCGGAGCATGGAGAGGAGGAGCTGGGGGGCTACAGTGTCACATACAGATAGAGCGGAGCATGGAGAGGAGGAGCTGGGGGGCTACAGTGTCACATACAGATAGAGGGGAGCATGGAGAGGAGGAGCTGGGGGGCTACAGTGTCACATACAGATAGAGCGGAGCATGGAGAGGAGGAGCTGGGGGGCTACAGTGTCACATACTACAGATAGAGCGGAGCATAGAGAGGAGGAGCTGGGGGGCTACAGTGTCACATACAGATAGAGCGGAGCATGGAGAGGAGGAGCTGGGGGGCTACAGTGTCACATACTACAGATAGAGCGGAGCATGGAGAGGAGGAGCTGGGGGGCTACAGTGTCACATACAGATAGAGCGGAGCATGGAGAGGATGAGCTGGGGGTCTACAGTGTCAGATACTACAGATAGAGCGGAGCATGGAGAGGAGGAGCTGGGGGGCTACAGTGTCACATACTACAGATAGAGCGGAGCATGGAGAGGAGGAGCTGGGGGGCTACAGTGTCACATACAGATAGAGCGGAGCATGGAGAGGATGAGCTGGGGGTCTACAGTGTCAGATACTACAGATAGAGCGGAGCATGGAGAGGAGGAGCTGGGGGGCTACAGTGTCACATACTACAGATAGAGCGGAGCATGGAGAGGAGGAGCTGGGGGGCTACAGTGTCACATACAGATAGAGCGGAGCATGGAGAGGAGGAGCTGGGGGGCTACAGTGTCACATACAGATAGAGCGGAGCATGGAGAGGGGGAGCTGGGGGGCTACAGTGTCACATACTACAGATAGAGCGGAGCATGGAGAGGAGGAGCTGGGGGGCTACAGTGTCACATACAGATAGAGGGGAGCATGGAGAGGAGGAGCTGGGGGGCTACAGTGTCACATACAGATAGAGGGGTGCATGGAGAGGAGGAGCTGGGGGGCTACAGTGTCACATACAGATAGAGCGGAGCATGGAGAGGAGGAGCTGGGGGGGCTACAGTGTCACATACAGATAGAGCGGAGCATGGAGAGGAGGAGCTGGGGGGCTACAGTGTCACATACAGATAGAGCGGAGCATGGAGAGGAGGAGCTGGGGGGCTACAGTGTCAGATACTACAGATAGAGCGGAGCATGGAGAGGAGGAGCTGGGGGGCTACAGTGTCACATACTACAGATAGAGCGGAGCATGGAGAGGAGGAGCTGGGGGCTACAGTGTCACATACAGATAGAGCGGAGCATGGAGAGGAGGAGCTGGGGGGCTACAGTGTCACATACTACAGATAGAGCGGAGCATGGAGAGGAGGAGCTGGGGGGCTACAGTGTCACATACAGATAGAGCGGAGCATGGAGAGGGGGAGCTGGGGGGCTACAGTGTCATATACTACAGATAGAGCGGAGCATGGAGAGGAGGAGCTGGGGGGCTACAGTGTCACATACAGATAGAGCGGAGCATGGAGAGGAGGAGCTGGGGGGCTACAGTGTCACATACAGATAGAGCGGAGCATGGAGAGGATGAGCTGGGGGTCTACAGTGTCAGATACTACAGATAGAGCGGAGCATGGAGAGGAGGAGCTGGGGGGCTACAGTGTCACATACAGATAGAGCGGAGCATGGAGAGGAGGAGCTGGGGGGCTACAGTGTCACATACAGATAGAGCGGAGCATGGAGAGGAGGAGCTGGGGGGCTACAGTGTCACATACAGATAGAGCGGAGCATGGAGAGGATGAGCTGGGGGTCTACAGTGTCAGATACTACAGATAGAGCGGAGCATGGAGAGGAGGAGCTGGGGGCTACAGTGTCACATACAGATAGAGCGGAGCATGGAGAGGGGGAGCTGGGGGGCTACAGTGTCACATACAGATAGAGCGGAGCATGGAGAGGAGGAGCTGGGGGGCTACAGTGTCACATACTACAGATAGAGCGGAGCATGGAGAGGGGGAGCTGGGGGGCTACAGTGTCACATACTACAGATAGAGCGGAGCATGGAGAGGGGGAGCTGGGGGGCTACAGTGTCACATACTACAGATAGAGCGGAGCATGGAGAGGAGGAGCTGGGGGGCTACAGTGTCAGACGCCACCGCTCTTACTTCATACCCCCCCCCAGGCAGGATCACTAGTAACAGAATGTATATGCGGCTCAGACGTCACTTACCCGGTGGATGATGCCAGCAGAATGTAAGTGCTTAATGCCGCACAGCATCTGATAGAGAAGGTAGGACATGCGCTCATGGTCCAGCTCCATCTGTATAACTTGGCACAAGTTGGCATCCATAAGTTCCATCACAATGTACCTGGAGAAAAAGGGAAGAAGCTGAGACTATAGAGAGCAAACAACAAAATGCAAAGACCTAAGTAACAGAGACAACTTACAGGTCCTGGAACTCCTCCAGAGACTTCTGTGGTGTGAAGACATTGAGGAGTCCGATGATCTGGAGGGAAACACAAGAGAGGAGCTCATAACATCCCCTGGTGGTCTAGTGCAGTGTTTCTCAAACTTTTTCTAATGGAGCCTCACCAGACTGACCAAGAGGGAGCCGGGGCCTCACCAAGAGGGAGCCGGGGCCTCACCAGACTCACCAAGAGGGAGCCGGGGCCTCACCAGACTCACCAAGAGGGAGCCGGGGCCTCACCAGACTCACCAAGAGGGAGCCGGGGCCTCACCAGACTCACCAAGAGGGAGCCGGGGCCTCACCAGACTCACCAAGAGGGAGCCGGGGCCTCACCAGACTCACCAAGAGGGAGCCGGGGGCCTCACCAGACTCACCAAGAGGGAGCCGGGGCCTCACCAGACTCACCAAGAGGGAGCCGGGGCCTCACCAGACTCACCAAGAGGGAGCCGGGCCTCACCAGACTCACCAAGAGGGAGCCGGGGCCTCACCAGACTCACCAAGAGGGAGCCGGGGCCTCACCAGACTCACCAAGAGGGAGCCGGGGCCTCACCAGACTCACCAAGAGGGAGCCGGGGCCTCACCAGACTCACCAAGAGGGAGCCGGGGCCTCACCAGACTCACCAAGAGGGAGCCGGGGCCTCACCAGACTCACCAAGAGGGAGCCGGGGCCTCACCAGACTCACCAAGAGGGAGCCGGGGCCTCACCAGACTCACCAAGAGGGAGCCGGGGCCTCACCAGACTCACCAAGAGGGAGCCGGGGCCTCACCAGACTCACCAAGAGGGAGCCGGGGCCTCACCAGACTCACCAAGAGGGAGCCGGGGCCTCACCATCTGTGGTGAAAGTCCATTTAAAAGCTGAAAATAATACTAGAGCTACCTGTCACCTGTCTCCCAAGCTCTATATACTAATAAAGCAAGTACAAAATAAATTAATAATGTGGCTAAAATGGAGATTTTTGCAAACAGCAAAAGGACTGTGCAGATCATAGTTACTCTTGTGAAAACTGGCTCCCCAGCTGGGCCTCACCAACAACTAGGGGGGCCTCACAGTTTGAGAAGCACTGCTCTAGTGTATAGTAGGGGTTACTATAGGATCCCCTGGTGCTCTAGTGTATAGTAGGGGTTACTATAGGATCCCCTGGTGCTCTAGTGTATAATAGGGGTTACTATAGAATCCCCTGGTGGTCTAGTGTATAGTAGGGGTTACTATAGGATCCCCTGGTGGTCTAGTGTATAGGAGGGGTTACTATAGGATCCCCTGGTGGTCTAGTGTATAGTAGGGGTTACTATAGGATCCCCTGGTGCTCTAGTGTATAGGAGGTGTTACTATAGGATCCCCTGGTGGTCTAGTGTATAGGAGGGGTTACTATAGGATCCCCTGGTGCTCTAGTGTATAGTAGGGGTTACTATAGGATCCCCTGGTGGTCTAGTGTATAGTAGGGGTTACTATAGGATCCCCTGGTGCTCTAGTGTATAATAGGGGTTACTATAGAATCCCCTGGTGGTCTAGTGTATAGTAGGGGTTACTATAGGATCCCCTGGTGGTCTAGTGTATAGGAGGGGTTACTATAGGATCCCCTGGTGGTCTAGTGTATAGGAGGGGTTACTATAGGATCCCCTGGTGGTCTAGTGTATAGGAGGGGTTACTATAGGATCCCCTGGTGCTCTAGTGTATAGTAGGGGTTACTATAGGATCCCCTGGTGGTCTAGTGTATAGTAGGGGTTACTATAGGATCCCCTGGTGGTCTAGTGTATAGTAGGGGTTACTATAGGATCCCCTGGTGGTCTAGTGTATAGGAGGGGTTACTATAGGATCCCCTGGTGCTCTAGTGTATAGTAGGGGTTACTATAGGATCCCCTGGTGGTCTAGTGTATAGGAGGGGTTACTATAGGATCCCCTGGTGGTCTAGTGTATAGGAGGGGTTACTATAGGATCCCCTGGTGGTCTAGTGTATAGGAGGTGTTACTATAGGATCCCCTGGTGGTCTAGTGTATAGGAGGGGTTACTATAGGATCCCCTGGTGGTCTAGTGTATAGGAGGGGTTACTATAGGATCCCCTGGTGGTCTAGTGTATAGGAGGGGTTACTATAGGATCCCCTGGTGGTCTAGTGTATAGGAGGGGTTAGTATACGATCCCCTGGTGGTCTAGTGTATAGGAGGGGTTAGTATAGGATCCCCTGGTGGTCTAGTGTATAGGAGGGGTTAGTATAGGATCCCCTGGTGGTCTAGTGTATAGGAAGGGTTAGTATAGGATCCCCTGGTGGTCTAGTGTATAGGAAGGGTTAGTATAGGATCCCCTGGTGGTCTAGTGTATAGGAAGGGTTAGTATAGGATCCCCTGGGGGTCTAGTGTAAAGGAGGGGTTAGTATAGGATCCCCTGGTGGTCTAGTGTATAGGAAGGGTTAGTATAGGATCCCCTGGTGGTAGAAGAGGAGGTAAAGGTATGAGGGTGAAGGTGAGGGGGCATTTACAAGGGGTAAGTAACACGTCAGTGCTATGGCTGAGATTAATGCCCCCCCGAGGTCGTCCACCACCACCACCAAACCATAGAGAGGAGTAGGAATGACTTACGTTCTTGTGATTGACACACTTCATGAGCACCAGCTCCCGGTAGGCCCGCTTGGCGTGTGTCTGGTTCTGGAAGGGCCGACTCAGCTTCTTGATGGCAACATGACGCTCAAGAACAGTATCATAAGCCGCGCTGGATGGAAGAAAACATTTCTGTAACTCCTAGAAGGCACGGCATCTTTTACAGGGGCGTAACCCGAGCGCAGGCTTTACAGGGTCACATGGGCCTAATAATGTCACTTTACAAGCAGACACAACCGCCACAACATGCAAAATCCTCTCAGGGCATGATGGGAGCTGCACTCCTGCAGGTCAGGGAACACCAATGTGCACGGACATCATAAAGGGAGAAGCAGAGGGGACGGTCTCACCACCGTGCCGCCTCCGCCAAGGCTTTGCTTCTAATCTGCCATATAGTTTCAATAATCCTAGAGTGACTAAAGTGCCCCCATGTGGTCAGAGGATGGAACAGCTTATGGAAATGCTGCCATATCCTTCTCTAATAGATGATACAGCATAAGAAGCCTCCTCACCAGACAATTCCTTGTGCTCCGGACCCGATAGGCTTCAGGCTTTGGTAGCGCTTCAGGACGGTAAAGGTGGAGTCTCCGATTTCAAAGACGGAGAAGTTGCTGTCACGTTTGCCTCGGCTCATGGTTGGACCAGCGATCACCCCTGGGGCTTCATCCAAACTGTGGGATTACTGGTTAAAAGCTGCCGGAGAAAGGACAAGCGAGAGGACAGTGAGGGAGATGGGCAAGACAAGCAAGGGGACAGTCTGGAGGGGGGGGGGGACAACAGGCGAGGACACAGTCTGGAGGGGGGGGGGGACAACAGGCGAGGACACAGTCTGGGGGGGGGGACAACAGGCGAGGACACAGTCTGGGGGGGGGACAACAGGCGAGGACACAGTCTGGGGGGGGGGACAACAGGCGAGGACACAGTCTGGGGGGGGGGGGGCAACAGGCGAGGGACACAGTCTGGGGGGGGACAACAGGCGAGGACACAGTCTGGGGGGGGGGGACAACAGGCGAGGACACAGTCTGGGGGGGGGGACAACAGGCGAGGACACAGTCTGGGGGGGACAACGGGCGAGGAAACAGTCTGGGGGGGGGACAACAGGCGAGGACACAGTCTGGGGGGGGGGACAACAGGCAGGACACAGTCTGGGGGGGGGACAACAGGCGAGGACACAGTTTGGGGGGGGGGACAACAGGCGAGGACACAGTCTGGGGGGGGGACAACAGGCGAGGACACAGTCTGGGGGGGGGACAACAGGCGAGGACACAGTCTGGGGGGGGGGGACAACAGGCGAGGACACAGTATGGGGGGGGGACAACAGGCGAGGACACAGTATGGGGGGGGGGACAACAGGCGAGGACACAGTCTGGGGGGGGGACAACAGGCGAGGACACAGTAAGGGGGGGGGACAACAAGCGAGGACACAGTAAGGTGGGAAAGGACAAGCGAGGACACAGTCAGGGGGGGGACAACAAGCGAGGACAGTCTGAGGGGGGATGGTAGACAAGCAAGGACAGTCTGAGGGGGGGATGGTAGACAAGCAAGGACAGTCTGAGGGGGGGGATGGTAGACAAGCAAGGACAGTCTGAGGGGGGGATGGTAGACAAGCAAGGAACGTCTGAGGGGGGGATGGTAGACAAGCAAGGACAGTCTGAGGGGGGGATGGTAGACAAGCAAGGACAGTCTGAGGGGGGGATGGTAGACAAGCAAGGACAGTCTGAGGGGGGGATGGTAGACAAGCAAGGACAGTCTGAGGGGGGGATGGTAGACAAGCAAGGACAGTCTGAGGGGGGGGGATGGTAGACAAGCAAGGACACAGTCGGGGGGGGGGGGGGGGGGGAGGGTCGATTATATATATATATATATATTTTGCTAATGAAGTTCGCAAGCAAGGAGACTTCAAGGCGGGAGGGGACAAGCGAGGACACAGTCGGGGGGGGGGGGGGGGGAGGGGACAGAGGGAGTGTGTATATATAGGTGTATAGTAGCCCCCCCCCCCCGTGTGTATATAGGTGTATAGCCCCCCCCCCGTGTGTATATAGGTGTATAGCCCCTCCCCAGTGTATATATAGGTGTATAGCCCCCCCAGTGTATATATAGGTGTATAGCCCCCCCCCAGTGTATATATAGGTGTATAGCCCCCCCCCAGTGTATATATAGGTGTATAGCCCCCCCCCCCAGTGTATATATAGGTGTATAGCCCCCCCCCCCAGTGTATATATAGGTGTATAGCCCCCCCCCAGTGTATATATAGGTGTATAGCCCCCCCCCAGTGTATATATAGGTGTATAGCCCCCCCCCCAGTGTATATAGGGTGTATAGCCCCCCCCCAGTGTATATATAGGTGTATAGCCCCCCCCAGTGTAATATATAGGTGTATAGCCCCCCCCAGTGTATATATATGTGTATAGCCCCCCCCCCAGTGTATATATAGGTGTATAGCCCCCCCCCCCCCAGTGTATATATAGGTGTATACCCCCCCCCCCCAGTGTATATATAGGTGTATAGCCCCCCCCAGTGTATATATAGGTGTATAGCCCCCCCCCCCAGTGTATATATAGGTGTATAGCCCCCCCCAGTGTATATATAGGTGTATAGCCCCCCCCAGTGTATATATAGGTGTATAGCCCCCCCCCAGTGTATATATAGGTGTATATAGCCCCCCCCCTGTGTATATATAGGTGTATAGGCCCCCACCACCCCCTGTGTATATATAGGTGTATATAGCCCCTCCCCAGTGTATATATAGGTGTATATAGCCCCTCCCCAGTGTATATATAGGTGTATAGCCCTCCCCAGTGTATATATAGGTGTATAGCCCTCCCCAGTGTATATATAGGTGTATAGCCCTCCCCAGTGTATATATAGGTGTATAGCCCTCCCCAGTGTATATATAGGTGTATAGCCCCCCCCAGTGTATATATAGGTGTATAGCCCCCCCCAGTGTATATATAGGTGTATAGCCCTCCCCAGTGTATATATAGGTGTATATAGGCCCCCACCCCCTGTGTATATATAGGTGTATATAGGCCCCCCCAGTGTATATATAGGTGTATAGCCCTCCCCAGTGTATATATAGGTGTATATAGGCCCCCACCCCCTGTGTGTATATAGGTGTATATAGCCCCCCCACCACCCCCTGTGTATATATAGGTGTATAGGCCCCCCCTGTGTATATATAGGTGTATAGGCCCCCACCACCCCCTGTGTATATATAGGTGTATAGGCCCCCCCACCCCCTGTGTATATATAAGTGTATAGGCCCCCACCACCCCCTGTGTATATATAGGTGTATAGGCCCCCCCTGTGTATATATAGGTGTATAGGCCCCCACCACCCCCTGTGTATATATAGGTGTATATAGCCCCCCCCCAGTGTATATATAGGTGTAAAGGCCCCCCAGTGTATATATAGGTGTATATAGGCCCCCCCACCCCCTGTGTATATATAGGTGTATATAGCCCCCCCCCCGTGTATATATAGGTGTATATAGCCCCCCACCACCCCCTGTGTATATATAGGTGTATAGGCCCCCCCTGTGTATATATAGGTGTATAGGCCCCCACCACCCCCTGTGTATATATAGGTGTATAGGCCCCCCCACCCCCTGTGTATATATAAGTGTATAGGCCCCCACCACCCCCTGTGTATATATAGGTGTATAGGCCCCCACCACCCCCTGTGTATATATAGGTATATAGGCCCCCACCACCCCCTGTGTATATATAGGTGTATAGGCCCCCACCACCCCCTGTGTATATATAGGTGTATAGGCCCCCCCTGTGTATATATAGGTGTATAGGCCCCCACCACCCCCTGTGTATATATAGGTGTATATAGGCCCCCACCACCCCCTGTGTATATATAGGTGTATAGGCCCCCACCACCCCCTGTATATATATATATGAGGCCTGAGTGTGTGCCCGGGCCGGCCATTGTGCTCCTCCTCCTCCCCCTCTCACCTGGCTGTGGCTCCCGGCTCCTCCGCGCTCTTCTCTCGGTCTCCTCGGCCGCTCCGGGTCCTCCTGTCGCTCCGGTCACAGGCGGGGGCCTGTCATCTCCGCCCTGTCTCTCCGGTTCATAGCTCTCCCGGTGTCTCAGTCTTGGAAGAGAATTCGTGACGTAACCGGAAGTCTGCACACACGCCCAGTGCGCCTGCTGCGTCCTAGTTGCGTCACTGGTCACGTGCTGCGCTTTCTGTCGCCCCGGCAACTGAGGCCTACATAGCCGACCTGTGCTTTTACAACTGGAGGAGAACTACAACCCCCATCATATCCCGACAGCAACATTCAACCATCATTACTGCCAGCAACACTACAACTCCCAGTATTTCCGGACAGCAAAACCATAACTCCTATTATTCCTGACAACACTAAAACCCCCATTATATCCCAACAGCAACACTACAACCCCCATCATATGCCATCAGTATCACTACAACTCCCATCAGACACTGCCAGGAAAACTACAACTCCCATCAGACACTGCCAGGAAAACTACAACTCCCATCATACACTGCCAGGAAAACTACAACTCCCATCATACACTGCCAGGAAAACTACAACTCCCATCATACACTGCCAGGAAAACTACAACTCCCATCATACACTGACAGGAAAACTACAACTCCCATCATACACTGACAGGAAAACTACAACTCTCATTATTCACCAAAGTGTAAAACTACAACTCCCATCATGTAACTGTGCCCGATTGTGGCCTCTGAAGCTGTGCCCGATTGTGGCCCCTGACGCTGTGCCCGATTGTGGCCCCTGACGCTGTGCCCGATCGTGGCCCCTGACGCTTTGCCCGATCGTATACCCATATACTATATACCCATTATATACCCATATACTATATACCCATCGTATAGCCATATTCTATATACCCATCATATAGCCATATAGTATATACCCATTGTATAGCCATATACTATATAGCAATCGTATAGCCATATACTATATACCCATCATATACCCATATACTATATACCCATCGTATAGCCTTATACTATATACCCATTATATACTATATACCTATTATATACCCATATACTATATACACTGTATATAGAGCAGCTATGTGTGACACTGTATATAGAGGAGCTATGTGTGACACTGTATATAGGGGAGCTATGTGTGACACTGTATATAGGGGAGCTATGTGTGACACTGTATATAGAGGATAGATATATGTGTGACACTGTATATAGAGGATATATGTGTGACACTGTATATAGAGGAGCTATGTGTGACACTGTATATAGAGGAGCTATGTGTGACACTGTATATAGAGGAGCTATGTGTGACACTGTATATAGAGGATAGATATAAGTGTGACACTGTATATAGGGGAGCTATGTGTGACACTGTATATAGAGGATAGATATATGTGTGACACTGTATATAGAGGATATATGTGTGACACTGTATATAGAGGAGCTATGTGTGACACTGTATATAGAGGAGCTATGTGTGACACTGTATATAGAGGAGCTATGTGTGACACTGTATATAGAGGATAGATATAAGTGTGACACTGTATATAGAGGATATATGTGTGACACTGTATATAGAGGAGCTATGTGTGACACTGTATATAGGGGAGCTATGTGTGACACTGTATATAGAGGATAGATATATGTGTGACACTATATAGAGGAGCTATGTGTGACACTGTATATAGAGGAGCTATGTGTGACACTGTATATAGAGGAGCTATGTGTGACACTGTATATAGGGGAGCTATGTGTGACACTGTATATAGAGGATATATGTGTGACACTGTATATAGAGGATATATGTGTGACACTGTATATAGAGGATATATGTGTGACACTGTATATAGAGGAGCTATGTGTGACACTGTATATAGAGGATATATGTGTGACACTGTATATAGAGAAGCTATGTGTGACACTGTATATAGAGGAGCTATGTGTGACACTGTATATAGAGGATAGATACATGTGTGACACTGTATATAGAGGAGCTATGTGTGACACTGTAGATAGAGGAGCTATGTGTGACACTGTATATAGAGGATATATGTGTGACACTGTAGATAGAGGAGCTATGTGTGACACTGTATATAGAGGAGCTATGTGTATCACTGTATATAGAGGATAGATATATGTGTGACACTGTATATAGAGGAGCTATGTGTGACACTGTATATAGAGGTTATATGTGTGACACCGTATATAGGGGAGCTATGTGTGACACTGTATATATAGAGGAGCTATGTGTGACACTGTATATAGAGGAGCTATGTGTGTCACTGTATATAGGGGATATATGTGTGACACTGTATATAGAGGATATATGTGTGACACTGTATATAGGGGAGCTATGTGTGACACTGTATATAGGGGATAGATATATGTGTGACACTGTATATAGAGGAGCTATGTGTGACACTGTATATAGAGGTTATATGTGTGTCACTGTATATAGGGGATATATGTGTGAAACTGTATATAGAGGAGCTATGTGTGACACTGTATATAGAGGAGCTATGTGTGACACTGTATATAGAGGAGCTGTGTGTGACACTGTATATAGAGGATCTATGCGTGACACTGTATATAGAGGAGCTATGTGTGACACTGTATATAGAGGATAGATATATGTGTGACACTACATAGAGGAGCTATGTGTGACACTGTATATAGAGGATAGATATATGTGTGACACTATATAGAGGAGCTATGTGTGACACTGTATATAGAGGAGCTATGTGTGACACTGTATATAGAGGAGCTATGTGTGACACTGTATATAGGGGAGCTCTGGCTGGCACTGTATATAGGGGAGCTCTGGCTGACACTGTATATGTAGGAGCTCTGGCTGGCACTGTATATAGAGGTACTGCTGGCACTGTATATAGGGGAGCTCTGGCTGGCACTGTATATAGGGGAGCTCTGGCTGGCACTGTATATAGGGGAGCTCTAACTGGCACTGTATATAGAGGTACTGCTGGCACTGTATATAGAGGTACTGCTGGCACTGTATATAGGGGAGCTCTGGCTGGCACTGTATATAGAGGTACTGCTGGCACTGTATATAGAGGTACTGCTGGCACTGTATATAGGGGAGCCCTGGCTGGCACTGTATATAGAGGTACTGCTGGCACTGTATATAGAGGTAGTGCTGGCACTGTATATAGGGGAGCTCTGGCTGGCACTGTATATAGAGGTACTGCTGGCACTGTATATAGGGGAGCTCTGGCTGGCACTGTATATAGAGGTACTGCTGGCACTGTATATAGAGGTACTGCTGGCACTGTATATAGGGGAGCTCTGGTTGGCACTAAATATAGAGGTACTGCTGGCACTGTATATAGGGGAGCTCTGGCTGGCACTGTATATAGAGGTACAGCTGGCACTGTATATAGAGGTACTGCTGGCACTGTATATAGGGGAGCTCTGGCTGGCACTGTATATAGAGGTACTGCTGGCACTGTATATAGGGGAGCTCTGGCTGGCACTGTATATAGAGGTACTGCTGGCACTGTATATAGGGGAGCTCTGGCTGGCACTGTATATAGGGGTACTGCTGGCACTGCATATAGAGGTACTGCTGGCACTGTATATAGAGGTACTGCTGGCACTGTATATAGAGGTACTGCTGGCACTGTATATAAGGGAGCTCTGGCTGGCACTGTATATAGAGGTACTGCTGGCACTGTATATAGGGGAGCTCTGGCTGGCACTGTATATAGAGGTACTGCTGGCACTGTATATAGGGGAGCTCTGGCTGGCACTGTATATAGAGGTACTGCTGGCACTGTATATAGAGGTACTGCTGGCACTGTATATAGGGGAGCTCTGGCTGGCACTGTATATAGAGGTACTGCTGGCACTGTATATAGAGGTACTGCTGGCACTGTATATAGGGGTACTGCTGGCACTGTATATAGGGGTACTGCTGGCACTGTATATAGAGGTACTGCTGGCACTGTATATAGAGGTACTGCTGGCACTGTATATAGGGGAGCTCTGGCTGGCACTGTATATAGTGGTACTGCTGGCACTGTATATAGAGGTACTGCTGGCACTGTATATAGGGGAGCTCTGGCTGGCACTGTATATAGGGGAGCTCTGGCTGGCACTGTATATAGTGGTACTGCTGGCACTGTATATAGGGGAGCTCTGGCTGGCACTGTATATAGAGGTACTGCTGGCACTGTATAAAGGGGAGCTCTGGCTGGCACTGTATATAGAGGTACTGCTGGCACTGTATATAGAGGTACTGCTTGCACTGTATATAGGGGAGATCTGGCTGGCACTGTATATAGAGGTACTGCTGGCACTGTATATAGAGGTACTGCTGGCACTGTATATAGAGGAGCTCTGGCTGGCACTGTATATAGAGGTACTGCTGGCACTGTATATAGGGGAGCTCTGGCTGGCACTGTATATAGGGGTACTGCTGGCACTGTATATAGAGGTACTGCTGACACTGTATATAGTGGTACTGCTGGCACTGTATATAGAGGTACTGCTGGCACTGTATATAGGGGAGCTCTGGCTGGCACTGTATATAGGGGAGCTCTGGCTGGCACTGTATATAGAGGTACTGCTGGCACTGTATATAGGGGAGCTCTGGCTGGCACTGTATATAGAGGTACGGCTGGCACTGTATATAGGGGAGCTCTGGCTGGCACTGTATATAGGGGAGCTCTGGCTGGCACTGTATATAGAGGTACTGCTGGCACTGTATATAGAGGTACTGCTGGCACTGTATATAGGGGAGCTCTGGCTGGCACTGTATATAGAGGTACTGCTGGCACTGTAGAGGTACTGCTTGCACTGTATATAGGGGAGCTCTGACTGGCACTGTATATAGAGGTACTGCTGGCATTGTATATAGGGGAGCTCTGGCTGGCACTGTATATAGAGGTACTGCTGGCACTGTATATAGAGGTACTGCTGGCACTGTATATAGGGGAGCTCTGGCTGGCACTGTATATAGAGGTACTGCTGGCACTGTATATAGAGGTACTGCTCGCACTGCATATAGAGGTACTGCTGGCACTGTATATAGAGGTACTGCTGGCACTGTATATAGAGGTACTGCTGGCACTGTATATAGGGGAGCTCTGGCTGACACTGTATATAGAGGTACTGCTGGCACTGTATATAGAGGTACTGCTGGCACTGTATATAGAGGTACTGCTGGCACTGTATATAGGGGGGCTCTGGCTGGCACTGTATATAGAGGTACTGCTGGCACTGTATATAAGGGAGCTCTGGCTGGCACTGTATATAGGGGTACTGCTGGCACTGTATATAGGGGTACTGCTGGCACTGTATATAGAGGTACTGCTGGCACTGTATATAGAGGTACTGCTGGCACTGTATATAGGGGAGCTCTGGCTGGCACTGTATATAGGGGAGCTCTGGCTGGCACTGTATATAGAGGTACTGCTGGCACTGTATATAGGGGAGCTCTGGCTGGCATTGTATATAGAGGTACTGCTGGCACTGTATATAGAGGTACTGCTGGCACTGTATATAGAGGTACTGCTGGCACTGTATATAGGGGAGCTCTGGCTGGCACTGTATATAGAGGTACTGCTGGCACTGTATATAGAGGTACTGCTGGCACTGTATATCTAGGAGCTCTGGCTGGCACTGTATATAGAGGTACTGCTGGCACTGTATATAGAGGTACTGCTGGCACTGTATATAGGGGAGCTCTGGCTGGCACTGTATATAGAGGTACTGCTGGCACTGTATATAGAGGTAGTGCTGGCACTGTATATAGGGGAGCTCTGGCTGGCACTGTATATAGGGGTACTGCTGGCACTGTATATAGAGGTACTGCTGGCACTGTATATAGAGGTACTGCTGGCACTGTATATCTAGGAGCTCTGGCTGGCACTGTATATAGAGGTACTGCTGGCACTGTATATAGGGGTACTGCTGGCACTGTATATAGAGGTACTGCTGGCACTGTATATAGGGGAGCTCTGGCTGGCACTGTATATAGGGGTACTGCTGGCACTGTATATAGGGGTACTGCTGGCACTGTATATAGGGGTACTGCTGGCACTGTATATAGAGGTACTGCTGGCACTGTATATAGGGGAGCTCTGGCTGGCACTGTATATAGAGGTACTGCTGGCACTGTATATAGAGGTACTGCTGGCACTGTATATAGGGGAGCTCTGGCTGCACTGTATATAGGGGAGCTCTGGCTGGCACTGTATATAGAGGTACTGCTGGCACTGTATATAGAGGTACTGCTGGCACTGTATATAGAGGTACTGCTGGCACTGTATATAGGGGAGCTCTGGCTGGCACTGTATATAGAGGTACTGCTGGCACTGTATATAGAGGTACTGCTGGCACTGTATATAGTGGAGCTCTGGCTGGCACTGTATATAAGGGAGCTCTGGCTGGCACTGTATATAGGGGTACTGCTGGCACTGTATATAGAGGTACTGCTGGCACTGTATATAGAGGTACTGCTGGCACTGTATATAGGGGTACTGCTGGCACTGTATATATGAGGTACTGCTGTGCACTGTATATAGAGGTACTGCTGGCACTGTATATAGAGGTACTGCTGGCACTGTATATAGGGGTACTGCTGGCACTGTATATAGAGGTACTGCTGGCACTGTTATCTAGGACTCTGGCTGGCACTGTATATAGAGGTACTGCTGGCACTGTATATAGGGGTACTGCTGGCACTGTATATAGAGGTACTTGCTGGCACTGTATATAGGGGTACTGCTGGCACTGTATATAGAAGGTACTGCTGGCACTGTATATCTAGGAGCTCTGGCTGGCACTGTATATAGAGGTACTGCTGGCACTGTATATAGAGGTACTGCTGGCACTGTATATAGGGGAGCTCTGTGCTGCACTGTATATAGGGGAGCTCTGGCTGGCACTGTATATAGAGGTACTGCTGGCACTGTATATAGGGGTACTGCTGGCACTGTATATAGAGGTACTGCTGGCACTGTATATAGGGGAGCTCTGGCTGGCACTGTATATAGGGGTACTGCTGGCACTGTATATAGGGGAGCTCTGGCTGGCACTGTATATAGGGGAGCTCTGGCTGGCACTGTATATAGAGGTACTGCTGGCACTGTATATAGAGGTACTGCTGGCACTGTATATAGGGGAGCTCTGGCTGGCACTGTATATAGAGGTACTGCTGGCACTGTATATAGAGGTACTGCTGGCACTGTATATAGGGGAGCTCTGGCTGGCACTGTATATAGAGGTACTGCTGGCACTGTATATAGAGGTACTGCTGGCACTGTATATAGAGGTACTGCTGGCACTGTATATAGGGGAGCTCTGGCTGGCACTGTATATAGGGGTACTGCTGGCACTGTATATAGAGGTACTGCTGGCACTGTATATAGAGGTACTGCTGGCACTGTATATCTAGGAGCTCTGGCTGGCACTGTATATAGAGGTACTGCTGGCACTGTATATAGGGGTACTGCTGGCACTGTATATAGGGGTACTGCTGGCACTGTATATAGAGGTACTGCTGGCACTGTATATAGAGGTACTGCTGGCACTGTATATAGAGGTACTGCTGGCACTGTATATAGAGGTACTGCTGGCACTGTATATATAGGTACTGCTGGCACTGTATATCTAGGAGCTCTGGCTGGCACTGTATATAGAGGTACTGCTGGCACTGTATATAGGGGTACTGCTGGCACTGTATATAGGGGTACTGCTGGCACTGTATATAGGGGAGCTCTGGCTGGCACTGTATATAGGGGAGCTCTGGCTGGCACTGTATATAGAGGTACTGCTGGCACTGTATATAGAGGTACTGCTGGCACTGTATATAGGGGAGCTCTGGCTGGCACTGTATATAGAGGTACTGCTGGCACTGTATATAGAGGTACTGCTGGCACGTATATAGGGGAGCTCTGGCTGGCACTGTATATAGAGGTACTGCTGGCACTGTATATAGAGGTACTGCTGGCACTGTATATAGAGGTACTGCTGGCACTGTATATAGGGGAGCTCTGGCTGGCACTGTATATAGGGGTACTGCTGGCACTGTATATAGAGGTACTGCTGGCACTGTATATAGAGGTACTGCTGGCACTGTATATCTAGGAGCTCTGGCTGGCACTGTATATAGAGGTACTGCTGGCACTGTATATAGAGGTACTGCTGGCACTGTATATAGGGTACTGCTGGCACTGTATATAGAGGTACTGCTGGCACTGTATATAGAGGTACTGCTGGCACTGTATATAGGGGTACTGCTGGCACTGTATATAGGGGAGCTCTTGCTGGCACTGTATATAGGGGAGCTCTGGCTGGCACTGTATATAGAGGTACTGCTGGCACTGTATATAGGGGAGCTCTGGCTGGCACTGTATATAGAGGTACTGCTGGCACTGTATATAGGGGAGCTCTGGCTGGCACTGTATATAGGGGAGCTCTGGCTGGCACTGTATATAGAGGTACTGCTGGCACTGTATATAGGGAGCTCTGGCTGGCACTGTATATAGGGGAGCTCTGGCTGGCACTGTATATAGAGGTACTGCTGGAACTGTATATAGGGGAGCTCTGGCTGGCACTGTATATAGAGGTACTGCTGGCACTGTATATAGGGGAGCTCTGGCTGGCACTGTATATAGGGGAGCTCTGGCTGGCACTGTATATAGAGGTACTGCTGGCACTGTATATAGGGGAGCTCTGGCTGGCACTGTATATACAGGTACTGCTGGCACTGTATATAGGGGTACTGCTGGCAATGTATATAGAGGTACTGCTGGCACTGTATATAGGGGAGCTCTGGCTGGCACTGTATATAGAGGTACTGCTGGCACTGTATATAGGGGAGCTCTGGCTGGCACTGTATATAGAAGTACTGCTGGCACTGTATATAGAGGTACTGCTGGCACTGTATATAGAGGTACTGCTGGCACTGTATATAGAGGTACTGCTGGCACTGTATATAGGGGAGCTCTGGCTGACACTGTATATAGAGGTACTGCTGGCACTGTATATAGGGGTACTGCTGGCACTGTATATAGGGGTACTGCTGGCACTGTATATAGGGGAGCTCTGGCTGGCACTGTATATAGAGGTACTGCTGGCACTGTATATAGGGGTACTGCTGGCACTGTATATAGGGGTACTGCTGGCACTGTATATAGGGGAGCTCTGGCTGGCACTGTATATAGGGTTACTGCTGGCACTGTATATAGGGGAGCTCTGGCTGGCACTGTATATAGAGGTACTGCTGGCACTGTATATAGGGGTACTGCTGGCACTGTATATAGAGGTACTGCTGGCACTGTATATAGGGGAGCTCTGCTGGCACTGTATATAGTGGTACTGCTGGCACTGTATATAGAGGTACTGCTGGCACTGTATATAGGGGTACTGCTGGCACTGTATATAGAGGTACTGCTGGCACTGTATATAGGGGTACTGCTGGCACTGTATATAGAGGTACTGCTGGCACTGTATATAGAGGTACTGCTGGCACTGTATATAGGGTACTGCTGGCACTGGTATATAGAGGTACTGCTGGCACTGTATATAGAGGTACTGCTGGCACTGTATATAGGGGTACTGCTGGCACTGTATGTAGAGGTACTGCTGGCACTATATATATAGGTACTGCTGGCACTGTATATAGGGGTACTGCTGGCACTGTATATAGAGGTACTGCTGGCACTGTATATAGGGGTACTGCTGGCACTGTATATAGAGGTACTGCTGGCACTGTATATAGAGGTACTGCTGGCACTGTATATAGGGGTACTGCTGGCACTGTATATAGAGGTACTGCTGGCACTGTATATAGGGGTACTGCTGGCACTGTATATAGAGGTACTGCTGGCACTGTATATAGAGGTACTGCTGGCACTGTATATAGAGGTACTGCTGGCACTGTATATAGGGGAGCTCTGGCTGCACTGTATATAGGGGAGCTCTGGCTGGCACTGTATATAGAGGTACTGCTGGCACTGTATATAGAGGTACTGCTGGCACTGTATATAGAGGTACTGCTGGCACTGTATATAGGGGAGCTCTGGCTGGCACTGTATATAGAGGTACTGCTGGCACTGTATATAGAGGTACTGCTGGCACTGTATATAGTGGAGCTCTGGCTGGCACTGTATATAAGGGAGCTCTGGCTGGCACTGTATATAGGGGTACTGCTGGCACTGTATATAGAGGTACTGCTGGCACTGTATATAGAGGTACTGCTGGCACTGTATATAGGGGTACTGCTGGCACTGTATATAGAGGTACTGCTGGCACTGTATATAGAGGTACTGCTGGCACTGTATATAGAGGTACTGCTGGCACTGTATATAGGGGTACTGCTGGCACTGTATATAGAGGTACTGCTGGCACTGTATATAGAGGTACTGCTGGCACTGTATATCTAGGAGCTCTGGCTGGCACTGTATATAGAGGTACTGCTGGCACTGTATATAGGGGTACTGCTGGCACTGTATATAGAGGTACTGCTGGCACTGTATATAGGGGTACTGCTGGCACTGTATATAGAGGTACTGCTGGCACTGTATATCTAGGAGCTCTGGCTGGCACTGTATATAGAGGTACTGCTGGCACTGTATATAGAGGTACTGCTGGCACTGTATATAGGGGAGCTCTGGCTGCACTGTATATAGGGGAGCTCTGGCTGGCACTGTATATAGAGGTACTGCTGGCACTGTATATAGAGGTACTGCTGGCACTGTATATAGAGGTACTGCTGGCACTGTATATAGGGGAGCTCTGGCTGGCACTGTATATAGGGGTACTGCTGGCACTGTATATAGGGGAGCTCTGGCTGGCACTGTATATAGGGGAGCTCTGGCTGGCACTGTATATAGAGGTACTGCTGGCACTGTATATAGAGGTACTGCTGGCACTGTATATAGGGGAGCTCTGGCTGGCACTGTATATAGAGGTACTGCTGGCACTGTATATAGAGGTACTGCTGGCACTGTATATAGAGGTACTGCTGGCACTGTATATAGGGGAGCTCTGGCTGGCACTGTATATAGGGGTACTGCTGGCACTGTATATAGAGGTACTGCTGGCTCTGTATATAGAGGTACTGCTGGCACTGTATATCTAGGAGCTCTGGCTGGCACTGTATATAGAGGTACTGCTGGCACTGTATATAGAGGTACTGCTGGCACTGTATATAGGGGTACTGCTGGCACTGTATATAGAGGTACTGCTGGCACTGTATATAGAGGTACTGCTGGCACTGTATATAGGGGTACTGCTGGCACTGTATATAGGGGAGCTCTTGCTGGCACTGTATATAGGGGAGCTCTGGCTGGCACTGTATATAGAGGTACTGCTGACACTGTATATAGGGGAGCTCTGGCTGGCACTGTATATAGAGGTACTGCTGGCACTGTATATAGGGGAGCTCTGGCTGGCACTGTATATAGGGGAGCTCTGGCTGGCACTGTATATAGAGGTACTGCTGGCACTGTATATAGGGGAGCTCTTGCTGGCACTGTATATAGGGGAGCTCTGGCTGGCACTGTATATAGAGGTACTGCTGGAACTGTATATAGGGGAGCTCTGGCTGGCACTGTATATAGAGGTACTGCTGGCACTGTATATAGGGGAGCTCTGGCTGGCACTGTATATAGGGGAGCTCTGGCTGGCACTGTATATAGAGGTACTGCTGGCACTGTATATAGGGGTACTGCTGGCAATGTATATAGAGGTACTGCTGGCACTGTATATAGGGGAGCTCTGGCTGGCACTGATAGAGAGGTACTGCTGGCACTGTATATAGGGGAGCTCTGGCTGGCACTGTATATAGGGGTACTGCTGGCACTGTATATAGAGGTACTGCTGGCACTGTATATAGAGGTACTGCTGGCACTGTATATAGAGGTACTGCTGGCACTGTATATAGGGGAGCTCTGGCTGACACTGTATATAGAGGTACTGCTGGCACTGTATATAGGGGTACTGCTGGCACTGTATATAGGGGTACTGCTGGCACTGTATATAGGGGAGCTCTGGCTGGCACTGTATATAGAGGTACTGCTGGCACTGTATATAGGGGTACTGCTGGCACTGTATATAGGGGTACTGCTGGCACTGTATATAGGGGAGCTCTGGCTGGCACTGTATATAGAGGTACTGCTGGCACTGTATATAGGGGAGCTCTGCTGGCACTGTATATAGGGGTACTGCTGGCACTGTTTATAGAGGTACTGCTGGCACTGTATATAGGGGAGCTCTGCTGGCACTGTATATAGTGGTACTGCTGGCACTGTATATAGAGGTACTGCTGGCACTGTATATAGGGGTACTGCTGGCACTGTATATAGAGGTACTGCTGGCACTGTATATAGGGGTACTGGCTGGCACTGTATATAGAGGTACTGCTGGCACTGTATATAGAGGTACTGCTGGCACTGTATATAGGGGTACTGCTGGCACTGTATATAGAGGTACTGCTGGCACTGTATATAGTGGTACTGCTGGCACTGTATATAGAGGTAACTGCTGGCACTGTATATAGAGGTACTGCTGGCACTGTATATAGGGAGCTCTGGCTGACACTGTATATAGAGGTACTGCTGGCACTGTATATAGGGGTACTGCTGGCACTGTATATAGGGGTACTGCTGGCACTGTATATAGGGGAGCTCTGGCTGGCACTGTATATAGAGGTACTGCTGGCACTGTATATAGGGGTACTGCTGGCACTGTATATAGGGGTACTGCTGGCACTGTATATAGGGGAGCTCTGGCTGGCACTGTATATAGGGTTACTGCTGGCACTGTATATAGGGGAGCTCTGGCTGGCACTGTATATAGAGGTACTGCTGGCACTGTATATAGGGGTACTGCTGGCACTGTATATAGAGGTACTGCTGGCACTGTATATAGGGGAGCTCTGCTGGCACTGTATATAGTGGTACTGCTGGCACTGTATATAGAGGTACTGCTGGCACTGTATATAGTGGTACTGCTGGCACTGTATATAGAGGTACTGCTGGCACTGTATATAGGGGTACTGCTGGCACTGTATATAGAGGTACTGGCCTGGCAGCACTGTATATAGAGGTACGGCTGGCACTGTATATAGGGGTACTGCTGCACTGTATATAGAGGTACTGCTGGCACTGTATATAGTGGTACTGCTGGCACTGTATATAGAGGTACTGCTGCACTGTATATAGGGGTACTGCTGGCACTGTATGTAGAGGTACTGCTGGCACTATATTATAGGTACTGCTGGCACTGTATATAGGGGTACTGCTGGCACTGTATATAGAGGTACTGCTGGCACTGTATAATAGTGAGAGCTCTGGCTGGCACTGTATATAGAGGTACGCTGGCACTGTATATAGAGGTACTGCTGCACTGTATATGTAGGAGCTCTGGCTGGCACTGTATATAGGGGTACTGCTGGCACTGTATATAGTGGTGCTGCTGGCACTGTATATAGGGGAGCTCTGGCTGCACTGTATAATAGGGGAGCTCTGGCTGGCACTGTATATAAGAGGTACTGCTGGCACTGTATATAGGGGAGCTCGGCTGGCACTGTATATAGGGGTACTGCTGGCACTGTATATAGAGGTACTGCTGGCACTGTATATAGGGGAGCTCTGCTGGCACTGTATATAGGGGTACTGCTGGCACTGTATATAGAGGTACTGCTGGCACTGTATATAGAGGTTACTGCTGGCACTGTATATAGAGGTACTGCTGGCACTGTATATAGGGTACTGCTGGCACTGTATATAGGGGTACTGCTGGCACTGTATATAGAGGTACTGCTGGCACTGTATATAGGGTACTGCTGGCACTGTATATAGGGGAGCTCTGGCTGGCACTGTATATAGGGGAGCTCTGGCTGGCACTGTATATAGGGTACTTGCTGGGCACTGTATATAGAGGTACTGCTGGCACTGTATATAGGGGAGCTCTGGCGGCACTGTATATAGAGGTACTGCTGGCACTGTATATAGGGGGAGCTCTGGCTGGCACTGTAGATAGGGGTACTGCTGGCACTGTATAAGGGGTACTGCTTGGCACTGTATATAGAGGTACTGCTGGCACTGTTTATAGTTGTACTGCCTGGCACTGTATATAGGGGTACTGCTGGCACTGTATATAGAGGTACTGCTGGCACTGTATATAGTTGTACTGCTGGCACTGTATATAGGGGTACTGCTGGCACTGTATATAGAGGTACTGCTGGCACTGTATATAGGGGTACTGCTGGCACTGTATATAGAGGTACTGCTGGCACTGTATATAGGGGAGCTCTGGCTGGCACTGTATGTAGGTGAGCTCTGGCTGGCCTGTATATAGGGGTACTGCTGGCACGTATATAGGGGGACTGCTGACACTGTATATAGTGGTACTGCTGGCACTGTATATAGGGGGTACTGCTGGCACTGTATATAGGGGTAATTGCTGGCACTGTATATAGGGAGCTCTGGCTGGCACTGTATATTAGGAAGTACTGCTGGCACTGTATATAGAGGTACTGCTGGCACTGTATATAGGGGTACTGCTGGCACTGTATATAGAGGTACTGCTGTCACTGTATATAGGGGAGCTCTGCCCGCACTGTATATAGGGTAAGCTCTGGCTGGCACTGTATATAGGGTACTGCTGGCACTGTATATTAGGGGTACTGCTGGCACTGTATATAGAGGTACTGCTGGCACTGTATATAGAGGTACTGCTGTGCACTGTATATAGGGGTACTGCTGACACTGTATATAGTGGTAACTGCTGGCACTGTATATAGAGGTACTGCTGGCACTGTATATAGGGGTACTGCTGGCACTGTATATAGGGGTACTGCTGGCACTGTATATAGAGGTACTGCTGGCACTGTATATAGAGGTACTGCTGGCACTGTATATAGAGGTACTGCTGGCACTGTATATAGTGGTGCTGCTGGCACTGTATATAGGGGAGCTCTGGCTGACACTGTATATGTAGGAGCTCTGGCTGGCACTGTATATAGAGGTACTGCTGGCACTGTATATAGGGGTACTGCTGGCACTGTATATAGGGGTACTGCTGGCACTGTATATAGGGGAGCTCTGGCTGGCACTGTATATAGGGGTACTGCTGGCACTGTATATAGGGGTACTGCTGGCACTGTATATAGGGGTACTGCTGGCACTGTATATAGGGGAGCTCTGGCTGGCACGTATATAGGGGAGCTCTGGCTGGCACTGTATAGGAGGTACTGCTGGCACTGTATATAGGGGTACTGCTGGCACTGTATATAGGGGAGCTCTGGCTGGCACTGTATATAGGGGAGCTCTGGCTGGCACTGTATATAGAGGTACTGCTGGCACTGTATATAGGGGAGCTCTGCTGGCACTGTATATAGAGGTACTGCTGACCACTGTATATAGTGGTACTGCTGGCACTTTATATAGGGGTACTGCTGGCACTGTATATAGGTGAGCTCTGGCTGGCACTGTATATAGGGGTACTGCTGGCACTGTATATAGAGGTACTGCTGGCACTGTATATAGGGGTACTGCTGGCACTGTATATAGAGGTACTGCTGGCACTGTATATAGGGGAGCTCTGGCTGGCACTGTATATAGGGGTACTGCTGGCACTGTATATAGGGGTACTGCTGGCACTGTATATAGAGGTACTGCTGGCACTGTATATAGAGGTACTGCTGGCACTGTATATAGGGGTACTGCTGACACTGTATATAGTGGTACTGCTGGCACTGTATATAGAGGTACTGCTGGCACTGTATATAGGGGTACTGCTGGCACTGTATATAGGGGTACTGCTGGCACTGTATATAGGGGTACTGCTGGCACGGTATATAGGGGAGCTCTGGCTGGCACTGTATATAGGGGAGCTCTGGCTGGCACTGTATATAGAGGTACTGCTGGCACTGTATATAGGGGAGCTCTGGCTGGCACTGTATATAGGGGAGCTCTGGCTGGCACTGTATATAGAGGTACTGCTGGCACTGTATATAGGGGAGCTCTGGCTGGCACTGTATATAGAGGTACTGCTGGCACTGTAATAGGGGAGCTCTGGCTGGCACTGTATATAGGGAAGCTCTGGCTGGCACTGTATATAGAGGTACTGCTGCACTGTATATAAGGTACTGCTGGCACTGTATATAGGGGAGCTCTGGCTGACACTGTATATAGAGGTACTGCTGGCACTGTATATAGGGGGTACTGCTGGCACTGTATATAGGGGTACTGCTGGCACTGTATATAGGGGAGCTCTGGCTGGCACTGTATATAGAGGTACTGCTGGCACTGTATATAGGGGTACTGCTGGCACTGTATATAGGGTACTGCTGGCACTGTATATAGGGAGCTCTGGCTGGCACTGTATATAGGGTTACTGCTTGGCACTGTATATAGGGGAGCTCTGGCTGGCACTGTATATAGAGGTACTGCTGGCACTGATATAGGGTACTGCTGGCACTGTATATAGAGTACTGCTGGCACTGTATATAGGGGAGCTCTGGCTGGCACTGTATATAGTGGTACTGCTGGCACTGTATATAGAGGTACTGCTGGCACTGTATATAGGGGTACTGCTGGCACTGTATATAGAGGTACTGCTGGCACTGTATATAGGGGTACTGCTGGCACTGTATATAGAGGTACTGCTGGCACTGTATATAGAGGTACTGCTGGCACTGTATATAGGGGTACTGCTGGCACTGTATATAGAGGTACTGCTGGCACTGTATATAGTGGTACTGCTGGCACTGTATATAGAGGTACTGCTGGCACTGTATATAGAGGTACTGCTGGCACTGTATATAGGGGAGCTCTGGCTGACACTGTATATAGAGGTACTGCTGGCACTGTATATAGGGGTACTGCTGGCACTGTATATAGGGGTACTGCTGGCACTGTATATAGGGGAGCTCTGGCTGGCACTGTATATAGAGGTACTGCTGGCACTGTATATAGGGTACTGCTGGCACTGTATATAGGGGTACTGCTGGCACTGTATATAGGGGAGCTCTGGCTGCACTGTATATAGGGTTACTGCTGGCACTGTATATAGGGGAGCTCTGGCTGCACTGTATATAGAGGTCTGCTGGCACTGTATATAGGGGTACTGCTGGCACTGTAGATAGAGGTACTGCTGGCACTGTATATAGGGGAGCTCTGCTGGCACTGTATATAGAGGTGCCTGCTGGCACTGTATATAGAGGTACTGCTGGCACTGTATATATGGTACTGCTGGCACTGTTATAGAGGGACTGCTGGCACTGTATATAGTGGTACTGCTGGCACTGTTATAGAGGTGACTGCTGGCACTGTATATAGGGGTACTGCGCTGCACTGTATGATAGAGGTTAACTGCTGGCCTGATATATAATAGGTACTGCTGGCACTGTATATAGGGGTACTGCTGCACTGTATATAGAGGTACTGCTGGCACTGTATATAGTGGAAGCTCTGCTGGCACTGTATATAGGGACTCTGCTGGCACTGTATATAGAGGTACTGCTGGCACTGTATATGTAGGAGCTCTGGCTGGCACTGTATATAGGGGTACTGCTGGCACTGTATATAGGGTTGCTGCTGGCACTGTATATAGGGGAGCTCTGGCTGCCTGTAATATAGGGGAGCTCTGGCTGGCACTGTATTAGAGGTACTTGCTGGCACTGTATATAGGGGAGCTCTGGCTGGCACTGTATATAGGGGGTACTGCTGCACTGTATATAGAGGTTCTGGCTGGCACTGTATATAGGAGGTCTCTGGCTGGCACTGTATAGGGGTACTGCTGGCACTGTATATAGAGGTACTGCTGGCACTGTATATAGAGGTACTGCTGGCACTGTATATAGAGGTACTGCTGGCACTGTATATAGGGGTACTGCTGGCACTGTATATAGGGGTACTGCTGGCACTGTATATAGAGGTACTGCTGGCACTGTATATAGGGGTACTGCTGGCACTGTATATAGGGGAGCTCTGGCTGGCACTGTATATAGGGGAGCTCTGGCTGGCACTGTATATAGGGGTACTGCTGGCACTGTATATAGAGGTACTGCTGGCACTGTATATAGGGGAGCTCTGGCTGGCACTGTATATAGAGGTACTGCTGGCACTGTATATAGGGGAGCTCTGGCTGGCACTGTATATAGGGGTACTGCTGGCACTGTATATAGGGGTACTGCTGGCACTGTATATAGAGGTACTGCTGGCACTGTTTATAGTTGTACTGCTGGCACTGTATATAGGGGTACTGCTGGCACTGTATATAGAGGTACTGCTGGCACTGTATATAGTTGTACTGCTGGCACTGTATATAGGGGTACTGCTGGCACTGTATATAGGGGTACTGCTGGCACTGTATATAGAGGTACTGCTGGCACTGTATATAGGGGTACTGCTGGCACTGTATATAGAGGTACTGCTGGCACTGTATATAGGGGAGCTCTGGCTGGCACTGTATGTAGGGGAGCTCTGGCTGGCACTGTATATAGGGGTACTGCTGGCACTGTATATAGGGGTACTGCTGACACTGTATATAGTGGTACTGCTGGCACTGTATATAGGGGTACTGCTGGCACTGTATATAGGGGTACTGCTGGCACTGTATATAGGGGAGCTCTGGCTGGCACTGTATATAGGAGTACTGCTGGCACTGTATATAGAGGTACTGCTGGCACTGTATATAGGGGTACTGCTGGCACTGTATATAGAGGTACTGCTGTCACTGTATATAGGGGAGCTCTGCCCGCACTGTATATAGGGGAGCTCTGGCTGGCACTGTATATAGGGGTACTGCTGGCACTGTATATAGGGGTACTGCTGGCACTGTATATAGAGGTACTGCTGGCACTGTATATAGGGGTACTGCTGGCACTGTATATAGAGGTACTGCTGGCACTGTATATAGAGGTACTGCTGGCACTGTATATAGGGGTACTGCTGGCACTGTATATAGTGGTACTGCTGGCACTGTATATAGAGGTACTGCTGGCACTGTATATAGGGGTACTGCTGACACTGTATATAGTGGTACTGCTGGCACTGTATATAGAGGTACTGCTGGCACTGTATATAGGGGTACTGCTGGCACTGTATATAGGGGTACTGCTGGCACTGTATATAGAGGTACTGCTGGCACTGTATATAGAGGTACTGCTGGCACTGTATATAGAGGTACTGCTGGCACTGTATATAGTGGTGCTGCTGGCACTGTATATAGGGGAGCTCTGGCTGACACTGTATATGTAGGAGCTCTGGCTGGCACTGTATATAGGGGTACTGCTGGCACTGTATATAGGGGTACTGCTGGCACTGTATATAGGGGAGCTCTGGCTGGCACTGTATATAGGGGTACTGCTGGCACTGTATATATGGGTAACTGCTGGCACTGATAATAGGGTACTGCTGGCACTGTATATAGGGGAGCTCTGGCTGGCACTGTATATAGGGGAGCTCTGGCTGGCACTGTATATAGAGGTACTGCTGGCACTGTATATAGGGGTACTGCTGGCACTGTATATAGGGGAGCTCTGGCTGGCACTGTATATAGGGGAGCTCTGCTGGCACTGTATATAGAGGTACTGCTGGCACTGTATATAGGGGAGCTCTGGCTGGCACTGTATATAGAGGTACTGCTGACACTGTATATAGTGGTACTGCTGGCACTTTATATAGGGGTACTGCTGGCACTGTATATAGGGGAGCTCTGGCTGGCACTGTATATAGGGGTACTGCTGGCACTGTATATAGAGGTACTGCTGGCACTGTATATAGGGGTACTGCTGGCACTGTATATAGAGGTACTGCTGGCACTGTATATAGGGGAGCTCTGGCTGGCACTGTATATAGGGGTACTGCTGGCACTGTATATAGGGGTACTGCTGGCACTGTATATAGAGGTACTGCTGGCACTGTATATAGAGGTACTGCTGGCACTGTATATAGGGGTACTGCTGACACTGTATATAGTGGTACTGCTGGCACTGTATATAGAGGTACTGCTGGCACTGTATATAGGGGTACTGCTGGCACTGTATATAGGGGTACTGCTGGCACTGTATATAGGGGTACTGCTGGCACTGTATATAGGGGAGCTCTGGCTGGCACTGTATATAGGGGAGCTCTGGCTGGCACTGTATATAGAGGTACTGCTGGCACTGTATATAGGGGAGCTCTGGCTGACACTGTATATAGAGGTACTGCTGGCACTGTATATAGGGGTACTGCTGGCACTGTATATAGGGGTACTGCTGGCACTGTATATAGGGGAGCTCTGCTGGCACTGTATATAGAGGTACTGCTGGCACTGTATATAGGGGTACTGCTGGCACTGTATATAGGGGTACTGCTGGCACTGTATATAGGGGAGCTCTGGCTGGCACTGTATATAGGGTTACTGCTGGCACTGTATATAGGGGAGCTCTGCTGGCACTGTATATAGAGGTACTGCTGGCACTGTATATAGGGGTACTGCTGGCACTGTATATAGAGGTACTGCTGGCACTGTATATAGGGGAGCTCTGCTGGCACTGTATATAGTGGTACTGCTGGCACTGTATATAGAGGTACTGCTGGCACTGTATATAGGGGTACTGCTGGCACTGTATATAGAGGTACTGCTGGCACTGTATATAGGGGTACTGCTGGCACTGTATATAGAGGTACTGCTGGCACTGTATATAGAGGTACTGCTGGCACTGTATATAGGGGTACTGCTGGCACTGTATATAGAGGTACTGCTGGCACTGTATATAGTGGTACTGCTGGCACTGTATATAGAGGTACTGCTGGCACTGTATATAGGGGTACTGCTGGCACTGTATGTAGAGGTACTGCTGGCACTATATATATAGGTACTGCTGGCACTGTATATAGGGGTACTGCTGGCACTGTATATAGAGGTACTGCTGGCACTGTATATAGTGGAGCTCTGGCTGGCACTGTATATAGAGGTACTGCTGGCACTGTATATAGAGGTACTGCTGGCACTGTATATGTAGGAGCTCTGGCTGGCACTGTATATAGGGGTACTGCTGGCACTGTATATAGTGGTGCTGCTGGCACTGTATATAGGGGAGCTCTGGCTGCACTGTATATAGGGGAGCTCTGGCTGGCACTGTATATAGAGGTACTGCTGGCACTGTATATAGGGGAGCTCTGGCTGGCACTGTATATAGGGGTACTGCTGGCACTGTATATAGAGGTACTGCTGGCACTGTATATAGGGGAGCTCTGGCTGGCACTGTATATAGGGGTACTGCTGGCACTGTATATAGAGGTACTGCTGGCACTGTATATAGAGGTACTGCTGGCACTGTATATAGAGGTACTGCTGGCACTGTATATAGGGGTACTGCTGGCACTGTATATAGGGGTACTGCTGGCACTGTATATAGAGGTACTGCTGGCACTGTATATAGGGGTACTGCTGGCACTGTATATAGGGGAGCTCTGGCTGGCACTGTATATAGGGGAGCTCTGGCTGGCACTGTATATAGGGGTACTGCTGGCACTGTATATAGGTACTGCTGGCACTGTATATAGGGGGCTCTGGCTGGCACTGTATATTAGAGGTACTGCTGGCACTGTATATAGGGGAGCTCTGCTGGCACTGTATATAGGGGTATGCTGGCACTGTTATATAGGGGTACTGCTGGCACTGTATATAGAGGTACTGCTGGCACTGTTTATAGTTTGTACTGCTGGCACTGTATATAGGGGGGGTACTGCTGGCACTGTATAGAGAGGTACTGCTGGCACTGTATATATTGTACTGCTGGCACTGTATATAGGGGTACTGCTGGCACTGTATTAGGGGTACTGCTGTGCACTGTATATAGAGGTACTGCTTGCACTGTATATAGGTGTTACTGCTGGCACTGTATATAGAGGTACTGCTGCACTGTATATAGGGGAGCTCTGGCTGGCACTGTATGTAGGGGAGCTCTGGCTGGCACTGTATATAGGGGTACTGCTGGCACTGTATATAGGGGTACTGCTGACACTGTATATAGTGGTACTGCTGGCACTGTATATAGGGGTACTGCTGGCACTGTATATAGGGGTACTGCTGGCACTGTATATAGTGGGAGCTCTGGGCTGGCACTGTATATAGGGGTACTGCTGGCACTGTATATAGAGGTACTGCTGGCACTGTATATAGGGGTACTGCTGGCACTGTATATAGAGGTACTGCTGTCACTGTATATAGGGGAGCTCTGCCCGCACTGTATATAGGGGAGCTCTGGCTGGCACTGTATATAGGGGTACTGCTGGCACTGTATATAGGGGTACTGCTGGCACTGTATATAGAGGTACTGCTGGCACTGTATATAGGGGTACTGCTGGCACTGTATATAGAGGTACTGCTGGCACTGTATATAGATGTACTGCTGGCACTGTATATAGGGTACTGCTGGCACTGTATATAGTGGTACTGCTGGCACTGTATATAGATGTAATGCTGGCACTGTATATAGGGGTACTGCTGACACTGTATATAGTGGTACTGCTGGCACTGTATATAGAGGTACTGCTGGCACTGTATATAGGGGTACTGCTGGCACTGTATATAGGGGTACTGCTGGCACTGTATATAGAGGTACTGCTGGCACTGTATATAGAGGTACTGCTGGCACTGTATATAGAGGTACTGCTGGCACTGTATATAGTGTGCTGCTGGCACTGTATATAGGGGAGCTCTGGCTGACACTGTATATGTAGGAGCTCTGGCTGGCACTGTATATAGAGGTACTGCTGGCACTGTATATAGGGGTACTGCTGGCACTGTATATAGGGGTACTGCTGGCACTGTATATAGGGGAGCTCTGGCTGGCACTGTATATAGGGGTACTGCTGGCACTGTATATAGGGGTACTGCTGGCACTGTATATAGGGGTACTGCTGGCACTGTATATAGGGGAGCTCTGGCTGGCACTGTATATAGGGGAGCTCTGGCTGGCACTGTATATAGAGGTACTGCTGGCACTGTATATAGGGGTACTGCTGGCACTGTATATAGGGGAGCTCTGGCTGGCACTGTATATAGGGGAGCTCTGGCTGGCACTGTATATAGAGGTACTGCTGGCACTGTATATAGGGGAGCTCTGGCTGGCACTGTATATAGAGGTACTGCTGACACTGTATATAGTGGTACTGCTGGCACTTTATATAGGGGTACTGCTGGCACTGTATATAGGGGAGCTCTGGCTGGCACTGTATATAGGGGTACTGCTGGCACTGTATATAGAGGTACTGCTGGCACTGTATATAGGGGTACTGCTGGCACTGTATATAGAGGTACTGCTGGCACTGTATATAGGGGAGCTCTGGCTGGCACTGTATATAGGGGTACTGCTGGCACTGTATATAGGGGTACTGCTGGCACTGTATATAGAGGTACTGCTGGCACTGTATATAGAGGTACTGCTGGCACTGTATATAGGGGTACTGCTGACACTGTATATAGTGGTACTGCTGGCACTGTATATAGAGGTACTGCTGGCACTGTATATAGAGGTACTGCTGGCACTGTATATAGGGGTACTGCTGGCACTGTATATAGGGGTACTGCTGGCACGGTATATAGGGGAGCTCTGGCTGGCACTGTATATAGGGGAGCTCTGGCTGGCACTGTATATAGAGGTACTGCTGGCACTGTATATAGGGGAGCTCTGGCTGGCACTGTATATAGGGGTACTGCTGGCACTGTATATAGGGGAGCTCTGGCTGGCACTGTATATAGGGGTACTGCTGGCACTGTATATAGGGGTACTGCTGGCACTGTATATAGAGGTACTGCTGGCACTGTATATAGGGGTACTGCTGGCACTGTAGGGGGCGCTCTGGCTGGCACTGTATATAGAGGTACTGCTGGCACTGTATATAGGGGTACTGCTGGCACTGTATATAGGGGAGCTCTGGCTGGCACTGTATATAGGGGAGCTCTGGCTGGCACTGTATATAGAGGTACTGCTGGCACTGTATATAGGGGTACTGCTGGCACTGTATATAGGGGTACTGCTGGCACTGTATATAGAGGTACTGCTGGCACTGTATATAGGGGTACTGCTGGCACTGTATATAGAGGTACTGCTGGCACTGTATATAGAGGTACTGCTGGCACTGTATATAGGGGTACTGCTGGCACTGTATATAGGGGTACTGCTGGCACTGTATATAGAGGTACTGCTGGCACTGTATATAGGGGTACTGCTGGCACTGTATATAGGGGAGCTCTGGCTGGCACTGTATATAGGGGTACTGCTGGCACTGTATATAGGGGAGCTCTGGCTGGCACTGTATATAGGGGTACTGCTGGCACTGTATATAGGGGAGCTCTGGCTGGCACTGTATATAGAGGTACTGCTGGCACTGTATATAGAGGTACTGCTGGCACTGTATATAGGGGTACTGCTGGCACTGTATATAGAGGTACTGCTGGCACTGTATATAGAGGTACTGCTGGCACTGTATATAGGGGAGCTCTGTCTGGCACTGTATATAGGGGTACTGCTGGCACTGTATATAGGGGTACTGCTGGCACTGTATATAGGGGAGCTCTGCTGGCACTGTATATAGGGGTACTGCTGGCACTGTATATAGAGGTACTGCTGGCACTGTATATAGGGGTACTGCTGGCACTGTATATAGGGGTACTGCTGGCACTGTATATAGGGGTACTGCTGGCACTGTATATAGGGGAGCTCTGGCTGACACTGTATATAGAGGTACTGCTGACACTGTATATAGGGGTACTGCTGGCACTGTATATAGGGGAGCTCTGGCACTGTATATAGGGGTACTGCTGGCACTGTATATAGGGGAGCTCTGGCTGGCACTGTATATAGGGGTACTGCTGGCACTGTATATAGGGGAGCTCTGGCTGGCACTGTATATAGGGGTACTGCTGGCACTGTATATAGAGGTACTGCTGGCACTGTATATAGGGGTACTGCTGGCACTGTATATAGAGGTACTGCTGGCACTGTATATAGAGGTACTGCTGGCACTGTATATAGGAGAGCTCTCGCTGGCACTGTATATAGAGGTACTGCTGGCACTGTATATAGGGGTACTGCTTGCACTGTATATAGGGGAGCTCTGGCTGGCACTGTAGGGGAGCTCTGGCTGGCACTGTATATAGGGGAGCTCTGGCTGGCACTGTATATAGGGGTACTGCTGGCACTGTATATAGAGGTACTGCTGGCACTGTATATAGGGGTACTGCTGGCACTGTATATAGGGGAGCTCTGGCACTGTATATAGGGGTACTGCTGGCACTGTATATAGGGGTACTGCTGGCACTGTATATAGGGGAGCTCTGGCTGGCACTGGTATATAGAGGTACTGCTGGCACTGTATATAGGGTACTGCTGGCACTGTATATAGGGGTACTGCTGGCACTGTATATAGAGGTACTGCTGGCACTGTATATAGGGGAGCTCTGGCTGGCACTGTATATAGAGGTACTGCTGGCACTGTATATAGGGGAGCTCTGGCTGGCACTGTATATAGAGGTACTGCTGGCACTGTATATAGGGGTACTGCTGGCACTGTATATAGGGGAGCTCTGGCACTGTATATAGGGGTACTGCTGGCACTGTATATAGGGGTACTGCTGGCACTGTATATAGGGGAGCTCTGGCTGGCACTGTATATAGAGGTACTGCTGGCACTGTATATAGGGGTACTGCTGGCACTGTATATAGGGGTACTGCTGGCACTGTATATAGAGGTACTGCTGGCACTGTATATAGGGGAGCTCTGGCTGGCACTGTATATAGTGGTACTGCTGGCACTGTATATAGGGGAGCTCTGGCTGGCACTGTATATAGGGGTACTGCTGGCACTGTATATAGGGGAGCTCTGGCTGGCACTGTATATAGAGGTACTGCTGGCACTGTATATAGGGGTACTGCTGGCACTGTATATAGGGGTACTGCTGGCACTGTATATAGAGGTACTGCTGGCACTGTATATAGGGGAGCTCTGGCTGGCACTGTATATAGGGGAGCTCTGGCTGGCACTGTATATAGGGGTACTGCTGGCACTGTATATAGAGGTACTGCTGGCACTGTATATAGGGGTACTGCTGGCACTGTATATAGGGGAGCTCTGGCACTGTATATAGGGGTACTGCTGGCACTGTATATAGGGGTACTGCTGGCACTGTATATAGGGGAGCTCTGGCTGGCACTGTATATAGAGGTACTGCTGGCACTGTATATAGGGGTACTGCTGGCACTGTATATAGGGGAGCTCTGGCTGGCACTGTATATAGAGGTACTGCTGGCACTGTATATAGGGGTACTGCTGGCACTGTATATAGGGGAGCTCTGGCTGGCACTGTATATAGAGGTACTGCTGGCACTGTATATAGTGGTACTGCTGGCACTGTATATAGAGGTACTGCTGGCACTGTATATAGGGGAGCTCTGGCTGGCACTGTATATAGAGGTACTGCTGGCACTGTATATAGAGGTACTGCTGGCACTGTATATAGGGGTACTGCTGGCACTGTATATAGGGGAGCTCTGGCTGGCACTGTATATAGAGGTACTGCTGGCACTGTATATAGGGGTACTGCTGGCACTGTATATAGAGGTACTGCTGGCACTGTATATAGGGGAGCTCTGGCTGGCACTGTATATAGTGGTACTGCTGGCACTGTATATAGGGGAGCTCTGGCTGGCACTGTATATAGGGGAGCTCTGTCTGGCACTGTATATAGGGGGTACTGCTGGCACTGTATATAGGGGTACTGCTGGCACTGTATATAGGGGAGCTCTGGCTGGCACTGTATATAGAGGTACTGCTGGCACTGTATATAGGGGTACTGCTGGCACTGTATATAGGGGTACTGCTGGCACTGTATATAGGGGTACTGCTGGCACTGTATATAGGGGAGCTCTGGCTGGCACTGTATATAGGGGTACTGCTGGCACTGTATATAGTGGTACTGCTGGCACTGTATATAGAGGTACTGCTGGCACTGTATATAGGGGAGCTCTGGCTGGCACTGTATATAGAGGTACTGCTGGCACTGTATATAGGGGTACTGCTGGCACTGTATATAGGGGTACTGCTGGCACTGTATATAGGGGTACTGCTGGCACTGTATATAGGGGTACTGCTGGCACTGTATATAGAGGTACTGCTGGCACTGTATATAGGGGTACTGCTGGCACTGTATATAGGGGTACTGCTGGCACTGTATATAGGGGAGCTCTGGCTGGCAACTGTATATAGGGGAGCTCTGGCTGGCACTGTATATAGGGGTACTGCTGGCACTGTATATAGGGGTACTGCTGGCACTGTATATAGGGGTACTGCTGGCACTGTATATAGGGGAGCTCTGGCTGGCACTGTATATAGAGGTACTGCTGGCACTGTATATAGGGGTACTGCTGGCACTGTATATAGGGGTACTGCTGGCACTGTATATAGGGGTACTGCTGGCACTGTATATAGGGGTACTGCTGGCACTGTATATAGAGGTACTGCTGGCACTGTATATAGGGGTACTGCTGGCACTGTATATAGGGGTACTGCTGGCACTGTATATAGGGGAGCTCTGGCTGGCACTGTATATAGAGGTACTGCTGGCACTGTATATAGGGGAGCTCTGGCTGGCACTGTATATAGAGGTACTGCTGGCACTGTATATAGGGGTACTGCTGGCACTGTATATAGGGGTACTGCTGGCACTGTATATAGGGGAGCTCTGGCTGGCACTGTATATAGAGGTACTGCTGGCACTGTATATAGGGGAGCTCTGGCTGGCACTGTATATAGGGGTACTGCTGGCACTGTATATAGAGGTACTGCTGGCACTGTATATAGAGGTACTGCTGGCACTGTATATAGAGGTACTGCTGGCACTGTATATAGAGGTACTGCTGGCACTGTATATAGGGGAGCTCTGGCTGGCACTGTATATAGAGGTACTGCTGGCACTGTATATAGGGGTACTGCTGGCACTGTATATAGGGGTACTGCTGGCACTGTATATAGGGGTACTGCTGGCACTGTATATAGGGGTACTGCTGGCACTGTATATAGAGGTACTGCTGGCACTGTATATAGGGGTACTGCTGGCACTGTATATAGGGGTACTGCTGGCACTGTATATAGGGGAGCTCTGGCTGGCACTGTATATAGGGGAGCTCTGGCTGGCACTGTATATAGGGGTACTGCTGGCACTGTATATAGGGGTACTGCTGGCACTGTATATAGGGGTACTGCTGGCACTGTATATAGGGGAGCTCTGGCTGGCACTGTATATAGAGGTACTGCTGGCACTGTATATAGGGGTACTGCTGGCACTGTATATAGGGGTACTGCTGGCACTGTATATAGGGGTACTGCTGGCACTGTATATAGGGGTACTGCTGGCACTGTATATAGAGGTACTGCTGGCACTGTATATAGGGGTACTGCTGGCACTGTATATAGGGGTACTGCTGGCACTGTATATAGGGGAGCTCTGGCTGGCACTGTATATAGAGGTACTGCTGGCACTGTATATAGGGGAGCTCTGGCTGGCACTGTATATAGAGGTACTGCTGGCACTGTATATAGGGGTACTGCTGGCACTGTATATAGGGGTACTGCTGGCACTGTATATAGGGGAGCTCTGGCTGGCACTGTATATAGAGGTACTGCTGGCACTGTATATAGGGGAGCTCTGGCTGGCACTGTATATAGGGGTACTGCTGGCACTGTATATAGAGGTACTGCTGGCACTGTATATAGAGGTACTGCTGGCACTGTATATAGAGGTACTGCTGGCACTGTATATAGAGGTACTGCTGGCACTGTATATAGGGGAGCTCTGGCTGGCACTGTATATAGGGGAGCTCTATCTGTTGCTCTGTTATTTATGTGACAGCTTTCTTATCCTATAATAATCTCAAGCGTCTACATCCTGCGCATGCGCACTGCCGCAGGAAACAACCTACCGTAAAAATACGCATGCGCAGCCCGCACTAAATATGTCTGCCCGCTAGAGTTTGTGGGCGGAAGTGCTTGTCTCTCACTTCCTGTACACGCTGCTCACAGGTGGAGAAACATGGACGGCACCGAGTAAGTGACCGGCGGGGCAGAATCCGAGGCCATCAGCGCCCGTGTGACGGCTCCCGGGCGGGGAGAGGCGGCCAGGGACATCAGCAAGGGGGAGGGCACCGGGCGGGGCCCCTGGGGACTGTGGCCCTAACTGAGACAGCATAGAGGAGCCCTGAGGAGAGCTGTATGTGCGAGGGTCACCTCACAGCTGTGTGTATGTGATGGGGGGTGTGGGGGGCTGTCATGTGATGGGGTATATAGACACTGGGGGGGGGGGGGCTGGCATGTGATGGGGTATATAGATACTGGGGGGGGGGCTGTCATGTGATGGGGTATATAGATACTGGGGGGGGGGCTGTCATGTGATGGGGTATATAGACACTGGGGGGGGGGCTGGCATGTGATGGGGTATATAGATACTGGGGGGGGGCTGGCATGTAATGGGTATATAGACACTGGGGGGGGGGTCCTGTCATGTGATGGGGTATATAGATACTGGGGGGGGGGCTGGCATGTGATGGGGTATATAGACACTGGGGGGGGGCTGGCATGTGATGGGGTATATAGATACTGGGGGGGGGGCTGGCATGTGATGGGGTATATAGATACTGGGGGGGGGGCTGGCATGTGATGGGGTATATAGACACTGGGGGGGGGGCTGGCATGTGATGGGGTATATAGATACTGGGGTGGGGGTCCTGGCATGTGATGGGGTATATAGACACTGGGGGGGGGCTGTAATGTGATGGGTATATAGACACTGGGGGGGGGGCTGGCATGTGATGGGGTATATAGACACTGGGGGGGGGGGCTGTAATGTGATGGGGTATATAGACACTGGGGGGGTTGGCATGTGATGGGTATATAGACACGGGGGTGGGGCTGTCATGTGATGGGGTATATAGACACTGGGGGGGGGGGCTGGCATGTGATGGGGTATATAGACACTGGGGGGGGGCTGTCATGTGATGGGGTATATAGACACTGGGGTGGGGCTGTCATGTGATGGGGTATATAGACACTGGGGGGGGGCTGTCATGTGATGGGGTATATAGACACTGGGGTGGGGCTGGCATGTGATGGGGTATATAGACACTGGGGGGGTGCTGGCATGTGATGGGGTATATAGACACTGGGGGGGGGTCCTGTCGTGTTGGGGTATATAGACACTGGGGGGGGGGTGCTGGCATGTGATGGGGTATATAGACACTGGGGGGGGGTCCTGTCGTGTTGGGGTATATAGACACTGGGGTGGGGGTCCTGTCATGTGATGGGGTATATAGACACTGGGGTGGGGCTGGCATGTGATGGGGTATATAGACACTGGGGGGGTGCTGGCATGTGATGGGGTATATAGACACTGGGGGGGGGTCCTGTCGTGTTGGGGTATATAGACACTGGGGGGGGGGGTGCTGGCATGTGATGGGGTATATAGACACTGGGGGGGGGTCCTGTCGTGTTGGGGTATATAGACACTGGGGTGGGGGTCCTGTCATGTGATGGGGTATATAGACACTGGGGGGGGGGGTCCTGTCATGTGATGGGGTATATAGACACTGGGGGGGGGGGGCTGGCATGTGATGGGGTATATAGACACTGGGGGGGGGTCCTGTCATGTGATGGGGTATATAGACACTGGGGTGGGGGTCCTGTCATGTGATGGGGTATATAGACACTGGGGGGGGGGTCCTGTCATGTGATGGGGTATATAGACACTGGGGGGGGTGTATATAGCTGACCTCCTCCTATACATACCAGTTATTATCACACAGGTGCAGGGGTTTTGGTGTTGACATCACAATGTACACCCCACTATGTGATCATGCTGGGAGTTGTAGTGGACACAGAGGTATGCTGGGAGTTGTTGTGTCAGGAGGCTGCTAATGCACCACAACTCCCAGCAGCATACCTCCTTGTGCACTACAACCCCCAGCATACCTTTGTGCCCAAGGAGGTATGCTGAGAGTTGTGCACAAGAAGGTGTGCTGCTGGGAGTTGTAGTGCATTAGCAGCCTCCTGACACAACAACTCACAGCATACCTCCTTGTGCACAACAACTCCCCACAAGAAGGTATGCTGGGAGTTGTTGTGCCACTGTACCGGAGGACCCCGAGGGAAGGGGGGGGGGGGCAGAATTGTGGACACCGGAGGGTGCGAGGGACCGCATTGCACCGGCACCGGTGGTGCGGCGCGGGAGACCCGGCTGCAGCAGCGGGAACTGGTGGGTACTAGCGATCGCTATGTGCCGGCTATTTAAATTTGGCGCTGCGGAGAGCGCGCGGGCGGAGGAGGGGACACCAGGGGCGCACACAGAGAACATGGCTGGCGCTCAGGTAGCCGTCGGCCGTGTTCTCTGCACCATACTTTGTTAAGCTGCGTTAAGGCAGTTTAACATAAAGTATCAATACCAGGAAATCCTGGTACCGGACCTTTTTTCTGCCTGAAATATCGATAGTAGTATCGATATTTCGGTGCATCGTGCATCACTAGTCCTCACTGACGTCTCGTCTCATCCTCAGGTCCCGGAAACTTCCTCGAGTCCCGGAGAATCTTCTGAAGAGAAGGAAGAAATATCAGGGGCTGAAGGCAGCAGAGGCTAAAAGGGCGCTAGAGGAGAAGAGGAAGGTGAGCGGGGGGGGGGAGAGGGTGCTAGAGGAGAAGAGGAAGGTGAGCGGGGGGAAGAGGGTGCTAGAGGAGAAGAGGAAGGTGAGCGGGGGGGGGGGGGGGGGGTGCTAGAGGAGAAGAGGAAGGTGAGCGGGGGGGGGGGGGGGGGGGAGAGAGGGTGCTAGAGGAGAAGAGGAAGGTGAGCGGGGGGGGGTGCTAGAGGAGAAGAGGAAGGTGAGCGGGGGGGGGGGAGAGGGTGCTAGAGGAGAAGAGGAAGGTGAGCGGGGGGGGGGAGAGGGTGCTAGAGGAGAAGAGGAAGGTGAGCGGGGGGGGGAGAGGGTGCTAGAGGAGAAGAGGAAGGTGAGCGGGGGGGGGGAGAGGGTGCTAGAGGAGAAGAGGAAGGTGAGCGGGGGGGGAGAGGGTGCTAGAGGAGAAGAGGAAGGTGAGCGGGGGGGAGAGGGTGCTAGAGGAGAAGAGGAAGGTGAGCGGGGTGGAAGAGGGCGCTAGAGGAGAAGAGGAAGGTGAGCGAGGGGGAAGAGTGTGCTAGAGGAGAAGAGGAAGGTGAGCGGGGTGGAAGAGGGCGCTAGAGGAGAAGAGGAAGGTGAGCGGGGGGGGGGAAGAGGGCGCTAGAGGAGAAGAGGAAGGTGAGCGGGGGTCAAGAGGGCGCTAGAGGAGAAGAGGAAGGTGAGCTGGGGGGGGGAGAAGGTGCTAGAGGAGAAGAGGAAGGTGAGCAGGGGGGGGGGGAGGGTGCTAGAGGAGAAGAGGAAGGTGAGCAGGGGGGAGGAGGGTGCTAGAGGAGAAGAGGAAGGTGAGCGGGGGGGGGGAGAGGGTGCTAGAGGAGAAGAGGAAGGTGAGCGGGGGGGAAGAGGGTGCTAGAGGAGAAGAGGAAGGTGAGTGGGGGGGAAGAGGGTGGTAGAGGAGAAGAGGAAGGTGAGCGGGGGGGGGGGGAGAGGGTGCTAGAGGAGAAGAGGAAGGTGAGCGGGGGGGGGAAGAGGGTGCTAGAGGAGAAGAGGAAGGTGAGCGGGGGGGAGGAGGGTGCTAGAGGAGAAGAGGAAGGTGAGCGGGGGGGGGGGGGGAGAGGGTGCTAGAGGAGAAGAGGAAGGTGAGCGGGGACCAAGAGGGTGCTAGAGAAGAGGAAGGTGAGCGGGGGCCAAGAGGGCGCTAGAGGAGAAGAGGAAGGTGAGCGGGGGGGGGGGGGGGGGTGGAGAGTGTGCTAGAGGAGAAGAGGAAGGTGAGCGAGGGGGAAGAGTGTGCTAGAGGAGAAGAGGAAGGTGAGCGGGGGTGGGGTGGGGGAGTGTGCTAGAGGAGAAGAGGAAGGTGAACGGGGGCCAAGAGGGCGCTAGAGGAGAAGAGGAAGGTGAGCGGGGGGTGAGAGGGTGCTAGAGGAGAAGAGGAAGGTGAGCGGGGGGTGAAAGGGTGCTAGAGGAGAAGAGGAAGGTGAGCGGGGGGTGAGAGGGTGCTAGAGGAGAAGAGGAAGGTGAGCGGGGGGTGAGAGGGTGCTAGAGGAGAAGAGGGGGGTGAGAGGGTGCTAGAGGAGAAGAGGAAGGTGAGCGGGGGGTGAGAGGGTGCTAGAGGAGAAGAGGAAGGTGAGCGGGGACCAAGAGGGTGCTAGAGAAGAAGCGGGGGGGGGGGGCGGCGGGGCGGGAGAGGGTGCTAGAGGAGAAGAGGAAGGTGAGGTAATCACTTTGAGAGCACAGACTATAGAGCGGCTAGGACAATGTGCAGTAACTGGTTAGAATGGACACCCAGGTGCTGAATGATCCAACACCTGCAAAATACAGAGCAAAACTAATCTCACTGGATAGAGTGCTGTGACTGCAGCCTTCACGGGTTTCACCCCGCGGCTTCCTCAGGGCACTCTCTGAGTCTTACCTCTTTTCTCTCTTTTGCCTCCACAGCTTCAGCCGGGGAAACAGATAAAATTTAAGCGTCTTGAGACTTTTGTGAGAGACTCCAGAAGGAAGATGAGAGACGACTCCAGGCTGCGGAGGATGCAGATCTACAAGAAGAAGATCCCCAACATCTCCAGCAAGAAGCTGGCCTTTGTGGTCAGGATTATGGAGTATGTGATTATTACTGGGAATATGAGAAGTGTCCCACAATGCCTTGTCTGCAGGACAGGAGGGAGGGGCGTCCTAGGAGAGGAAGACTCCCTGTAGTGTCTGTCGGGTTGCCTCGGCCCCTCCCGTGTCCTGTCGGGTTGCCTCGGCCCCTCCCGTGTCCTGTCGGGTTGCCTCGGCCCCTCCCGTGTCCTGTCGGGTTGCCTCGGCCCCTCCCGTGTCCTGTCGGGTTGCCTCGGCCCCTCCCGTGTCCTGTCGGGTTGCCTCGGCCCCTCCCGTGTCCTGTCGGGTTGCCTCGGCCCCTCCCGTGTCCTGTCGGGTTGCCTCGGCCCCTCCCGTGTCCTGTCGGGTTGCCTCGGCCCCTCCCGTGTCCTGTCGGGTTGCCTCGGCCCCTCCCGTGTCCTGTCGGGTTGCCTCGGCCCCTCCCGTAACGCCCTTTTCCCTCTCTTTTCAGTATCCAGGGTGTGAACCAGCACGTCCTCCGTATCCTAAAAACCTTCAGACTGGGGAAGATGTTCTCCGGAGTGTTTGTGAAGCTGACGCCGGAAACTATAACTATGATACAAGTGATTGAGCCGTACGTGGCCTGGGGGTAAGAACCTTCTTCCAGTCTATACCAGTCATGAGCCTACAGGAGCTGCTGACTGCCACCATATTGGCGACTTGGACACCCTTGGATTCCCTGAGTTTGCAGTTCCATTCTGGATAGTCAGATGCCAGATTATAGGAGTTGTACTGTGTATTGGTATACAGCAGCTGGGGATTTTACCACAGCGTTAGGTATTTGATCCGGTTTTATTTTTCAGGTTCCCAAACTTGAAGTCTGTACGAGAGCTGATCCTAAAGCGCGGACAGGGGATGGTGAAGGGCAAAAAGATGCCGCTGACCGACAACAACATGATAGAGGAGCAGCTGGGTGAGTGTCTGACTATAGTGTGTGTGAGGAGTCCGGGTGGGGTCAGGACGGACAGTCACAGCCAGGCATCGGGGGATGTTGTCTGGCCGGCTGTTCTGTCCGTGTTACAGACAGGTCCGGACACGAGGTGCACAGCAGCGGTGTAGTCAGATAGACGCGACAGGATGGCAATTGCTTTACAGCAGGAGTCTACAGAGAAGGGGCGTGGGGGAATGGAGCTTTGTTCTGTGACGCCTAAAGAGATCCATGAAAGGATGAGTGCTGTGTGTGGGGACTACAGTCCTTCCTACTGCCAAGTAACATAGTTTAAATGGGGTAGGGAATTAATTGAAGCTGACCCCTTTTTAGGGCGACCAGTGCCGTACCGTGAAGGCCGTGATTTTGGACGATCATCAGTGTTCTAGTTGTCACATTTTCCATTATCATTCATGATGATTTAAACAATATGGAGGTTGGAGACAGGATGCTCTGCCACTGAAACTGACTCGGCACTCGATTACTGTGGGCTACAGCAGCCCTAAGTAATCGAGCACTGATAGCAGAGATCAGTGTATATACAGATGTACAGTATTGATCTCTATGAGCAATCGGTGTATTACTAATAGAAGTCCCACGGGGGAGGGGGGGGAGGGGCTACAAAAACAAAAATTTTTTTTTTATAAAGGGAAGAGAAAAAAAAATCCCCTCCCATATTAAGTTTAAATCTTCCCCCTTGATGACAAGCAGTTTTTTATTTTTGCCTTTTAAGTGCCCTAACCTTTTCATTTTTCAGTCTACATACCTATATGAGGGCTTGTTTTTTGCGGGACAAGTTGTACTTTCTGCTGGTACCATCTATAGCTATGTAGGACTTTTTATTTGCTTTATTTTCCTTGTTTTTCAGAAGCAAATTACTGCTAGTTTTTTCATTGTTATAGTATTTACTCATTTATTCATCCAGTTCCCGGTTTATTTTCTGGCGCCGGGCCGGCATGTAGCCCTGGGGGCAGACCTACCGGCCCCTAGTGTGACATCTCCCCTCAGTAACCAACAATAACTTTCCAAAACTTTAATTTTAACTTGTTGTTAGTCTCTTAAAGGAGAAGTCCAGCGACTTCTAAAAGCCGGCAGCCTGCAGGGGGTAAATAATTACAAGTAGGAACTTATCCTTATGTCTCCTTGTGCCCGTGGTGAACGGCAGGAGCGGCTGCGAGACCCCTGCCAGAAGTCCTATTCCCCAGAGTTGTGATGACTGGGCGAATACATATCCCAGCTGATGGACAGGCCGCTCAGCCGGTAACTGATGCCGCTCCAGTCACTGATTGGGGGGTGACCTAACCCGCCTTCCTGGAGACAGAACCTGGCACAAATATATGGTGTACCTGGGGGGCTTCACTAGACCCCCTGCTGCTATAGAAAATAATCTGCATCCCAGCGAATGCGTCACCTGATGCTGATGGGGACACATAAGCCCAGAAATCACAATCTGCCCACAACCTCTTAGGGGTTAAACGACAAGGATGAATGGTTTCTTTGCTCTTGATAGTCAGAGCCAGGGTCCACGTTCCAGTGGGATTCTGCCCAGGAGACCAGCCCCGGCTGCTTCTGCCCCCCCAATGAGATGGATTGTCGTTTGGGGTTAATCGTTGAAAAGTAGAAAGTTTAATTTTCTCATAAAATCTTTCCGCATTCAGGTAGAGAACTGATTGAGCCCTCCTCAGTGTCCGGTTGGTAGGACCAGATAGTGCCTGGTCCACCATGGATTAAAGTGACTGGACGTGGACCACTTAGGGTCCTATCACACAGGACGAGTATCGGGAATTATTGTTATATTGATCAAATTTAAACAATCGTTTTGTGTAAATGCAGCAACAATCAAACGACCAACGAGAAATCGTTCATTGTTCCTTTGTCGCTGACACCAAAATCATTGTTAATTGTTCGCTCTAATTCCATGTTCGGTCACTAATTGTTCTCTAATTGCGGATTGTTCCTTTGCTGGGATCAGCTGGCGTATTCGGTCATAACTAACGACTATCGTTCTGAGTACTGTGGCGAATCAGGTTAACAATTAACGATCTCGTTTGTGATAGTTTATATCATTACACATTGGAGCCTTAGGGTCCATTTACACAGAAAGATTATCTGCCAAAGATTGAAAGCCAAAACCGGGAATGGATTTAAAAAGAGGAGAAATCCCAGTCTTTCCTTTATGACCTGTTCCCTGTTTATGGTCTGTGCCTGGCTTTGGCTTCAACTCTGGCTTCAACTCTGTCAGATAATCTTTCTGTGTAAATGGATCCTTAGGATGGCAGCAGCTGCACTCTGGAGTCTTAGCAGTTTGCGCTCCCTCAGAGTCCTGTATACAAACCAATTTTATTACAAAAATGTGCAAATCTTCATGAATTTTGAAATATGTCCAAAAATCTGATCTCTGCACCTCATAGACCTCGGCCATTTGCATTATGTAGCCTCCTTTCAGCAAACATAAGTGATGTCACATATCTCTCTGCAATGTTCATGTCCTTGGGGCAGTATATAACACATGCTGGAGTATACAGCTGCGCACATAACCCTGAACTCTTCTCCTCCTGTCTTAGGTCGGGTTGGGATCATCTGTCTAGAAGACGTCATTCATGAGTTGTATTCAGCCGGAGAGAATTTCACAGAAGTCAATAAGTTCTTATGCCCCTTCCAGTTGTCTGTGGCCCGTCATGCTGGAGTAAACAGGAAAGGTTATCTCACTGAGCTTGGCGACCCTGGAAACCGCGGCGTTGGCATTAACGAGCTGATACGGAAGCTAAACTAGAGGTCAGATACTGTTGTCCTGCCCTGTCTGGCCATGTGTTCTATAGCCATCGAAGCTCCAGCTTTCTGATACCGTGCCAGGGTGGGTATAGTTGTGTTCCGAAGCTGATGCCCATTACAGGGATTCCCACCATTTATTGGACAAGGTCTGTTCCTCAAGCTACTTGTGGAGTGTACTGGAGGCTGCGTGGCGATCTCTGCACCCAAGGGCAGCAGGAACATGTGGACTTGGTGCAATGGCGTCCCTTCTCTACAACCTCCAGGCTATGGGGCCTATAGAAGCGGTTGACTCGTGGGGCCGTGGACTGTGGTCTGGACACTTGCATTGTGTATATATCCGTATGATGGAGTCACACGGAGCAGAGGGGTTTTTTTTCTCTTTTTTTTTTTTTTTTTTTTTTTTAATATAAATTAAAGTAAGATACAAATGTATGTGCTGCTTTGTATATATTTGGATTGGATAAAGTCAATTCTAAAGGTTGTAGCTTTCCAACTGTGTCTAGTGTGTAATGCCATGTATAGATTTATTGCAGATCTTTAGTATGGGCAAAGTACAATGCAGGAGAATTTACCAGTCCCTGTATAGCACCAACATAGTCTGCAGTGCCGTACAGCTGGGGAAGGAACAGACAAGTAAAATCACCAAAAGTGATCAAAACAGACAAAAGCACAGAGGTCCCTGTCCGTAGGAGCCGGCAGCGTACACGGTGAGATGCCTGTCCGTAGGAGCCGGCAGCGTACGCGGTGAGATCCCTGTCTGTAGGAGCCGGCAGCGTACACGGTGAGATCCCTGTCTGTAGGAGCCGGCAGCGTACGCGGTGAGATCCCTGTCCGTAGGAGCCGGCAGCGTACACGGTGAGATCCCTGTCCGTAGGAGCCGGCAGCGTACACGGTGAGATCCCTGTCCGTAGGAGCCGTCAGTGTGCATGCGGACGTCCATGGTGTGGGCAGAGAGGTCCCTGTCCATAAGAGCTTACTCTCTACAGCATGGGTCTCCAAACTGTGACCTTCCAGCTGTTGCAAAACCTTAATTCCCATCATGCCCGGATTTGGCTGTCCAGGCATGATGGTAAATGTAGTACAGCAATAGCTGGAGGGCCAGAGTTTGGAGACCAATGCTGTACAGGAGAGAATACTACTATACTAATCTACTACAGAGAACAGGTCATAAAGGAAAGACTGACAATTCTCTCCTTTTTAATAATTTGGCTTCAATAATCTGTCCATTAAAGGGGTTCTACACCAAACATTTTTTTCTTTCAAATCAACTGGTGCCATAAAGTGCCAGAGACTTGTAATTTACTTCTATTAAAAAATCTCAAGCCTTCCAGTACTTATCAGCTGCTGTGTGCCCAACAGGAAGTTGTTTTATTTCCAGTCTGGAGAGCAGGAGAGGTTTTCTATGGGGATTTGCTGCTGCCCTGGACAGTTCCTGACATGGACAGAGGATGCAACAGAGAGCACTGTGTCAGACAGGAAAGAAAACACCACTTCTTCTGGACAAACAGCAACTGATAAGTACTGGAAGACTTAAGATTTTTTAATAGAAGTCAATTACAAATCTCTGGCACTTTATGGCACCAGTTGATTTGAAAGAAAAAAAAATTGCTGAACAACCCCTTTAAATCTCTAAACCCAGCGTTACAGCGGGCTACTAGTGAGCGTGGCTCTTCTACTGGTAGGACCTGTGCGCACAGCCCGGCACGGCAACTTGATTGGCCTTCACCGGAGAAGACTAGAATTAGCAGGTCCACGATTAGTGACCCATTATCCTGGGGCAGATGTGAAGGTTATGCTGCCTAGAATACCATCCAGCATGGTCGTGTTGGTCAGTCTGGGGAGCCTTATCCTTGAAGGGTCGTAAAAACCTCTACATGAAGTATACTGGACCATCCACCATGCTGCTGTTAGTCACTAGGATAAAGTCCTCAGAGCTGCTGCCAAATCTTACCCTGCAGACCTGGATTCCTCCTAATGCGGAACACTATTTCAGCACCAAGACATTGTAGAAGATTGTTGCCTCCAGCTTTGTGTGAAGTTTTGATTCAGCCGTTTTCTAACTTACTATGGATGTCCTAGAGAAGATCCTGAGCTGAGACGGGACTGTGAGGAGGAGGAAAGAGCTGCCTATAGAGCTCAGAGACAGGACTGTGTGGAGGAGGAAAGAGCTGCCTGTACAGCTCAGAGACAGGACTGTGTGGAGGAGGAAAGAGCTGCCTGTACAGCTCAGAGACAGGACTGTGTGGAGGATTGAAGAGCTGCCTGTAGAGCTCAGAGACAGGACTGTGTGGAGGAGGAAAGAGCTGCCTGTAGAGATCAGAGACAGGACTGTGTGGTGGAGGAAAGAGCTGCCTGTAGAGCTCAGACACAGGACTGTGTGGTGGAGGAGGAAAGAGCTGCCTGTAGAGCTCAGACACAGGACTGTGTGGAGGAGGAAAGAGCTGCCTGTAGAGCTCAGAGACAGGACTGTGAGGAGGAGGAAAGAGCTGCCTGTAGAGCTCAGAGACAGGACTGTGAGGAGGAGGAGAGCTGCCTGTAGAGATCAGAGACAGGACTGTGAGGAGGAGGAGGAGGAGGAAAGAGCTGCCTGTAGAGATCAGAGACAGGACTGTGTGGTAGAAGAGGAAAGAGCTGCCTATAGAGCTCAGAGACAGGACTGTGTGGAGGAGGAAAGAGCTGCCTGTAGAGCTCAGAGACAGGACTGTGTGGTGGAGGAAAGAGCTGCCTGTAGAGCTCAGAGACAGGACTGTGTGGGGGAGGAAAGAGCTGCCTGTAGAGCTCAGAGACAGTACTGTGTGGAGGAGGAAAGAGCTGCCTGTAGAGCTCAGAGACAGGACTGTGTGGTGGAGGAAAGAGCTGCCTGTAGAGCTCAGAGACAGGACTGTGTGGAGGAGGAAAGAGCTGCCTGTAGAGCTCAGAGACAGGACTGTGTGGGGGAGGAAAGAGCTGCCTGTAGAGCTAAGAGATGGGACTGTGTGGAGGAGGAGGAAAGAGCTGCCTGTAGAGCTCAGAGACAGGACTGTGTGGAGGAGGAGGAAAGAGCTGCCTGTAGAGCTAAGAGATGGGACTGTGTGGTGGAGGAAAGAGCTGCCTGTAGAGCTAAGAGATGGGACTGTGTGGTGGAGGAAAGAGCTGCCTGTAGAGCTCAGAGACAGGACTGTGTGGGGGAGGAAAGAGCTGCCTGTAGAGCTCAGAGACAAGACGGTGTGGGGGAGGAAAGAGCTGCCTGTAGAGCTCAGAGACAGGACTGTGTGGAGGAGGAGGAAAGAGCTGCCTGTAGAGCTCAGAGACAGGACTGTGTGGTGGAAGAGGAAAGAGCTGCCTGTAGAGCTCAGAGACAGGACTGTGTGGAGGAGGAAAGAGCTTCCTGTAGAGCTCAGAGACAGGACTGTGTGGGTGAGGAAAGAGCTGCCTGTAGAGCTAAGAGATGGGACTGTGTGGAGGAGGAGGAAAGAGCTGCCTGTAGAGCTCAGAGACAGGACTGTGTGGGGGAGGAAAGAGCTGCCTGTAGAGCTCAGAGACAGAACTGTGTGGAGGAGGAAAGAGCTGCCTGTAGAGCTCAGAGACAGGACTGTGTGGTGGAGGAAAGAGCTGCCTGTAGAGCTCAGAGACAGGACTGTGTGGAGGAGGAAAGAGCTGCCTGTAGAGCTCAGAGACAGGACTGTGTGGGGGAGGAAAGAGCTGCCTGTAGAGCTCAGAGACAGGACTGTGTGGAGGAGGAAATAGCTGCCTGTAGAGCTCAGAGACAGGACTGTGTGGAGGAAGAAAGAGCTGCCTGTAGAGCTCAGAGACAGGACTGTGTGGAGGAGGAAGAAAGAGCTGCCTGTAGAGCTCAGAGACAGGACTGTGTGGAGGAGGAGAGAGCTGCCTGTAGAGCTCAGACAGGACTGTGTGGAGGAGGAAAGAGCTGCCTGTAGAGCTCAGAGACAGGACTGTGTGGTGGAGGAGGAAAGAGCTGCCTGTAGAGCTCAGAGACAGGACTGTGTGGGGGAGGAAAGAGCTGCCTGTAGAGCTAAGAGATGGGACTGTGTGGAGGAGGAGGAAAGAGCTGCCTGTAGAGCTCAGAGACAGGACTGTGTGGAGGAGGAAAGAGCTGCCTGTAGAGCTCAGAGACAGGACTGTGTGGAGGAGGAGAGAGCTGCCTGTAGAGCTCAGAGACAGAACTGTGTGGAGGAGGAGGAAAGAGCTGCCTGTAGAGCTCAGAGACAGGACTGTGTGGAGGAGGAGAGAGCTGCCTGTAGAGATCAGAGACAGCACTGTGTGGAGGAGGAGGAGGAAAGAGCTGCCTGTAGAGCTAAGAGACAGGACTGTGTGGAGGAGGAGGAAAGAGCTGCCTGTAGGGAGCAGAGACAGGACTGTGTGGAGGAGGAGGAAAGAGCTGCCTGTAGAGCTCAGAGACAGGACTGTGTGGAGGAAGAAAGAGCTGCCTGTAGAGCTCAGAGACAGGACTGTGTGGAGGAGGAAGAAAGAGCTGCCTGTAGAGCTCAGAGACAGGACTGTGTGGAGGAGGAGAGAGCTGCCTGTAGAGCTCAGAGACAGGACTGTGTGGAGGAGGAAAGAGCTGCCTGTAGAACTCAGAGACAGGACTGTGTGGTGGAGGAGGAAAGAGCTGCCTGTAGAGCTCAGAGACAGGACTGTGTGGGGGAGGAAAGAGCTGCCTGTAGAGCTAAGAGATGGGACTGTGTGGAGGAGGAGGAAAGAGCTGTCTGTAGAGCTCAGAGACAGGACTGTGTGGAGGAGGAAAGAGCTGCCTGTAGAGCTCAGAGACAGGACTGTGTGGAGGAGGAGAGAGCTGCCTGTAGAGCTCAGAGACAGGACTGTGTGGAGGAGGAGAGAGCTGCCTGTAGAGATCAGAGACAGCACTGTGTGGAGGAGGAGGAAAGAGCTGCCTGTAGAGCTAAGAGACAGGACTGTGTGGGGGGAGGAAAGAGCTGCCTGTAGAGCTAAGAGATGGGACTGTGTGGAGGAGGAAAGAGGTGCCTGTAGAGCTCAGAGACAGGACTGTGTGGAGGAGGAAAGAGCTGCCTGTAGAGCTCAGAGATAGGACTGTGTGGAGGAGGAAAGAGCTGCCTGTAGAGCTCAGAGACATGACTGTGTGGAGGAGGAAAGAGCTGCCTGTAGAGCTCAGAGACATGACTGTGTGGAGGAGGAAAGAGCTGCCTGTAGAGCTCAGAGACAGGACTGTGTGGGGGAGGAAAGAGCTGCCTGTAGAGCTCAGAGAAAGGACTGTGTGGTGGAACTGATCTTGAGAAGAGGACAAACACGTCTCTGCTGCTCAATAACCAAAACATGAGCGCTGCCAAGAGTTTACATAAAAGCAGTTAAAGAAGCTCCAGAGTGTGAGGAACAAGAGTCTCTGTTCTGAGGAAACCTAGATTTAACTTTGGCTTAAATTTTAAATGTTCTAGAGGAAACCAGCTGTGCCCATCACCTGCCCCATATCATCCCTACAGTGAGGCCTGGTGGGGGCAGTATCATGTCTGGAGACCAGGCACTGCCCATCACCTGCCCCATACCATCCATACAGCAAGGCCTGGTGGGGGCAGCATCATGTCTGGAGACCAGGCACTGCCCATAACCTGCCCTATACCATCCCTACAGTGAGGCCTGGTGGGGGCAGCATCATGTCTGGAGACCAGGCACTGCCCATAACCTGCCCTATACCATCCCTACAGTGAGGCCTGGTGCGACAAGGAAGACTGGTCAGGGTGCAGGGAAAACGGAATGGAACAAAGCACAGAGAAACCTGTTAGAGTGCTCCGGACCTCAGACTGGGCCAAAGCTTTGCCTTCCAACAAGACAATGACTGTAAGTGCCCAGCCAACAGCTTAGGGACAACTCTGTGAATGTCCTGGAGGGGCCTGGTCAGAGCCCCAAACCCAATAGGACCTCTCTGAAGACCTGAAAATGGGGTCCACTGTCGGCCCCCATCTAACGTGACAGAGAGGAGAGGATCTCCAAAGAAGAATGGCCAAACATCCTCAAATCCAGGTGTAAACCATGTGGCCTCGTAGACAGAAGGCCGAATCACTGCCACAGGGGCTTCACGTCTGTGCTGAGGAACCCCTCCGAATACTGATGGGGATTGGAGGTTATACAGATTTCTACTGTCCTGTTCTCACTTATCATTGTAAGGAATTGTCTACAGAATGGTGGGGCAACATAATGTGAGGACAACAAGAGGGTCTGAGGACTTTCTGAAGGCTTCTATCTATCTCCTACAGTAGAAGCTGCTACATCTGGTTACTATGTGACAGGCGATGGCTGTGGTTTTGGCAGCGGGGTTCCTCTCCAGATGTCTGTGGGTTAACGGCAGAGACAATTCACAGCTATGACAGTGATGTTCCCCCCATTGTGCACTGTAGATCTGATGGTGGTCCTCGGTGAGCGCACAGTCTGTAGATCTTGTATCATGTCCTGTTTCTATCCCATCCTGATTGCTGGACTAGGAGGTGAGTAGTCGCTGGGCGGAGGCTCGGCCTTTCCAGCATTGGGTGATGGTCACGCTGGGTGTGGATGAGTCTTTATAGGAAGGGTTAATCCTTCACGTCGTATACTGAGCTTATATTCCGTAATCTTTTGTCTCAGGACTGATTCGGTCTAGAATTGCTTAACCCCTTCATGTCGGGGCAGATTTTATTCTTCTGTCTTACCATGCTAGGTTCTCACCACACCATAGCTGATGATTGAGGTCTTGGTTCTACATGTAGGAACGTGTATGAGGGTTTATTTAGGAACAATACTGCATGTTTTGTAGGGCTGGTACTAAGAGGTAAATGTCTCTCTTTAGGGTGCGTTCACACCTACAGGATCCGCAGCAGATTTGATGGTGCAGATTTGATGCTGTGTTCAGTTATTTAAATGAAATCTGCTGCAGATCCGCAGCAGAAAATACGCTGCGGATCCGGTAAATGTGAACGTACCCTTAAAGAGAGCACCAAAAGGCGTCTAGAGACTGATTACGCTCCACTGGGAATTTCGGATACAACCCCCCACTTTGCTGATGAGGGGCAACAACCCAGAAACAGACATCTACAGATGTGTAAGCATCCCTTTACGGAAGGAATCAGGTTAGGCTATTAAAGTCCCCGTTCCTTTAAGGAGTCAAACATGGACAGGGATGCTTCCCCCAATAGGTCACACAATCATTCTGACATCCAGCAAGGTTAGATCAGAGGCCCAGCTCGGCTTTCCTTCACCCTGGCCCACCCCTGTACATACCCTGACTGAGGCACCAAAGAAGCTGCCTTATTTGCCCCAATAGCCTCCTGGATGGTATTAGGTGGTTTAAGCAGAAAACAAACTGTATTCCTGATACTACAGTACAACCAATCCCGATAGTGACAATGTGTGGTAGTATGACTATAAGATCTTAAGATCTTCTTCTCTTACAGGGTGTTGGTCGTTGCCTCTGCCATCCTCTATAACCTTGGTATGGAGTCTTCAGGAGGACAGCAGCATTCTCTGTCTGGGCCCAGGACTAAACAATATGGCTGGAATCGTGTGGTTCTTGACCACCAATCAAAGTCACTCTGGAACTTTCCATCCATGGAAACTGAATGCGGCTACGGTGAGGATCTCTAGCAGTCGGCAGTACCTTCTCCAGTACGGAGATACCAGACCTCATATTTTTGGACCCCTAAATCATAGCTCATCTCTCTTCTCCAAGAACATGGAAACTCATCTATCTAGTCCTACCACTATCTTCTGGCCTTCTCCACCGCATAAACTTCTTAGGTTGTGGGAGTTCTCCATTCCATCCAATGTCGATGTGGCTTTTATTTCTTCATTGGGTGGACCTCTGGGTCCTTTCAATACTCCACCATTTATGGATGAGACTGCCCATCCTCCTCTCTCAGTACATACACAGGATCTTGGAGCGCCCTGGAGTCACCTTGTATCTCCAGATACTCTCCACTTCTCATTGTCTCCATCTACCAGCACAGTTCCAGACGCTGTGACATGCTTTGCAGTAAAGACCGGATGTGATGACATGTTGAAAACTCATGAAATCATCTCAGGTAATCCATTTTTTTTATTCTAGTAACCCAGTAAGCACTGTGGCCCCTTCATTCTGAGGATTGGGAAAGCCCGTCTCCAATTAATACGTAATGGCAAATACTAACTACGTGATATGACTTCCAACAGTGCCCAGACCCCTCTAGCATTTACAATCACTTGCTGGTGCGGGGACTGTCTGGTCCCTTAGTAGTGCATTGCTCCATGAAAGCTGCTGAGATCTTCCAGCCATGGGTCTCATGAGGATAGTAACAGTAAGGATCTGCTTGTGCCTGGCTCCATCAGCGGCGGCTGGGACAGTCCAGGAAAGCGTCTCTCCGTATAACCACTAATGTAGGCTACGTGAAGAGTATGAAATCTTGCTTTCAAAGTGCTCTGAGGTCTCACATTTTTGTGGTAGTCTCCTGGGTCCCCCTGAAGCCACAATTGTTAAACTGATGCACTCCCCCAAACGGTGTTTAACATTCTGATTTATTCACTGTAGGGGAAGCCGATGAACCTTCCTGTAATGAGGAGGATCTTCCCATGGAGCTCGGTAGGTGGAAGTTTATTTTCTAGAGGGTGGCCCCCATTTCTGTATCATAAACGTATGCTGCGTGTACACGCATGGCGGTGCACAGGGGAAAAGTGTCAACGCACAATGTGGCCAGGTTGTGTAGTCACTTCCCCTGATCCCCCACCGCTCAGCACTTCCAGCTGTTTGCTTTGACACAGGCACTGGCTCAGCCAATCAGTGAGTCAGTGGTGACCCACCTCAACCAGTGATTGGCAGTTCTTTGTGTTAAACTGAGACTAGAAGTCCTGAGCAGCAGAAACGCTCAACCATGGAACAGTTGTGGGGGATCGGAAATCGGTGAGTACACGTTTTTTCTACTCAGCTAAGCCACATTTACCCATATCTATGATAAACCCCTTTAGAATCCATGCATCTTAAAGGGCAAGGAGGTCGCTACATGAATTCATTTGAGACTTGTAACATTTGGGTGTTTTAAATAATTTGAAGTCTAACTATCATTTCCCTTACGTCCCATTGGCATCACAACATATGGGGTATATTCGCCCCTGCGACGAACAAATATTTAATGAAAATAAATGAATAAATCTTTAATCCCCTCCTCCAGGTGGTATAAATAGGCTCCACCTCACTTCAAACATCAGTCTTTTTTTTACTTCACATCTGATAGCCCTAAGGGACTTTGTCCCTCCTCCTTAGATTAGTTACCTGTTGGATTTGTGAATTTCTTTCAGGGTTCTGCACTGTTTTTCTGCTGGATCCGGTACCAGGTAGTATCAGGGGACTTAGGTTATGTCTCTTAAGTCCTGTTGTTGTTTTTCTTAAGCTTGTGGAACGCTGTTTGCTTATCCCGAGCTGCCGGTGCCACTTCCGGTTCGCGGCGCGCTGTGGAACGCATCGTGCGTTCCACCGCGGCGTCATGCGTACGTCACTTCCGGGAGGCCGGGACCTGGCCGCGTCACGCGCCAGCGCGCTGGCAGTCCGGCATTATTTAACAGACCTGGAGGGTGAGTAGTTCTCTCTCCTCTGACTGTAAGCTTCTGGAGTTATATACACTCACCGGCCACTTTATTAGGTAGACCATGCTAGTAACGGGTTGGACCCCCTTTTTGCCTTCAGAACTGCCTCAATTCTTGGTGGCATAGATACAACAAGGTGCTCAGAGATTTTGGTCCATAGTGACATGATGGCATCACACAGTTGCCGCAGATTTGTCGGCTGCACATCCATGATGCCAATCTCCCGTTCCACCACATCCCAAAGATGCTCTATTGGATTGCGATCTGGTGACTGTGGAGGCCATTTGAGTACAGTGAACTCATTGTCATGTTCAAGCAGAAATCGAGACTCATCAGACCAGGCAACGTTTTTCCAATCTTCTACTGTCCAATTTCGATGAGCTTGTGCAAATTGTAGCCTCAGTTTCCTGTTCTTAGCTGAGCGGAGTGGCCCCCGGTGTGGTCTTCTGCTGCTGTAGCCCATCTGCCTCAGAGTTGGCCGTACTGTGCGTTCAGAGATGCTCTTCTGCCTACCTTGGCTGTAACGGTTGGCTATTTGAGTCACTGTTGCCTTTCTATCAGCTCGAACCAGTCTGCCCATTCTCCTCTGACCTCTGGCATCAACAAGGCATTTCCGCCCACAGAACTGCCGCTCACTGGATGGTTTTTCTTTTTCGGACCATTCTCTGTAAACCCTAGAGATGGTTGTGCGTGAAAATCCCAGTAGATCAGCAGTTTCTGAAATACTTAGACCAGCCCTTCTGGCACCAACAACCATGCCACGTTCAAAGGCCTCAGATCACCTTTCTTCCCCATACTGATGCTCGGTTTGAACTGCAGGAGATTGTCTTGACCATGTCTACATGCCTAAATGCACTGAGTTGCCGCCATGTGATTGGCTGATTAGAAATTAAGTGGTAACGTGCAGTTGGACAGGTGTACCTAATAAAGTGGCCGGTGAGTGTAGAGTGCTGTATTGGAAACTCATCTTTCTCCTTGGCTTATAAGTGTATTGCTGCCACCCGGTGGCAGTTTTTGGTACTACATTGGCTTGCTGATCTGCTCATATGAATGGTATATATATTCTATATTCTGGCAGTATAGTAATAGGGTTTTTTCCCAGGATGTCTGAGATGGAAACCAGCCCAGCAGGCAAAAAGGCTACCAAGAGGAAGCACTTCACCTGTGCCGAGTGTGAAACCCCATTACCGGACGGCTATGAATACCGTACGAGGATCTTCTGATTCAGATAGGAGTCATTTTTTTCCTTCTAAATATTTATACATGCCTATATGTTTTCAGTACGCTGTGCTTCTTGCCCTCCAAAACCTAATGATGAACCTGATGTGCAGGATGTTGTGGTATGGGTCAAGGACTATGTGCAAAAAACACTAGCGGCTAATGAGTTTCGCCGCCCCTGTCCTAAGAAAAAGATCAAAAGGAGTATATCTCCTTCCACTTCTCAGCCTGTGAGTATATTACTTTCTGGCTGTAAGCATTGAGGTGTTTATATAAAAATATATATATATTTTTCTTTATACATATCTCACCTTAGGGGTCTGAATTTACTGTTATTGACGAAGTAAAATCATCCTCTTCGTCAGAATCCTCTTCTACTTCTGAAGACGAAAAAGAGCTGTTTAAGGGGTATTTTACAGCTGATAGGATTTACAAGCTCCGTAAAGCTGTTCAGGCTGAAATACACCCTGAAGAATTAGAAAAGGATAAAGAATCTTCCTCCTCTAAAAAGCCCAGGGCTTTTTCAGTAGGAGAGACTTCATTATCTATGCTTCAGGCAGAATGGAAGAAACCGGAAAAGGCTCCGGTTCTAAGTAAGAGGTTCAAAACCTTATATGTTCTCAAGGAGGAACAATGTAAGGAGTGGACTGAGCCTCCTAAGGTGGACACGGCCATAGCTAAACTATCTAAGCGTACGGTGCTGCCTGCAGAGGATGGATCCAATCTCAAGGATCCAATGGATAGAAGAGTAGAGGTAGCTCTAAAAAGATCTTATACGGCAGCGGCGGCCCAAGGGGCAGTCTCTATATCTTCATTTGAGGTTTGTAGAAGCCTACGAAGGTGGCTGGCCAAGGTCCAAGAGAATTTGGAAGCTGGAGCGAGCAGGGGCAAGGTCCTTCGCTCCTTCAAGAAGGTCAATATGGCCATAGATTTCCTATGTGATGTGGCATCCCAAGGAACCAGATTGGCATCTAAAACTATGGCGCTTTCGACCGCTGAACGAAGAGTGCTATGGCTGAAACCCTAGTTTGGAGATGCCAACTCCAAATTTCAACTGTGTAACATGGAGTTTCAACCAGGCAGACTGTTTGGCTCGGAACTGGATAAACTGATGGAAGAGATGTCCGACAAAAAGGAGAAGTCGCTACCCCTTTCCTATAAAAGTCGTGACTCCTTTCGTAGAGCAAGATCGCCTCAGCGAGGCAAGGGGAGATATCAATACAGAGGAAGAGGACGTAATTATTCCAGAAGAAATCCCGGAAAACAGCAGAACAAGGACACTAAGAAGCCAGACTTCTGACGCCAGAAGCATCCCGGTAGGGGGGAGTCTGAGTTTGTTCCTTCCCGCTTGGGAAAGACTAATAAAGGATCATTGGGTGTTAAACATTATTCAAGATGGTTATGTCCTTCATTTATCACCTCTTCCTCCCCCAAGGTTTCTTTTATCAAGAAATCTAAGGCCAGAGAAACATGTGGTCTTAGAAAGGGAGATTCTTCACCTCCTATCTATAGAGGCACTGGAGGATGTTCCCCTGTCCGAGGTCGGTCAGGGAGTTTACTCCCCAGTGTTTCTCGTGCCGAAGCCATCCGGAAAGTGGAGGCTTATTATAGACTTGCGATATCTAAACAGATTTATCGTAAAGAAGAAGTTTCGCATGGAAAACATAAGATCCGTAAGGTCGATTCTCCAGGAGGGCGATTTCATGGTAACGATAGATCTGCAAGACGCCTACCTTCATGTTCCGATTCTGAAGGCTCACAGGAGATTTCTAAGAATGGCCATCCAACTCCAGGGAAAGGTAAGGCACTTACAATTCAAAGTCCTTCCTTTCGGAATAACCTCGGCCCCCTTTGTCTTCACAAAGGTTGTGTCCGCTGTGATGGTTCTGTTCCGATTACAGGGGATAAAAATTATCCCTTACCTGGATGATTGGTTGATTATGACTCCGACTCAGGATCTTCTGAGAGTTCAGTTAAGCTATGTCCAGGACGTACTTCAACAGTTGGGTTGGCTTATCAACCTAGAAAAGTCGGACCTAATTGCATCCCAGATCAAGATCTTTCTAGGATTCCGAATAGATTCTGTTCAGATGAGACTATTCCTCTCAACTCCAAGACTAACACGCATCCAAGCGGGAGCTCAATTCCTTATTCATCCTTGTCAAGTATTGATAAGAACTTTAATGCGATTCCTGGGTCCCCTGGTGTCAGCAGCGGACGCAGTGCCATGGGCATTATGGCACATGAGATTTCTTCAGAGGGAAACACTATCAGTTTGGAATCGAAGACTAGAGGATTTGGATGCGATGCACGTCCTGTCTACACAGACAAGACAGTCCCTAATGTGGTGGAGACAAGTCAGACATGGAGTTTCAATTTCAGAACCACATTGGGTAACCATCATGACGGATGCCTCAGGAACAGGTTGGGGAGCCCATCTGTCAGAGACTACAACTGCAGGAACATGGAATCAACTGGAGTCCGCCCTTCCCTCCAATGTGAGGGAACTCAGAGCGATTTATCTAGCTCTACTTCATTTTACACCACTCATTTTTCACAAAGCAGTCAGAATCAGGACGGACAACATGGCCTGTGTTGCCTACATAAACAAGCAGGGAGGTACCAGATCTCCGGCTCTTCTGAGGGAAGTGGAGAAGATTTTCTGTTGGGCAGAAACCAAAGTAACCAAATGGTCCGCGATTCATATCAGAGGTGTCCACAATACCTTGGTAGATCGACTCAGTCGAGGCCTTACAGTCCCGGGAGAATGGTCTCTCTCGAGGAGAGTGTTCATTCAGTTAACCCAGAAGTGGGGGCTTCCTCAGATAGATCTTAAGGCATCAGCAAGCAAGGCCAAACTGAGGAATTTCTGCTCCCTTTACAGGGCAGACAATCCCACAGTAGTGGATTCAATGACAATTCCGTGGACATATCAACTGGCGTATATGTTTCCGCCCATAGCCATGATTCCATAGCCATGATAGCGTCTGTAATAATAATAACTCCCTTTTGGCCGAAGAGGTCATGGTTCACCCTGCTCATGAATATGAGCAAGGGAGAATTTTGGAAGTTACCCCTGCACCCGGATCTGATATCTCAGGGACAACACCTGTGCAGGGATCTATCCAGCCTCAGCTTAACAGCTTGGAGGCTGAGGGAACCATATTCCTTATTCTCGCATATGGAAGATCTTTCAAGTCTGGTGCACTGGCAGAGGTATTGAGCCACTCAAACCTTCCACTCCACAGTTATTGGAATTCCTACAGGAGGGGTTTGATAAGGGGCTGAAGCCTAACTCCATCAAGGTGCAGATAGCAGCCCTCTCTGCCCACCTAAACTTACGTTTATTCCAGATAATTGAAGTCAAGAACTTTGTCAAAGCCATAACCAGATTAAGGCCTAATCTGGTAAAACAAGTAGACACTTGGGATCTGTCCTTTGTTCTGAGACGATTATGTCTTCCTCCTTTCGAGCCTTAGGAAGGAAACCTTAAAAGGTAAGAAATTTCAAGTCCACTTCTTCCAATTAGCTTTAACCTCTGCCAAAAGAGTCCGAGAACTGCAAGCCCTCAGCTCCGCTCCTCCATATGTGGTTTTTTCCCAGGATAAAGTTATCCTGAGATTCCTCCCAGGATTCCTTCCTAAAGTGGCATCATTTTCTAACATCAACCAGCAGGTGGTGTTGCCAGTTTTTCACCAGCAGGCTCATCTAAAGAGGATTTGGACCTGTCTCTGTTGGACGTTTCTCGAGCAATCAGAGTATATCTAGGAAGAGTAAAGGATTTCTGTAAGGAAGAAAACTTTTTCATCTTATTCGCTGGGAAAAATAGAGGAAAGAAGGCTTCAAAACCTTTTATTTCCAGATGGATCTGCGATACTATTGCATTATGTTATTCATCTGCTGATCTAGATCCACCAGAGTTTACCAAGGCTCATTCTACCAGAGCGGTAGCTTCCTCCTGGGCGGAGCGTGCCTCTGTTCCTCTTGAGGACATTTTCCAGGCGGCGACCTGGTCTTCGCTCTCTACATCTGTGATTGATAACCCGCCCATTGGGGAGCATACTTGCTAATTCCCCATATGTTGTGATGCCAATGGGACGTAAGGGAAGCAGAAATTATAATGTTAATTTGTTTTCTCTAAGACCCATTGGCATCACAAGACTCCCTCCCTTGTTTGTGATTCTTTATAATTTGACTGATGTCTGGGGGAGGTGGAGCCTATTTATACCACCTGGAGGAGGGGATTAAAGATTTATTCATTTATTTTCATTAAATATTCCTTCGTCCCAGGGGCTCGCAGGGGCGAATATACCCCATATGTTGTGATGCCAATGGGTCTTAGGGAAAACAAATTAACATTATAATTTTTGCTTCTTGCTGGCAGTAAAGTTTGCTGTTAAATCCTGCCGCCGAGATGTCTATTCAGGAGATTACCCAACACTGTCGTTATAACTTTCAAAATCAGTCGAGGATGTGATATAAAGCAATTTACCTTCATTATTATTATTTAGTTATCATGGGAAACACGGCACTTCCTGTGTGTAAATATCACCTGCGCTCACAGAGAAGGAAGTCATGTGACACATTGAGCCGTAACACACTGTACTAACCAGGACTTCATGTGTTTAGTCTGTTATATCAACCAGCACATGACTAAAAAGCTTCAGGAGACTGGACCTGGATACAGTAAGTATAGCTGTTATATAGCTGCCCTCAGGAGACTGGACCTGGATACAGTAAGTATAGCTGTTATATAGCAGTCTTCAGGAGACTGGACCTGGATACAGTAAGTATAGCTGTTATATAGCTGCCCTCAGGAGACTGGACCTGGATACAGTAAGTATAGCTGTTATATAGCAGTCTTCAGGAGACTGGACCTGGATACAGTAAGTATAGCTGTTATATAGCTGCCCTCAGGAGACTGGACCTGGATACAGTAAGTATAGCTGTTATATAGCAGCCTTCAGGAGACTGGACCTGGATACAGTAAGTATAGCTGTTATATAGCTGCCTTTAGGAGACTGGACCTGGATACAGTAAGTATAGCTGTTATATAGCTGCCTTCAGGAGACTGGACCTGGATACAGTAAGTATAGCTGTTATATAGCAGCCTTCAGCAGACTGGACCTGGATACAGTAAGTATAGCTGTTATATAGCAGCCTTCAGGAGACTGGACCTGGATACAGTGAGTATAGCTGTTATATAGCTGCCTTCAGGAGACTAGACCTGGATACAGTAAGTATAGGTGGTATATAGCTGCCTTCAGGAGACTGGATCTGGATACAGTAAGTATAGCTGGTATATAGCAGCCTTCAGGAGACTGGACCTGGATACAGTAAGTATAGCTGTTATATAGCTGCCTTCAGGAGACTGGACCTGGATACAGTAAGTATAGCTGTTATATACCTGCCTTCAGGAGACTGGACCTGGATACAGTAAGTATAGCTGTTATATAGCTGCCTTCAGGAGACGACCTGGATACAGTAAGTATAGCTGTTATATAGCTGCCTTCAGGAGACTGGACCTGGATACAGTAAGTATAGCTGTTATATAGCAGCCTTTAGGAGACTGGACCTGGATACAGTAAGTATAGCTGTTTTATAGCAGCCTTCAGGAGACTGGACCTGGATACAGTAAGTATAGCTGTTATATAGCAGCCTTTAGGAGACTGGACCTGGATACAGTAAGTATAGCTGTTATATAGCCGCCTTCAGGAGACTGGGCCTGGATACAGTAAGTATAGCTGTTATATAGCAGCCTTCAGGAGACTGGACCTGGATACAGTAAGTATAGCTGTTATATAGCAGCCTTCAGGAGACTGGACCTGGATACAGTAAGTATAGCTGTTATATAGCAGCCTTCAGGAGACTGGACCTGGATACAGTACGTATAGCTGTTATATAGCTGCCTTCAGGAGACTGGACCTGGATACAGTAAGTATAGGTGGTATATAGCTGCCTTCAGGAGACTGGACCTGGATACAGTAAGTATAGCTGTTATATAGGAGCCTTCAGGAGACTTGACCTGGATACAGTAAGTACAGGTGTTATATAGCAGCCTTCAGGAGACTGGATCTGGATACAGTAAGTATAGCTGTTATATAGCTGCCTTCAGGAGACTGGATCTGGATACAGTAAGTAGTTGTTATATAGCTGCCTTCAGGAGACTGGACCTGGATACAGTAAGTATAGCTGTTATATAGCTGCCTTCAGGAGACTGGACCTGGATACAGTAAGTATAGCTGTTATATAGCTGCCTTCAGGAGACTAGACCTGGATACAGTAAGTATAGGTGGTATATAGCTGCCTTCAGGAGACTGGATCTGGATACAGTAAGTATAGCTGGTATATAGCAGCCTTCAGGAGACTGGACCTGGATACAGTAAGTATAGCTGTTATATAGCTGCCTTCAGGAGACTGGACCTGGATACAGTAAGTATAGCTGTTATATAGCAGCCTTCAGGAGACTGGACCTGGATACAGTAAGTATAGCTGTTATATAGCTGCCTTCAGGAGACTGGACCTGGATACAGTAAGTATAGCTGTTATATAGCAGCCTTCAGGAGACTGGACCTGGATACAGTAAGTATAGCTGTTATATAGCAGCCTTCAGGAGACTGGACCTGGATACAGTACGTATAGCTGTTATATAGCTGCCTTCAGGAGACTGGACCTGGATACAGTAAGTATAGCTGATATATAGCTGCCTTCAGGAGACTGGACCTGGATACAGTAAGTATAGGTGGTATATAGCAGCCTTCAGGAGACTGGACCTGGATACAGTAAGTATAGCTGTTATATAGCGGCCTTCAGGAGACCGGTCCTGGATATAGTAAGTATAGCTGTTATATAGCTGCCTTCTGGAGACTGGACCTGGATACAGTAAGTATAGCTGTTATATAGCTGCCTTCTGGAGACTGGATCTGGATACAGTAAGTATAGCTGTTATATAGCTGCCTTCAGGAGACTGGACCTGGATAAAGTAAGTATAGCTGTTATATAGCTGTCTTCAGGAGACTGGACCTGGATAAAGTAAGTACAGCTTTGTTATATAACAAGAGAACTAAAAAATAAATCAATGTAAATTGCAGACAAGTTTTATATAACATCCTGTGCTGATTTAGATTTTGAAAGTTATAGAGACAGGGAGACTATAAAATATTTAAACTACTCAAGTCTCAAATTAATCAATCCTCAGTTGTAGTGACTCCCTTGCCCTTTACTTCTAGTGCCCCTCTGGTATCCCTCCCCCCATTAGGACAGCTCATCAGTACATTTTAGCTGGAAAACATCTTTAAAATGTGCACCGCAGTAATGCTGCAAAAACCCCACAAGGTGTCGCTATAACACAAGTACAGTACAAGGAGAAATAAATGGCCATAAAATTAAAACCATCTGCCTAATACCATGTATTGCCACGTAACAACATAACAGCTTTGCCCTGAAACATGGACTCCATAAATCTTTGAAGGTGTCCAGCTGGAAGTTTTTCAGCAGAATTTCTGTGGGGTCGTACCAGGTGGGCTATCCTCCCCCCAGCACACACCGATGAGCCATGGGCCCCTATGAGCCTGTCTCCGGTCCCCTTTCAGGGTCGTGTGTGGTTGAGATTTCTGACATTTGGTGCGTTGTGGATTTTGCTATAAATGATCTGCAGAAAGCAACTGCAGGATTTGTATTATTATCCTGGCTAAGGCCTGTAATACCCCCCTCCCCAATATGTCTCTGGTCTATTCCTGGTGAACTCTGGGCCCATATAACGTTCTGTATACCCTCTCACATTTAGGTCACCGTATGAAGCAGAATGTCCTTGTGTTAATGGCAATGAGGATTGTCACCTGCAAGCTGATCATCTTTGACCTGCTGCTGACCGGGACGGCCATTATGGAAGTGTATCGGGATTGTCCTAACCCCCCTACATGTTCACATCAGTAGGAGTGACAGGGGACCTTCTCATATGTTGTTATATATAGGAGATGATATAGATCTATATATCGTGCACCCCATCACCCCAATACTTCCCGCATATAACTCCCCACCAGGCACATAGACCCGCTGCTATGCGTCAAGGGGATCGGTTCTTATCAATTCATATCTGATACGTCCCCTATCTGGGGAGCATATATTCAGTAGAATAACAGGGAGATAGACAAGAGCTTGTTGTCCTCTCCAGGCACCGGTATTGCACGGCTTCCTGCTTCACTGCACTAAAATAGAGTCCCGGTTGGGGAATCCAGCAAGTCCTGCAAAATTAGGAAACCCCCTTCATGGTGCACAGATCCTCTAACTAGTGATCAGCGGACTCTGAACTAACCTTCTCCATGTTTACCTGGCAGCCAGAGGACCGCAACCTCCAGACCCGGGAACACGACCTCTAACTAACGTGTATCACCACGACCTCTGACTAACGTGTATCACCACGACCTCTGACTAACGTGTATCTCCACGACCTCTAACTAACGTGTATCACCACGACCTGTGACTAACGTCTATCACCACGACCTCTGACTAACGTGTATCACCACGACCTCTGACTAACGTCTATCACCACGACCTCTGACTAACGTCTATCACCACGACCTCTGACTAACGTGTATCACCACGACCTCTGACTAACGTGTATCACCACGACCTCTGACTAACGTTTATCACCACGACCTCTGACGTGTATCACCACAACCTCTGACTAACGTGTATCTCAACGACCTCTGACTAACGTGTATCTCCACGACCTCTGACTAACGTGTATCTCCACGACCTCTGACTAACGTGTATCTCCACGACCTCTGACTAACGTGTATTTCAACGACCTCTGACTAACGTCTATCACCACGACCTCTGACTAACGTGTATCTCCACGACCTCTGACTAACGTGTATCACCACGACCTCTGACTAACGTGTATCACCACGACCTCTGACTAACGTGTATCTCAACGACCTCTGACTAACGTCTATCACCACGACCTCTGACTAACGTGTATCACCACGACCTCTGACTAACGTGTATCACCACGACCTCTGACTAACGTCTATCACCACGACCTCTGACTAACGTCTATCACCACGACCTCTGACTAACGTGTATCACCACGACCTCTGACTAACGTGTATCACCATGACCTCTGACTAACGTCTATTACCACGACCTCTGACTAACGTGTATCTCCACGACCTCTGACTAACGTGTATCTCCACGACCTCTGACTAACGTGTATCACATCAGAATGACTTCACACGTCTGTCCTATAAAGGGAAATAAAAAGTTCTCTTCTCATATCCGAAAATTTGTGACCAAATTTCCTGTCAGATGATCCTGTGTATACGAGGGTCCCCCATCTCTGATCTGTGGATGTAAGGGCCCCCCATCTCTGATCTGTGTATACGAGGGCCCCCCATCTCTGATCTGTGTATACGAGGGTCCCCCATCACTGATCTGTGTATACGAGGGCCCCCCATCTCTGATCTGTGTATACGAGGGCCCCCCATCACTGATCTGTGTATACGAGGGTCCCCCATCACTGATCTGTGTATACGAGGGTCCCCCATCACTGATCTGTGTATACGAGGGCCCCCCATCACTGATCTGTGTATACGAGGGTCCCCCATCACTGATCTGTGTATACGAGGGTCCCCCATCACTGATCTGTGTATACGAGGGCCCCCCATCACTGATCTGTGTATACGAGGGTCCCCCATCACTGATCTGTGTATACGAGGGCCCCCCCATCTCTGATCTGTGTATACGAGGGTCCCCCATCACTGATCTGTGTATACGAGGGCCCCCCATCACTGATCTGTGTATACGAGGGCCCCCCATCTCTGATCTGTGTATACGAGGGTCCCCCATCACTGATCTGTGTATATGAGGGTCCCAGCAGTATGTGTGGCTTTTGCTCATCCAGGTCTGCTAACTCTAATCTGTGGATGTAAGGGCCCCCCATCTCTGATCTGTGTATACAAGGGCCCCCGCTTCTGCCCCTCGGGGTCCCCCATCTCTGAACTGTGTATACGAGGGTCCCCCATCTCTGATCTGTGTATGTGAGGGCCCCCCATCTCTGATCTGTGTATACGTGGACCCCCCATCTCTGATCTGTGTATACGAGGGCCCCCGCTTCTGCCCCTCGGGGTCCCCCATCTCTGATCTGTGTATACGAGGGCCCCCCATCTCTGATCTGTGTATACGTGGGCCCCCCATCTCTGATCTGTGTATACGAGGGTCCCCCATCTCTGATCTGTGTATGAGGGTCCCCCATCTCTGATCTGTGTATGTGAGGGCCCCCCATCTCTGATCTGTGTATGAGGGTCCCCCATCTCTGATCTGTGTATACGAGGGTCCCCCATCTCTGATCTGTGTATACGAGGGCCCCCCATCTCTGATCTGTGTATACGAGGGTCCCAGAAGTATGTGTGGCTTTTGCTCATCCAGGTCTGCTAACTCTGATCTGTGGATGTAAGGGCCCCCCCATCACTGATCTGTGGATGTGAGGGCCCCCCATCTCTGATCTGTGGATGTGAGGGCCCCCCATCTCTGATCTGTGGATGTGAGGGCCCCCCATCTCTGATCTGTGGATGTGAGGGCCCCCCATCTCTGATCTGTGGATGTGAGGGCCCCCCATCTCTGATCTGTGGATGTGAGGGCCCCCCATCTCTGATCCGTGTATACGAGGGTCCCCGCAGTATGTGTGGCTTTTGTTGATACTTCCTAGATTTTAGAAGGATGCAGAATACACAAATCCGCACAGACAGCTAGGGGGCGCGCTCTCACCAGACGCAGACTGTTTAGGGCGCGCTCTCAACAGACGTATGCAGCTCAGGGTGCGCTCTCATCAGGCGCAGACGGCTCAGGGGCGCGCTCTCATCAGGCGCAGACGGCTCAGGGGCGCGCTCTCATCAGACGTATGCAGCTCAGGGTGCGCTCTCATCAGACGTATGCAGCTCAGGGTGCGCTCTCATCAGGCGCAGACGGCTCAGGGGCGCGCTCTCATCAGGCGCAGACGGCTCAGGGGCGCGCTCTCATCAGACGTATGCAGCTCAGGGGCGCGCTCTCATCAGACGTATGCAGCTCAGGGTGCGCTCTCATCAGGCGCAGACGGCTCAGGGGCGCGCTCTCATCAGGCGCAGACGGCTCAGGGGCGCGCTCTCATCAGACGTATGCAGCTCAGGGGCGCGCTCTCATCAGACGTATGCAGCTCAGGGTGCGCTCTCATCAGGCGCAGACGGCTCAGGGGCGCGCTCTCATCAGGCGCAGACGGCTCAGGGGCGCGCTCTCATCAGGCGCAGACGGCTCAGGGGCGCGCTCTCACCAGGCGCAGACGGCTCAGGGGCGCGCTCTCACCAGGCGCAGACGGCTCAGGGGCGCGCTCTCACCAGGCGCAGACGGCTCAGGGGCGCGCTCTCATCAGGCGCAGACGGCTCAGGGGCGCGCTCTCATCAGGCGCAGACGGCTCAGGGGCGCGCTCTCATCAGGCGCAGACGGCTCAGGGGCGCGCTCTCATCAGGCGCAGACGGCTCAGGGGCGCGCTCTCATCAGGCGCAGACGGCTCAGGGGCGCGCTCTCACCAGGCGCAGACGGCTCAGGGGCGCGCTCTCACCAGACGCAGACGGCTCAGGGGCGCGCTCTCGTCAGGCGCAGACGGCTCAGGGGCGCGCTCTCGTCAGGCGCAGACGGCTCAGGGGCGCGCTCTCGTCAGGCGCAGACGGCTCAGGGGCGCGCTCTCATCAGGCGCAGACGGCTCAGGGGCGCGCTCTCGTCAGGCGCAGACGGCTCAGGGGCGCGCTCTCATCAGGCGCAGACGGCTCAGGGGCGCGCTCTCATCAGGCGCAGACGGCTCAGGGGCACGCTCTCACCAGACGTATGCAGCTCAGGGGCGCGCTCTCATCAGGCGCAGACGGCTCAGGGGCGGAGAGTGGCTGTAATGTGCAGCTTAGAGGAGAGGTGAAGGGTGGGGGGCCTAGATGCGCTATTGAGAGATATAGTGGGGAGTAGAAAGCTATGTAATAAGGACTGCAGTCATGCTGTGTGGGGTGAATGGTGAGTGTGGACCAAGGTCCCCTGTATACAGACCCCACACACCAGTCCTCTCCCCCTGTATACAGACCCCCCACACACCAGTCCTCTCCCCTGTATACAGACCCCCCCACACACCAGTCCTCTCCCCTGTATACAGACCCCCCCACACACCAGTCCTCTCCCCTGTATACAGACCCCCCCACACACCAGTCCTCTCCCCTGTATACAGACCCCCTCACACACCAGTCCTCTCCCCTGTATACAGACCCCACACACCAGTCCTCTCCCCCTGTATACAGACCCCCCCCCACACACCAGTCCTCTCCCCCTGTATACAGACCCCCCCCACACACCAGTCCTCTCCCCCTGTATACAGACCCCCCCCCCCACACACCAGTCCTCTCCCCCTGTATACAGACCCCCCCCCACACACCAGTCCTCTCCCCCTGTATACAGACACCCCCCACACACCAGTCCTCTCCCCCTGTATACAGACCCCCCCACACACCAGTCCTCTCCCCCTGTATACAGACCCCACACACACACACCAGTCCACCCTGTATACAACCCCCACACACCAGTCCTCTCCTCCTGTATACAGACCCCACACACACCAGTCCTCTCCCCCTATATACAGACCCCACACACACACCAGTCCACCCTGTATACAGACCCCACACACCAGTCCTCTCCCCTTATACAGACCCCACACACCAGTCCTCTCCCCCTGTATACAGACCCCACACACACCAGTCCTCTCCCCTGTATACAGACCCCACACACACCAGTCCTTTCCCCTGTATACAGACCCCCCCACACCAGTCCTCTCCCCCTGTATACAGACCCCACACACACCAGTCCTCTCCCCTGTATACAGACCCCACACACCAGTCCTCTCCCCTGTATACAGACCCCACACACACACACCAGTCCTCTCCCCCTGTATACAGACCCCACACACACACACCAGTCCTCTCCCCCTGTATACAGACCCCACACACACCAGTCCTCTCCCCCTGTATACAGACCCCCACACACCAGTCCTCTCCCCTGTATACAGACCCCACACACCAGTCCTCTCCCCTGTATACAGACCCCACACACCAGTCCTCTCCCCCTGTATACAGACCCCACACACCAGTCCTCTCCCCTGTATACAGACCCCACACACCAGTCCTCCCCCTGTATACAGACCCCACACACCAGTCCCCCCCTGTATACAGACCCCACACACACACCAGTCCTCTCCCCCTGTATACAGACCCCACACACCAGTCCTCTCCCCTGTATACAGACCCCACACACCAGTCCTCTCCCCCTGTATACAGACCACACACACCAGTCCTCTCCCCCTGTATACAGACCCCACACACCAGTCCTCTCCCCCTGTATACAGACCCCACACCAGTCCTCTCCCCCTGTATACAGACCTCACACACCAGTCCTCTCCCCTGTATACAGACCCCCACACACCAGTCCTCTCCCCCTGTATACAGACCCCACACCAGTCCTCTCCCCCTGTATACAGACCCACACACCAGTCCTCTCCCCCTGTATACAGACCCCACACACCAGTCCTCTCCCCTGTATACAGACCCCACACACACACCAGTCCTCTCCCCCTGTATACAGACCCCACACACACACCAGTCCTCTCCCCCTGTATACAGACCCCACACACACCAGTCCTCTCCCCTGTATACAGACCCCACACACACACACCAGTCCTCTCCCCTTGTATACAGACCCCACACACACCAGTCCTCTCCCCTGTATACAGACCCCACACACACCAGTCCTCTCCCCCTGTATACAGACCCCCCACACACACCAGTCCTCTCCCCTGTATACAGACCCCACACACACCAGTCCTCTCCCCCTGTATACAGACCCCACACACACACACCAGTCCTCTCCCCCTGTATACACACCCCACACACCAGTCCCCCCTGTATACAGACCCCACACACACACCAGTCCTCTCCCCTGTATACAGACCCCACACACACCAGTCCTCTCCCCTGTATACAGACCCCACACACCAGTCCTCTCCCCCTGTATACAGACCCCACACACCAGTCCTCTCCCCCTGTATACAGACCCCACACACCAGTCCTCTCCCCTGTATACAGACCCCACACACCAGTCCTCTCCCCCTGTATACAGACCCCACACCAGTCCTCTCCCCCTGTATACAGACCCCACACACCAGTCCTCTCCCCCTGTATACAGACCCCACACACCAGTCCCCCCTGTATACAGACCCCACACACACACCAGTCCCCCCTGTATACAGACCCCACACACCAGTCCTCTCCCCCTGTATACAGACCCCACACACACCAGTCCCCCCTGTATACAGACCCCACACACACAGTCCCCCCTGTATACAGACCCCACACACACCAGTCCCCCCTGTATACAGACCCCACACACACCAGTCCCCCCTGTATACAGACCCCACACACACACCAGTCCTCTCCCCCTGTATACAGACCCCTCACACACCAGTCCTCTCCCCTGTATACAGACTCCCCACACCAGTGCTCCCCCCCTGTATACAGACCCCCACACACCAGTCCTCTCCCCCTGTACACAGACACCCCACACTGGTCCCCTCTCCCCCTGTATACAGACCCCACACACCAGTCCTCTCCCCCTGTATACAGACCCCACACACCAGTCCTCTCCCCCTGTATACAGACCCCACACACCAGTCCTCTCCCCCTGTATACAGACCACACACACCAGTCCTCTCCCCTGTATACAGACCCCACACACCAGTCCTCTCCCCTGTATACAGACCCCACACACACCAGTCCCCCCTGTATACAGACCCCACACACCAGTCCTCTCCCCTGTATACAGACCCCACACACCAGTCCTCTCCCCTGTATACAGACCCCACACATACCAGTCCTCTCCCCCTGTATACAGACCCCACACACCAGTCCTCTCCCCTGTATACAGACCCCACACACACACCAGTCCTCTCCCCTGTATACAGACCCCACACACCAGTCCTCTCCCCCTGTATACAGACCACACACCAGTCCTCTCCCCTGTATACAGACCCCACACACACCAGTCCCCCCTGTATACAGACCCCACACACCAGTCCTCTCCCCCTGTATACAGACCCCCCCCCATACACACCAGTCCTCTCCCCCTGTATACAGACCCCCCACACACCAGTCCTCTCCCCCTGTATACAGACCCCACACACCAGTCCTCTCCCTGTATACAGACCCCACACACACCAGTCCTCTCCCCTGTATACAGACCCCACACACACACCAGTCCTCTCCCCCTCTATACAGACCCCCCACACACCAGTCCTCTCCCCTGTATACAGACTCCACACACACCAGTCCTCTCCCCCTGTATACAGACCCCACACACCAGTCCTCTCCCCCTGTATACAGACCCCACACACACCAGTCCTCTCCCCCTGTATACAGACCCCACACACCAGTCCTCTCCCCTGTATACAGACCACACACACCAGTCCTCTCCCCTGTATACAGACCCCACACACCAGTCCTCTCCCCCTGTATACAGACCCCACACACACACCAGTCCCCCCTGTATACAGACCCCACACACACACACCAGTCCTCTCCCCCTGTATACAGACCCCGCACACACCAGTCCCCCCTGTATACAGACCCCGCACACACCAGTCCCCCCTGTATACAGACCCCACACACACCAGTCCCCCCGTATACCCTGCATGTTACTGTAGATTTTGCTGTTTCCGCACAGTGAATGGTGCAGCAGCTCACTGCATCTTACTTCCGGTTGAGGCCCCGCCCCTCCTGGTGACGTACATTATAGCAGCATCTACCACAGCTTTACCGCGCTGAGAAACTGAAGAGGCGTCCACGTGACTGAGGAACTCTGCGAGCTCCGGGATTGGCTGCGGCGTCACGTGACAGCAAAAAGCGGAAGTCACCGAAGTGGAGCAACGGAGACGGTGAGGAGATGTCCTGGGGGAACACGGGGTGTGATCGGCCCTGGTTCTGTCTGTGTGACCCCATTATATACAGAGCCCCTCACCTATATACAGAGCCCCTCACCTATATACAGAGCCCCTCACCTATATACAGAGCCCCTCACCTATATACAGAGCCCCTCACCTATATACAGAGCCCCTCACCTATATACAGAGCCCCTCACCTATATACAGAGCCGGTATATACAGAGCCCCTCACCTATATACAGAGCCCCTCACCTATATACAGAGCCAGTATATACAGAGCCCCTCACCTATATACAGAGCCAGTATATACAGAGCCCCTCACCTATATACAGAGCCAGTATATACAGAGCCCCTCACCTATATACAGAGCCAGTATATTCAGAGCCCCTCACCTATATACAGAGCCCCTCACCTATATACAGAGCCAGTATATACAGAGCCCCTCACCTATATACAGAGCCCCTCACCTATATACAGAGCCCCTCACCTATATACAGAGCCCCTCACCTATATACAGAGCCCCTCACCTATATACAGAGCCCCTCACCTATATACAGAGCCCCTCACCTATATACAGAGCCGGTATATACAGAGCCCCTCACCTATATACAGAGCCCCTCACCTATATACAGAGCCCCTCACCTATATACAGAGCCCCTCACCTATATACAGAGCCGGTGTATACAGAGCCCCTCACCTATATACAGAGCCCCTCACCTATATACAGAGCCAGTATATACAGAGCCCCTCACCTATATACAGAGCCCCTCACCTATATACAGAGCCGGTGTATACAGAGCCAGTATATACAGAGCCCCTCACCTATATACAGAGCCCCTCACCTATACACAGAGCCCCTCACCTATATACAGAGCCCCTCACCTATATACAGAGCCCCTCACCTATATACAGAGCCCCTCACCTATATACAGAGCCGGTGTATACAGAGCCCCTCACCTATATACAGAGCCCCTCACCTATATACAGAGCCCCTCACCTATATACAGAGCCCCTCACCTATATACAGAGCCCCTCACCTATATACAGAGCCCCTCACCTATATACAGAGCCGGTGTATACAGAGCCCCTCACCTATATACAGAGCCCCTCACCTATATACAGAGCCCCTCACCTATACACAGAACCAGTATATACAGAGCCCCTCACCTATATACAGAACCAGTATATACAGAGCCCCTCACCTATATACAGAGCCCCTCACCTATATACAGAGCCCCTCACCTATACACAGAGCCCCTCACCTATATACAGAGCCCCTCACCTATATACAGAGCCCCTCACCTATATACAGAGCCCCTCACCTATATACAGAGCCGGTGTATACAGAGCCCCTCACCTATATACAGAGCCCCTCACCTATATACAGAGCCCCTCACCTATATACAGAGCCCCTCACCTATATACAGAGCCCCTCACCTATATACAGAACCAGTATATACAGAGCCCCTCACCTATATACAGAGCCCCTCACCTATATACAGAGCCCCTCACCTATATACAGAGCCGGTATATACAGAGCCCCTCACCTATATACCCCCTCACCTATATACAGAGCCCCTCACCTATATACAGAACCAGTATATACAGAGCCCCTCACCTATATACAGAGCCCCTCACCTATATACAGAGCCCCTCACCTATATACAGAGCCAGTATATACAGAGCCCCTCACCTATATACAGAGCCCCTCACCTATATACAGAACCAGTATATACAGAGCCCCTCACCTATATACAGAGCCCCTCACCTATATACAGAGCCAGTATATACAGAGCCCCTCACCTATATACAGAGCCCCTCACCTATATACAGAGCCCCTCACCTATATACAGAGCCGGTATATACAGAGCCCCTCACCTATATACAGAGCCCCTCACCTATATACAGAGCCCCTCACCTATATACAGAACCAGTATATACAGAGCCCCTCACCTATATACAGAGCCCCTCACCTATATACAGAGCCCCTCACCTATATACAGAGCCAGTATATACAGAGCCCCACACCTATATACAGAGCCAGTATATACAGAGCCCCTCACCCATATACAGAGCCCCTCACCTATATACAGAGCCGGTGTATACAGAGCCCCTCGCCTATATACAGAGCCCCTCACCTATATACAGAGCCAGTATATACAGAGCCCCTCACCTATATACAGAGCCCCTCACCTATATACAGAGCCCCTCACCTATATACAGAGCCAGTATATACAGAGCCCCTCACCTATATACAGAGCCCCTCACCTATATACAGAGCCCCTCACCTATATACAGAGCCCCTCACCTATATACAGAGCCAGTATATACAGAGCCCCTCACCTATATACAGAGCCCCTCACCTATATACAGAGCCCCTCACCTATATACAGAACCAGTATATTCAGAGCCCCTCACCTATATACAGAGCCAGTATATACAGAGCCCCTCACCTATATACAGAGCCGGTATATACAGAGCCCCTCACCTATATACAGAGCCCCTCACCTATATACAGAGCCCCTCACCTATATACAGAGCCGGTATATACAGAGCCCCTCGCCTATATACAGAGCCCCTCACCTATATACAGAGCCAGTATATACAGAGCCCCTCACCTATATACAGAGCCCCTCACCTATATACAGAGCCAGTATATACAGAGCCCTCACCATATATACAGAGCCCCTCACCTATATACAGAGCCAGTATATACAGAGCCCCTCACCTATATACAGAGCCCCTCACCTATATACAGAGCCCCTCACCTATATACAGAACCAGTATATACAGAGCCCCTCACCTATATACAGAACCAGTATATACAGAGCCCCTCACCTATATACAGAGCCCCTCACCTATATACAGAGCCCCTCACCTATATACAGAGCCCCTCACCTATATACAGAGCCCCTCACCTATATACAGAGCCCCTCACCTATATACAGAGCCCCTCACCTATATACAGAGCCAGTATATACAGAGCCCCTCACCTATATACAGAGCCCCTCACCTATATACAGAGCCAGTATATACAGAGCCCCTCACCTATATACAGAACCAGTATATACAGAGCCCCTCACCTATATACAGAGCCCCTCACCTATATACAGAGCCCCTCACCTATATACAGAGCCCCTCACCTATATACAGAGCCCCTCACCTATATACAGAGCCCCTCACCTATATACAGAGCCCCTCACCTATATACAGAGCCCCTCACCTATACACAGAGCCTCTCACCTATATACAGAGCCCCTCACCTATATACAGAGCCCCTCACCTATATACAGAGCCAGTATATACAGAGCCCCTCACCTATATACAGAGACAGTATATACAGAGCCCCTCACCTATATACAGAGCCCCTCACCTATATACAGAGCCAGTATATACAGAGCCCCTCACCTATATACAGAGCCAGTATATTCAGAGCCCCTCACCTATATACAGAGCCCCTCACCTATATACAGAGCCCCTCACCTATATACAGAGCCAGTATATACAGAGCCCCTCACCTATATACAGAGCCCCTCACCTATATACAGAGCCAGTATATTCAGAGCCCCTCACCTATATACAGAGCCCCTCACCTATATACAGAGCCCCTCACCTATATACAGAGCCCATCACCTATATACAGAGCCCCTCACCTATATACAGAGCCTCTCACCTATATACAGAGCCCCTCACCTATATACAGAGCCCCTCACCTATATACAGAGCCTCTCACCTATATACAGAGCCCCTCACCTATATACAGAGCCCCTCACCTATATACAGAGCCCCTCACCTATATACAGAGCCAGTATATACAGAGCCCCTCACCTATATACAGAACCAGTATATACAGAGCCCCTCACCTATACACAGAGCCTCTCACCTATATACAGAGCCCCTCACCTATACACAGAGCCTCTCACCTATATACAGAGCCCCTCACCTATACACAGAGCCTCTCACCTATATACAGAGCCCCTCACCTATACACAGAGCCTCTCACCTATATACAGAGCCCCTCACCTATATACAGAGCCCCTCACCTATACACAGAGCCCCTCACCTATATACAGAGCCCCTCACCTATATACAGAGCCCCTCACCTATATACAGAGCCCCTCACCTATATACAGAGCCAGTATATACAGAGCCCCTCACCTATATACAGAGCCCCTCACCTATATACAGAGCCAGTATATACAGAGCCCCTCACCTATATACAGAGCCCCTCACCTATATACAGAGCCAGTATATACAGAGCCCCTCACCTATATACAGAGCCCCTCACCTATATACAGAGCCCCTCACCTATATACAGAACCAGTATATACAGAGCCCCTCACCTATATACAGAGCCAGTATATACAGAGCCCCTCACCTATATACAGAGCCAGTATATACAGAGCCCCTCACCTATATACAGAGCCAGTATATACAGAGCCCCTCACCTATATACAGAGCCAGTATATACAGAGTCAGTATATACAGAGCCCCTCACCTATATACAGAGCCCCTCACCTATATACAGAGCCTCTCACCTATATACAGAGCCCCTCACCTATATACAGAGCCTCTCACCTATATACAGAGCCCCTCACCTATATACAGAGCCGGTATATACAGAGTCAGTATATACAGAGCCCCTCACCTATATACAGAGCCAGTATATACAGAGCCCCTCACCTATATACAGAGCCAGTATATACAGAGCCTCTCACCTATATACAGAGCCAGTATATACAGAGCCCCTCACCTATATACAGAGCCAGTATATACAGAGCCCCTCACCTATATACAGAGCCAGTATATACAGAGCCCCTCACCTATATACAGAGCCCCTCACCTATATACAGAGCCAGTATATACAGAGCCCCTCACCTATATACAGAGCCAGTATATACAGAGCCCCTCACCTATATACAGAGCCCCTCACCTATATACAGAGCCAGTATATACAGAGCCTCTCACCTATATACAGAATTATTGTATACTGTGGTGTGATGCTGTGTTCTCCGATCGAGCTCTGGATGTTGCTGCGGTGTGCAGGGCTGTGGGGTCAGTAAGCCGCAGCTCCGACTACTGAACTTTATCAGGACCGACTCAGACTCCTGCTCCTTGATAAATGGCCGGTCATATACCAGGGGAGATATCTATCACACCGGCTCAGCAGCTTCTCTCTAATGTCCTACATGATCCTGGGGCGACTTCTGAGGGAATATATACTGTATATACAGCAGCTTCTCCTGTGTGTGCAGCCAGTCTCCAGCCTCCATGTCCTGAACTACTCACAACTAGACCAGATGGAGCAGGTGATCTTTTCCTGCTGACATCTTCTATGTTTCTAACTAAATATTCACCACAGAAACACTAACACTGCCAGATACCTGTAATATAGAGGTCAGCCATAGTGATATACAGGGGGTCACACATAGTGATATATAGAGAGGGGTCACACATAGTGATATATAGAGAGGGGTCACACATAGTGATATATAGAGAGGGGTCACACATAGTGATATAGAGAGGGGTCACACATAGTGATATATAGAGAGGGGTCACACATAGTGATATATAGAGAGGGGTCACACATAGTGATATATAGAGAGGGGTCACACATAGTGATATAGAGAGAGGGGTCACACATAGTGATATATAGAGAGGGGTCACACATAGTGATATATAGAGAGGGGTCACACATAGTGATATAGAGAGAGGGGTCACACATAGTGATATAGAGAGAGGTCACACATAGTGATATAGAGAGAGGGGTCACACATAGTGATATAGAGAGAGGGGTCACACTTAGTGATATAGAAGGTCACTGTGGGGGCACGCAATTGTACGCAAACACACACACGCAGCCTGCTGCAGCCATAGCACACACAGCCTGCTGTAGTCATAGCACACACCCCCTGCTGCAGCCATAGAACACTGAAGAAAAACACACAATCTTCTCCCAGAGAGAAAACCCGGCACTGAGGACAGAGGTTACAGCTACACTACTTATGTCTCCTCCTCCTCCTCTATATTACACAGGATATCTCCATATTACACTGCTTCTCATATACAGTCATCCAGCATCCAGGAAGAGACCAGCACAGATCTCCCCCCACACAATGGACTCTTCCAGCTCAGAAACAAACTGCCAAATAGTGACCAACAACCTCTCCCCGACCACCCAGTATCCTATTACTGATATACCCCCGACCACCCTTTTTAAAGCTGGAGTCGGTAAATTTTTTTTCCCGACTCCAGCCAAAACTAGCTCCAACTCCGACTCCACGACTCTGACTCCGACTCCACAGCCCTGGCGGTGTGATGCTGTGTTCTCTCTCTGATTGGGCTCTGGATGCTGCTGCGGTGTGATGCTTTGTTCTGTGATCAGGCTCTGGATGTTGCTGCGGTGTGATGCTGTGTTCTGTGATCGCGCTCTGGATGCTGCTGCGGTGTGATGCTGTGTTCTCTGATCAGGCTCTGGATGCTGCTGCGGTGTGATGCTGTGTTCTCTGATCGGGCTCTGGATGCTGCTGCGGTGTGATGCTGTGTTCTCTCTCTGATCGGGCTCCGGATGTTGCTGCGGTGTGATGCTGTGTTCTCTGATCGGGCTCTGGATGTTGCTGCGGTGGGATGCTGTGTTCCCTGATCAGGCTCTGGATGTTGCTGTAGTTTGATGCTGTGTTCTGTGATCAGGCTCTGGATGTTGCTGCGGTGTGATGCTGTGTTCTATCTATGATCGGGCTCTGGATGTTGCTGCGGTGTGATGCTGTGTTCTCTCTCTGATCAGGCTCTGGATGTTGCTGCGGTGTGATGCTGTGTTCTGTGATCAGGCTCTGGATGTTGCTGCGGTGTGATGCTGTGTTCTGTGATCGGGCTCTGGATGTTGCTGCGGTGTGATGCTGGGTTCCCTCTCTGATCGGGCTCTGGATGTTGCTGTGGTATGATGCTGTGTTCTCTGATCGGGCTCTGGATGTTGCTGCGGTGTGATGCTGTGTTCTCTCTCTGATCAGGTGCTGTATGTTGCTGTGGTATGATGCTGTGTTCTGTGATCGGGCTCTGTATGTTGCTGTGGTATGATGCTGTGCTCTCTCTGATCGCGCTCTGGATGCTGCTGCGGTGTGATGCTGTGTTCTGTGATCAGGCTCTGGATGTTGCTGCGGTGGGATGCTGTGTTCTGTGATCAGGCTCTGGATGTTGCTGCGGTGGGATGCTGTGTTCTGTGATCAGGCTCTGGATGTTGCTGCGGTGGGATGCTGTGTTATCTCTCTGATCCGGCTCTGGATGCTGCGGTGTGATGCTCTGGATGTTGCTGTGGTGTGATGCTGTGTTCTGTGATCGCGCTCTGGATGTTGCTGCGGTGTGATGCTGTGTTCTCTCTCTGATCAGGCTCTGGATGTTGCTGCGGTGTGATGCTGTGTTCTCTCTCTGATCAGGCTCTGGATGTTGCTGCGGTGTAATGCTGTGTTCTGTGATCAGGCTCTGGATGTTGCTGCGGTGGGATGCTGTGTTCTGTGATCGCGCTCTGGATGTTGCTGCGGTGTGATGCTGTGTTCTCTCTGATCAGGCTCTGGATGTTGCTGCGGTGTGATGCTGTGTTCTCTGATCAGGCTCTGGATGTTGCTGCGGTGTAATGCTGTGTTCTGTGATCAGGCTCTGGATGTTGCTGCGGTGGGATGCTGTGTTCTGTGATCAGGCTCTGGATGTTGCTGCGGTGTGATGCTGTGTTATCTCTCTGATCCGGCTCTGGATGCTGCGGTGTGATGCTCTGGATGTTGCTGTGGTGTGATGCTGTGTTCTGTGATCACGCTCTGGATGTCGCTGCGGTGTGATGGGGTGTTCTGTGATCAGGCTCTGGATGTTGCTGTGGTGTGATGCTGTGTTCTGTGATCGGGCTCTGGATGTTGCTGCGGTGTGATGCTGTGTTCTGTCATCGCGCTCTGGATGTTGCTGTGGTGTGATGCTGTGTTCTGTGATCGGGCTCTGGATGTTGCTGCAGTGTGATGCTGTGTTCTCTCTCTGATCAGGCTCTAGATGTTGCTGCGGTGTGATGCTGTGTTCTCTCTCTGATCAGGCTCTAGATGTTGCTGCGGTGTGATGCTGTGTTCTCTCTCTGATCAGGCTCTAGATGTTGCTGCGGTGTGAAGCTGTGTTCTCTCTCTCTGATCAGGCTCTGGATGTTGCTGCTGTGTGATGCTGTGTTCTGTGATCGGGCTCTGGATGTTGCTGCGGTGTGATGCTGTGTTTTGTGATCAGGCTCTGGATGTTGCTGCAGTGTGATGCTGTGTTCTCTCTCTGATCATGCTCTAGATGTTGCTGCGGTGTGATGCTGTGTTCTCTCTCTGATCATGCTCTAGATGTTGCTGTGGTGTGAAGCTGTGTTCTCTCTCTGATCAGGCTCTAGATGTTGCTGCGGTGCGATGCTGTGTTCTCTGATCAGGCTCTGGATGTTGCATGCGGTGTGATGCTGTGTTCTCTCTCTGATCAGGCTCTGGATGTTGCTGTGTTCTCTCATCAGGCTCTGGATGTTGCTGCGGTGTGATGCTGTGTTCTGTGATCGGGCTCTGGATGTTGCATGCAGTGTGATGCTGTGTTCTCTCTCTGATCAGGCTCTAGATGTTGCTGCGGTGTGATCTTGTGTTCTCTCTCTGATCGCGCTCTGGATGTTGCTGCAGTGTGATGCTGTGTTCTCTCTCTGATCGCGCTCTGGATGTTGCTGCAGTGTGATGGGGTGTTCTGTGATCGGGCTCTGGATGTTGCTGCGGTTTGATGCTGTGTTCTCTGATCAGGCTCTGGATGTTGCTGCGGTGTGATGCTGTGTTCTGTGATCAGGCTCTGGATGTTGCTGTGGTATGATGCTGTGTTCTCTCTCTGATCAGGCTCTAGATGTTGCTGCGGTGTGATGCTGTGTTCTCTCTCTGATCAGGCTCTAGATGTTGCTGCGGTGTGATGCTGTGTTCTCTGATCAGGCTCTGGATGTTGCTGCGGTGTGATGCTGTGTTCTCTCTCTGATCAGGCTCTGGATGTTGCTTTGGTGTGATGCTGTGTTCTGTGATCGGGCTCTGGATGTTGCTGCGGTGTGATGCTGTGTTCTCTCTCTGATCAGGCTCTGGATGTTGCTTTGGTGTGATGCTGTGTTCTCTCATCAGGCTCTGGATGTTGCTGCGGTGTGATGCTGTGTTCTCTCTCTGATCAGGCTCTGGATGTTGCTGCGGTGTGATGCTGTGTTCTCTGATCGCGCTCTGGATGTTGCTGCTGTGTGATGCTGTGTTCTCTGATCAGGCTCTGGATGTTGCTGTGGTGTGATGTTGTGTTCTCTGATCAGGCTCTGGATGTTGCTGCGGTGTGATGCTGTGTTCTCTGATCGCGCTCTGGATGTTGCTGCTGTGTGATGCTGTGTTCTCTGATCAGGCTCTGTCTGGTGACTCCTGGTTGTTTGGCCGCAGTCATGGCCCTAGGCATAGAATCCCTCTAAGGTTTGATCGGTGTGGATGAGGACGATACAGTAGTGTGCACCGAGCTCCTCAGGAGACAGTCTCCTCTAGCACCACCACTTGGACCACCACTTGGGGTCACCATGGTTCCATCTCCTCTATGATTGGGTGGGGCAGTTAGGTTACTGTCAGGGCCTAGTTCTGCCCATCACTTCTGCTCAGTATGAGCCACAAAGCGGCTTGGTTGGGGGGGTATCCAGTGATCAGCTGATCTGTGACTTGTCTCCTGGCAGGCTTGGCGATGTGGCTTCTGCTCGTGGTTCTTCCGCTCAGTGTTGGACTCTCAGAGGCTGTGGACAGTGAGTGGGTCCATCTGCCCAACAAATGTGAAGGTACGACCCCTGTGGAGGTGAAGCACCTAACCTTATCTGTTATTGTGAGGACCACATGGACACACTTCCAGTGGTAGTGTCAACCTGTGGATGACCTGAGCTGTATGTGGGAAGGCTGAGTGGTCGCTTTTATCCCCCACACACAGGGGGCGCTGTCATACAGGACTGGCAGGACTCCTTGTGTGTCAGGGTCAGTTCTGAGATGGGGACTCCTCTCTATGATGTCATATCCCAGTGATGTCATCTGTTCCCAGACCATATATGGAAGTGTTCCCCCAACTGGTGACTCCAGCTCAAGTCCTGCCCCGACTACCTTCCCAGACGTGACGGGAATTGTATATATTTCCCAGAACTCTCTCCTCTCTTGCAGTCTGTAAATATGTCGCGCTGGAGCTGAAATCCTCATTTGACGAAACGTCCCGGACACGTGAAGTGATCGATACTCGCTATGGCTTCCTGGACGGTGACAAGAAGAAAAATAAGATCAAGTACACAAACTCGTGAGTAACTTCTCTGCTCGGCCGGGTAACTCTGCTCTGTGAGAACGTCATGTGACCTATCGCTGCGACTGTGTGACATGTACAGAATGTACTGCCAGAGGAATGACGTGTACACAGCCGCCCTGCTGTCAGGGGAGGGTACTGCCAGAGTGTACACAGCCGCCCTGCTGTCAGGGGAGGGTACTGCCAGAGTGTACACAGCCGCCCTGCTGTCAGGGGAGGGTACTGCCAGAGGAGTGACGTGTACACAGCCGCCCTGCTGTCAGGGGAGGGTACTGCCAGAGGAGTGACGTGTACACAGCCGCCCTGCTGTCAGGGGAGGGTACTGCCAGAGTGTACACTGCCGCCCTGCTGTCAGGGGAGGGTACTGCCAGAGGAGTGACGTGTACACAGCCGCCCTGCTGTCAGGGGAGGGTACTGCCAGAGTGTACACTGCCGCCCTGCTGTCAGGGGAGGGTACTGCCAGAGGAGTGACGTGTACGCTGCCGCCCTGCTGTCAGGGGAGGATACTGCCAGAGGAGTGACATGTACACAGCCGCCCTGCTGTCAGGGGAGGGTACTGCCAGAGGAGTGACGTGTACACAGCCGCCCTGCTGTCAGGGGAGGGTACTGCCAGAGGAGTGACGTGTACACAGCCGCCCTGCTGTCAGGGGAGGGTACTGCCAGAGTGTACACAGCCGCCCTGCTGTCAGGGGAGGGTACTGCCAGAGGAATGACGTGTACACAGCGCCCTGCTGTCAGGGGAGGGTACTGCCAGAGGAATGACGTGTACACAGCCGCCCTGCTGTCAGGGGAGGGTACTGCCAGAGGAGTGACGTGTACACAGCCGCCCTGCTGTCAGGGGAGGGTACTGCCAGAGGAGTGACGTGTACACAGCCGCCCTGCTGTCAGGGGAGGGTACTGCCAGAGTGTACACAGCCGCCCTGCTGTCAGGGGAGGGTACTGCCAGAGGAATGACGTGTACACAGCCGCCCAGCTGTCAGGGGAGGGTACTGCCAGAGTGTACACAGCCGCCCTGCTGTCAGGGGAGGGTACTGCCAGAGGAGTGACGTGTACACAGCCGCCCTGCTGTCAGGGGAGGGTACTGCCAGAGTGTACACAGCCGCCCTGCTGTCAGGAGAGGGTACTGCCAGAGGAATGACGTGTACACAGCCGCCCAGCTGTCAGGGGAGGGTACTGCCAGAGGAATGACGTGTACACAGCCGCCCTGCTGTCAGGGGAGGGTACTGCCAGAGTGTACACTGCCACCCTGCTGTCAGGGGAGGGTACTGCCAGAGTGTACACTGCCACCCTGCTGTCAGGGGAGGGTACTGCCAGAGTGTACACAGCCGCCCTGCTGTCAGGGGAGGGTACTGCCAGAGTGTACACTGCCGCCCTGCTGTCAGGGGAGGGTACTGCCAGAGTGTACACTGCCGCCCTGCTGTCAGGGGAGGGTACTGCCAGAGTGTACACAGCCGCCCTGCTGTCAGGGGAGGGTACTGCCAGAGTGTACACAGCCGCCCTGCTGTCAGGGGAGGGTACTGCCTAGCTGATAGATGAGGGTCCTGAGTGGTGGACCTCCCTCTATTAACCCTTACATTACACAGATCTTTTAGCATGAATAGATCAGACATTGGATGACTGATGCCCCTGCCGTGACCCTCTATAGGAGCGGTATGATGAGGCAGCTTAACCTGGAGACTGGCTTGTAATCTGCTGGAAACCGAGGCTGTGCTGGTACATGTAGTGCGGCAGGCAGCTGCTGTCTGGTGCAGGGCAGTAAGGATTCCTGGTATATATCGGGTTTATAAAGCCGGAGTGGACGAGAGGGACATTGTACGTGGTAACAGTGTCGGCATTAGGCCTTCGGTCTGATTACTTGTCTGCTCTTTTCCAGGGATATCCGCCTGATAGAAGTCACAGAAGGTCTCTGCCAGAGATTGCTGGAGTACAATCTGCATAAGGAACGTTCGGGCAGCAATCGGTTCGCCAAGGTACGGACGTTCCCACAGTCATCATGGGCGATTTGACCACATTGACACATCCCGAACAGCCGCCTCCAGCCTCTTATCACTGACCTCCTCCTTCAGCCTCACACAGTGGTCCTCTATGGCCACTCACATAAAGGGTCTCACACTGGACCCCACTCCAGAACCTTGGCCATCCTCCGTAAACCCGGTAACATTCAGGCGCTCTCTGACACCTCTGGCCACTCTCCACCATCTTCTCTGTGTCACTGATGCAGCCGCTACTTGTTGCAACTCCACAATTACCTCAGCTCTCCGCTCTGTCGCCCCTTTCACACAGAACACGACGTATCAACAGACGTCACTGGCATCGACCTAACCAGACATCAGCCCTGGAACCCCGACCAAACCAAACATCACCCCTGGCACACTGACCTAACCAAATAGGCAGCCCTGGCACACCGACCTAACCAAACAGGCAGTCCTGGCGCACCGACCTAACCAAACAGGCAGCCCTGGCGCACCGACCTAACCAAACAGGCAGCCCTGGCGCACCGACCTAACCAAACAGGCAGCCCTGGCGCACCGACCTAACCAAACAGGCAGCCCTGGCGCACCGACCTAACCAAACAGGCAGCCCTGGCGCACCGACCTAACCAAACAGGCAGCCCTGGCGCACCGACCTAACCAAACAGGCAGCCCTGGCGCACCGACCTAACCAAACAGGCAGCCCTGGCGCACCGACCTAACCAAACAGGCAGCCCTGGCGCACCGACCTAACCAAACAGGCAGCCCTGGCGCACTGTCCAGGGCGGATAAATTTCGCGGAATTCCGTCGGCTGTGCGCCTTTCCGCCGGCTCCATAGACACCATTCTATGGGTCGGCTGATTCCGCATTCCGCCGAAAGAATTGGCATAAGGAGACTTAGACAAATTCCTAATGTACATGAATTATGGGAAATGCACAGAGAGATCAGCTAGAGATCAGGCAGGCTTCAAATCCTTTTACAAAAAACGTGGCATCACGAATCAGGTGTAATTCACACTCTGTTACACTGTCTGTGTAATAGCGCTGGCAGCAAGCGGGAAATGAGCAGGAAGCGAGCAGGAAGCTGACAGCTCACTTGCTCCCAACGATCCGCTATCCGTCTATGTCCCTTAGTCTGGTTTTTTTTTTTTTCTGATGCAACACTCAGTTACACTGTATGAAGGACGGGGTACAGTTGGGCAGGCGGGTATGGTGATGATGAGCAGTGATGGCACGTTTCTGTGCATAGAGGGCGGGGTGCAGCTTGGCCTGGAGGGTGGGGTGCAGCTTGGTCTGGAGGACGGGGTGCAGCTTGGTCTGGAGGACGGGGTGCGGCTTGGCCTGGAGGGCGGGGTGCGGCTTGGTCTGGAGGGCGGGGTGCGGCTTGGTCTGGAGGGCGGGGTGCGGCTTGGTCTGGAGGACGGGGTGCGGCTTGGCCTGGAGGGTGGTGTGCAGCTTGGTCTGGAGGACGGGGTGCAGCTTGGTCTGGAGGACGGGGTGCAGCTTGGTCTGGAGGACGGGGTGCGGCTTGGTCTGGAGGGCGGGGTGCGGCTTGGTCTGAAGGGCGGGGTGCGGCTTGGCCTGGAGGGCGGGGTGCGGCTGTGCCTGGAGGGCGGGGTGCGGCTTGGTCTGGAGGGCGGGGTGCGGCTTGGTCTGGAGGGCGGGGTGCGGCTTGGTCTGGAGGGCGGGGTGCGGCTTGGTCTGGAGGACGGGGTGCGGCTTGGCCTGGAGGGCGGTGTGCGGCTTGGCCTGGAGGGCGGTGTGCGGCTTGGCCTGGAGGGCGGTGTGCGGCTTGGCCTGGAGGGCGGGGTGCGGCTTGGCCTGGAGGGCGGTGTGCGGCTTGGCCTGGAGGGCGGTGTGCGGCTTGGCCTGGAGGGCGGTGTGCGGCTTGGCCTGGAGGGCGGTGTGCGGCTTGGCCTGGAGGGCGGTGTGCGGCTTGGCCTGGAGGGCGGTGTGCGGCTTGGCCTGGAGGGCGGTGTGCGGCTTGGCCTGGAGGGCGGGGTGCGGCTTGGCCTGGAGGGCGGGGTGCGGCTTGGCCTGGAGGGCGGGGTGCGGCTTGGCCTGGAGGACCAGGTACTGTTGGGGTACAGTTGGGCCTGGAGGACGGGGGACAGCTGGGCATGGAGGATGGGGTACAGTTGGGGTATAGCTGGGCATGGAGGATGGGGTACAGTTGGGGTATAGCTGGGCATGGTGGATGGGGGGACAGTTGGGGTATAGCTGGGCATGGAGGATGGGGTACAGTTGGGGTATAGCTGGGCATGGTGGATGGGGGGACAGTTGGGGTATAGCTGGGCATGGTGGATGGGGGGACAGTTGGGGTATAGCTGGGCATGGTGGATGGGGGGACAGTTGGGGTATAGCTGGGCATGGTGGATGGGGGGACAGTTGGGGTATAGCTGGGCATGGTGGATGGGGGGACAGTTGGGGTATAGCTGGGCATGGTGGATGGGGGGACAGTTGGGGTATAGCTGGGCATGGTGGACGGGGGACAGCTGGGCAGGCTCGGGTATGGTAATGATGAGTCCTGATGTCACGTTTCTGTGTATCTGAACTTGTCGCTCCTCGCAGGGGATGTCCGAGACCTTCCAGACTTTGCATCACCTTGTGCACAAGGGGGTGAAAGTTGTGATGGACATACCGTACGAGCTCTGGAACGAGACGTCTGCGGAGGTGGCGGATATGAAGAAGCAGGTAAGTGAGGAGACACTAGAGGGGGTGGGTACAGGGGTGGCGTCTCTGGTGACACGTCTTCTGCCCCCACCAACAGTGCGATGTCATGATGGAGGAGTTTGAAGACGTCATTGAAGATTGGTATCGGCATCACCAGCAAGAGGACCTTACCGATTTCCTGTGTGCAAAACACGTCCTGAAGGGACAAGATAAAAGTGAGTGATGGAGGATGAGATGGCTGTGGCCTTGCTATAATGGTCAGGGCGGGTTGGGTTTAGGCCTTTATACTGACCGTCCAGGCCACCCCGATGAATCGGTTCTATATGCAATTGGTGGGGATGTTTTGGCGTGATAAATCAGATGTAGTTTAGACAGACTAGTTGTGGCCCGGGTTATGTTACCTCTGGTGTACGAGGGCTGTGTGTATGGCGGCAAATACAGTCACAGGGTAAGGGGCAGCACCATATTATAGAAGTATTCTACCCAAGATACAACACATCTAGGAGAGAATACTACAGGGTCCCGCAGACGTCTATAGGGGCTGTATTGTCACAAGTGGCCATATTATCGTGGGGGGGGGGGGGGGGGCTGTATTTTCACCAGGGCCTTATCATGGGGGGGCACTTTATTATCGCTGGAAGCCTTACTACCATGGTGTGTGTGTGTGTGTGCGTGCGTGCGTGTGCCTGCCTTATTACCACAGGGGATGGGGGGGGGCTGTATTGTCTTAGTACCATGTTTTGGATGAGGCACCAGTTGTAACGCTGTCTTGGCTTTGGTCAGGCTGCCTGGTGGAGAAGTGGTCCGGTAAGAAAGGAGACCTCGGCTCTTCATCTGGGAAGAAGAAAACCAAGAAGGGAGAGAAGAAGAAATCCAAGAAGGCAGCGAAAGACTCTAATGGTAAGCGCAGTAATGGAGCAACGCCGGGAAAACTGGAGACTCAGATTCCACAAAGCAGACCGAGCGACGAGCTCTGACACCACTCCGCAGCTGCGAGAACACTGCACTGGTTGTCACCCTGGCCCTGTGCACCTGGGCTGGAGACCCTGTACATCCTCCTTATTCATAACACTCCAGGATATGGGAAGACAACAATAGACGCCTCATGGATCTGGGGATGGGTCCTGTAGATGATATATGAATTATTACTCTATTTTTTTGATTGGGACTTACAATGATCGGCCGCCCCGGGTAACGTTCCGGATAGTACTGTGCTAATATATAAGCGGCAATGAGCTGAGGATTAGTGGCGTCATGGGTCGTGTTCTGGGCCCGGACGGTGTTATACATGTGTCAGGTCACCTATCACTCGTCCTCCTGCTGATCCCTGCTCTCATATCGGTCTCCATTTCCCATCAGTTCTCTCTCCTCCCTCCCATCAGTTCTCTCCATTTCCCATCAGTTCTCTCTCCATTTCCCATCAGTTCTCTCTCCCCCCTCCCATCAGTTCTCTCTCCACCTTCCCATCAGTTCTCTCTCCTCCCTCCCGTCAGTTCTCTCTCCTCCCTCCCGTCAGTTCTCTCTCCTCCCTCCCGTCAGTTCTCTCTCCTCCCTCCCCGTCAGTTCTCTCTCCTCCCTCCCGTCAGTTCTCTTTCCATTTCCCGTCAGTTCTCTCTCCTCCCTCCCGTCAGTTCTCTCTCCTCCCTCCCGTCAGTTCTCTCTCCTCCCTCCCCTCAGTTCTCTCTCCTCCCTCCCCTCAGTTCTCTCTCCTCCTTCCCGTCAGTTCTCTCTCCTCCCTCCCGTCAGTTCTCTCTCCTCCCTCCCGTCAGTTCTCTCTCCTCCCTCCCGTCAGTTCTCTCTCCTCCCTCCCCTCAGTTCTCTCTCCTCCCTCCCGTCAGTTCTCTCTCCTCCTTCCCGTCAGTTCTCTCTCCTCCCTCCCCTCAGTTCTCTCTCCTCCCTCCCCTCAGTTCTCTCTCCTCCCTCCCCTCAGTTCTCTCTCCTCCCTCCCCTCAGTTCTCTCTCCTCCCTCCCCTCAGTTCTCTCTCCTCCCTCCCCTCAGTTCTCTCTCCTCCCTCCCCTCAGTTCTCTCTCCTCCTTCCCGTCAGTTCTCTCTCCTCCCTCCCGTCAGTTCTCTCTCCTCCCGTCAGTTCTCTCTCCTCCCTCCCCTCAGTTCTCTCTCCTCCCTCCCCTCAGTTCTCTCTCCTCCCTCCCCTCAGTTCTCTTTCCATTTCCCATCAGTTCTCTCTCCTCCTTCCCGTCAGTTCTCTCTCCTCCCTCCCGTCAGTTCTCTTTCCATTTCCCATCAGTTCTCTCTCCTCTTTCCCGTCAGTTCTCTCTCCTCCCTCCCCGTCAGTTCTCTCTCCTCCCTCCCGTCAGTTCTCTTTCCATTTCCCATCAGTTCTCTCTCCTCCCTCCCGTCAGTTCTCTCTCCTCCTTCCCTTCAGTTCTCTCTCCTCCCTCCCGTCAGTTCTCTCTCCTCCCTCCCGTCAGTTCTCTCTCCTCCCTCCCCTCAGTTCTCTCTCCTCCTTCCCGTCAGTTCTCTCTCCTCCCTCAGGTCAGTTCTCTCTCCTCCCTCCCGTCAGTTCTCTCTCCTCCCTCCCCTCAGTTCTCTCTCCTCCCTCCCCTCAGTTCTCTCTCCTCCCTCCCCTCAGTTCTCTCTCCTCCCTCCCCTCAGTTCTCTCTCCTCCCTCCCCTCAGTTCTCTCTCCTCCCTCCCCTCAGTTCTCTTTCCATTTCCCATCAGTTCTCTCTCCTCCCTCCCCTCAGTTCTCTCTCCTCCCTCCCCTCAGTTCTCTCTCCTCCCCCCCATCAATTCTCTTTCCATTTCCCATCAGCCCCCCCCCCCCCCCTTTGTCTGCCGCTGGCCATCCCCCCTTTTTCTGACCGCCACACTCTTGCTTGGCTAGAACATTCTTGCCCAGTGTCATGTGTCTTCGGTTTTTCATGGATCATGTTGGGTTTTATTTTATTACAGTAAATAAAGATGTGAGCGGTTCTGGATCAGAGTTGTGTGTGTGGTGCTCGCCTGTGCTCTGCATTCACTGTATGTGATGCATCTTATCCTAAGATGCATGAGGGGGGTATGCTATCAGACATGTGAGGTTAGCGGGGGGCGGGGGTATGCTATCAGACATGTGAGGTTAGCGGGGGGCGGGGGTATGCTATCAGACATGTAAGGTTATCGGGGGGTATGCTATCAGATAAGTAAGGTTAGTGGGGGATATGCTATCAGACATGTAAGGTTAGCGGGGGGCGGGGGTATGCTATCAGACATGTAAGGTTAGTGTGGGGGCTATGCTATCAGATATGTAAGCTTAGTAGGGGGTATGCTATCAGATATGTAAGGTTAGCGGGGGGTATGCTATCAGATATGTAAGGTTAGCGGGGGGTATGCTATCAGATATGTAAGGTTAGCGGGGGTATGCTATCAGATATGTAAGGTTAGCGGGGGGTATGCTATCAGATATGTAAGGTTAGCGGGGGTATGCTATCAGATATGTAAGGTTAGCGGGGGGTATGCGATCAGATATGTAAGGTTAGCGGGGGGTATGCTATCAGATATGTAAGGTTAGCGGGGGGTATGCTATCAGATATGTAAGGTTAGCGGGGGGTATGCTATCAGATATGTAAGGTTAGCGGGGTGTATGCGATCAGATATGTAAGGTTAGCGGGGGCTATGCGATCAGATATGTGAGGTTAGCGGGGTGTATGCGATCAGATATGTAAGCTTATTGGGGGGTATGCTATCAGATATGTAAGGTTAGCGGGGTGTATGCGATCAGATATGTAAGCTTAGTGGGGGGTATACTATCAGATATGTAAGGTTAGTATGGGGGCTATGCTATCAGATATGTAAGGTTAGCGGGGGGTATGCTATCAGATATGTAAGGTTAGCGGGGGGTATGCTATCAGATATGTAAGGTTAGCGGGGGGTATGCTATCAGATATGTAAGGTTAGCGGGGGCTATGCGATCAGATATGTGAGGTTAGCGGGGTGTATGCGATCAGATATGTAAGGTTAGCGGGGGGTATGCGATCAGATATGTAAGGTTAGCGGGGGGTATGCGATCAGATATGTAAGGTTAGCGGGGGGTATGCGATCAGATATGTGAGGATAGCTGGGGGTATACTATCAGATATGTAAGGTTAGCGGGGGGTATGCGATCAGATATGTAAGGTTAGCGGGGGGTATGCGATCAGATATGTGAGGTTAGCGGGGTGTATGCGATCAGATATGTAAGGTTAGCGGGGGGTATGCGATCAGATATGTAAGGTTAGCGGGGGGTATGCGATCAGATATGTAAGGTTAGCGGGGGGTATGCGATCAGATATGTGAGGATAGCTGGGGGTATACTATCAGAAATGTGAGGTTAGCGGGGGGTATGCTATCAGATATGTAAGGTTAGCGGGGGGTATGCGATCAGATATGTAAGGTTAGCGGGGGGTATGCGATCAGATATGTGAGGTTAGCGGGGGGTATGCGATCAGATATGTGAGGTTAGCGGGGGCTATGCGATCAGATATGTGAGGTTAGCGGGGGCTATGCTATCAGATATGTAAGGTTAGCGGGGGCTATGCGATCAGATATGTGAGGATAGCTGGGGGTATACTATCAGAAATGTGAGCTTAGTGTGTGTGTGGGGGGGGAGGCGAGGAGGGGATATGCTAAGTATAAGGTCTGTCTCCACCCGGTATCGGTAACATTGTTTATGGTGGAGGTTTTAATCCTTTAAATCAAAGACTCCAATCTACCCCAAAATGATATCAGTAAAAGCTCCAGGTGACCGAGAAGCCGTGTAGCTGCACAGACAAGGGTCAATATGGAAGGGATTGATTCTTTATTGGGCGACGGTAACACATTACTGCTGTGGCCGCCATCACGTTCTATGCTGTGGTAATGCTGGATAACGTCTGTCCCTTCAGACCCTCGGGCCGGGGATGGACCCTGTGGTAATGCTGGATAACGTCTGTCCCTTCAGATCCTCGGGCCGGGGATGGACCCTGTGGTAATGCTGGATAACGTCTGTCCCTTCAGACCCTCGGGCCGGGGATGGACCCTGTGGTAATGCTGGATAACGTCTGTCCCTTCAGACCCTCGGGCCGGGGATGGACCCTGTGGTAATGCTGGATAACGTCTGTCCCTTCAGATCCTCGGGCCGGGGATGGACCCTGTGGTAATGCTGGATAACGTCTGTCCCTTCAGATCCTCGGGCCGGGGATGGACCCTGTGGTAACGCTGGATAACGTCTGTCCCTTCAGACCCTCGGGCCGGGGATGGACCCTGTGGTAATGCTGGATAACGTCTGTCCCTTCAGATCCTCGGGCCGGGGATGGACCCTGTTGTGGCCGCCATCACATTGTATGCTGTGGTAATCCTGGATAACGTCTTATCGCTTCAGACCCTCGGGCCGGGGATGGACCAGGGCAGTTTCTAGGTCACTTTGGCTACAGGGCGGATTTGAAAAATCCTGCAGCGTCTGTGATGAACTCGTATCAGCGGTGACAGCCCGCTCAGCTAATCACTGGTCCCATGGCTGTCCCATCTTAGTCAGTGATTAGCTGAGCGGTCACCAATGATACAGAAGGGGCAGTGGTCATCGCAGAAGGGGGGGGGGGTAGAAATGCCGCAGGAGGACAACAGGTGTGGTGAGAACAGTCTTTCTTATTTTACTTCTTATTCTTATTACTGCAGCAAAATATCTAATGTTTTTAAGTGCCGGACAACCCCTTTAAACCCCCTTCCCCCACGTCAGCAAATGAAGACCCCCCCCCCCCCCAGCATCCCTCATGTGTCCAGTTACCCCCAGCATCCCCCATGTGTCCAGTTACCCCCAACATCCCCCATGTGTCCATTTACCCCCCCAGCATCCCCCATGTGTCCAGTTACCACCCCCCAGCATCCCCCATGTGTCCAGTTACCACCCCCCAGCATCCCCCATGTGTCCAGTTACCCCCCCCCAGCATCCCCCATGTGTCCAGTTACCCCCGCAGCATCCCCAATGTGTCCAGTTACCCCCAGCATCCCCAATGTGTCCAGTTACCCCCCCCCCAGCATCCCCAATGTGTCCAGTTACCCCCCCCCCCCAGCATCCCCAATGTGTCCAGTTACCCCCCCCCCCAGCATCCCCAATGTGTCCAGTTACCCCCCCAGCATCCCCAATGTGTCCAGTTACCCCCCACCCCAGCATCCCCAATGTGTCCAGTTACCCCCCCCCCCAGCATCCCCCATGTGTCCAGTTACCCCCGCAGCATCCCCAATGTGTCCAGTTACCCCCCCCCCCAGCATCCCTAATGTGTCCAGTTACCCCCCCTGCATCCCCAATGTGTCCAGTTACCCCCCCCAGCATCCCCAATGTGTCCAGTTACCCCCCCCAGCATCCCCAATGTGTCCAGTTACCCCCCCAGCATCCCCAATGTGTCCAGTTACCCCCCCAGCATCCCCAATGTGTCCAGTTACCCCCCCAGCATCCCCAATGTGTCCAGTTACCCCCCCAGCATCCCCAATGTGTCCAGTTACCCCCCCAGCATCCCCAATGTGTCCAGTTACCCCCCCAGCATCCCCAATGTGTCCAGTTACCCCCCCAGCATCCCCAATGTGTCCAGTTACCCCCCCCCCCAGCATCCCCAATGTGTCCAGTTACCCCCCCCCCCAGCATCCCCCATGTGTGCAGTTAAGCCCATCCACACATCCCCCCCCCCTGAGTATAGGATGTCAGAAAACTGGGTGATGTCTATCATACTGATTACAGGATCCTGGGAAAGCTGGGTTACCCTGATCATGCTAAGTATAGGACGCTGGGCTAGCTGGATGACCCCATTATACTGCCTACAAGATGCTGGGAAAGTTGGGTGATCTCCCCACCCTTCCCCAATGTAACCTTCAGGGCCTAGTGAACCGTATACAGAGAGGGGCTCCTGTATGATACAGTAACCCCCCCCCCCCCCCCCCCCACACACATACACACACACTCTCTAAGTACTGTTCAGGGCCTGGTGCCCATAAAGAACTCCCCCCCCCCCCCCCCCCCCCCTGCATATATGGGTTCCAGGCCCTGAACAGCACAGGGAGTGGGGGTGGGGTACTGTATCAGGACCCCCCTGTATACTGCATACTAGGGCATGGACAATACATGAAGAGGGGAGGGGGGGGATACTGTATATTTTTCAGGGATGACACACCATACACACACACGAGGCTCCGCCCCATAACTTTGGCTCCGCCCCTCCACCCCGCGGAGGGGGGGGTGCGGCTTTCCCTTACCTCCTACAACATGCAGGGCAGTCCTCCTCCAGGCCCAGCCAGGTGCAGGAAGGGGGCGGTCTGTCCTCTCATTGGAGGAGCAAAGAAGCTGCATGAGTGCTTGCCCCACTGCTGAAGTGAAGAGTTGACTGAAGTGAGCTCAATTCCCCCGCACCCCCTCGCGCAACATTGCCAACCACCCCCACCCCCGTGACCGTGGCCCCACCCACTTTCAGAAGCGATTAGCATTTAAAACATTTTTTTTACTGCTCTTATTATGTTCGGATTATGGTGCCCCCTGACTTCTAGCGCCCCGTGCGGCCGCCCGGCTGTCACGGTGCTAGAAACGGCCCTGGGATGGACCCTGTGGTAATGCTTGATAACGTCTGTCCCTTCAGATCCTCGGGCCGGGGATGGACCCTGTGGTAATGCTTGATAACGTCTGTCCCTTCAGATCCTCGGGCCGGGGATGGACCCTGTGGTAATGCTTGATAACGTCTGTCCCTTCAGATCCTCGGGCCGGGGATGGACCCTGTGGTAATGCTGGATAACGTCTGTCCCTTCAGATCCTCGGGCCGGGGATGGACCCTGCTGTGGCCGCCATCACATTGTATGCTGTGGTAATGCTGGATAACGTCTGTCCCTTCAGACCCTCGGGCCGGGGATGGACTCTGTGGTAATGCTAGATAACGTCTGTCCCTTCAGATCCTCGGGCCGGGGATGGACCCTGTGGTAACGCTGGATAACGTCTGTCCCTTCAGATCCTCGGGCTGGGGATGGACCCTGTGGTAACGCTGGATAACGTCTCCCTTCAGATCCTCGGGCCGGGGATGGACCCTGTGGTAACGCTGGATAACGTCTGTCCCTTCAGATCCTCGGGCCGGGGATGGACCCTGTGGTAACGCTGGATAACGTCTGTCCCTTCAGATCCTCGGGCCGGGGATGGACCCTGTGGTAACGCTGGATAACGTCTGTCCCTTCAGATCCTCGGGCCGGGGATGGACCCTGTGGTAACGCTGGATAACGTCTGTCCCTTCAGATCCTCGGGCTGGGGACGGACCCTGTGGTAATGCTGGATAACGTCTGTCCCTTCAGACCCTCGGGCCGGGGATGGACCCTGTGGTAATGCTAGATAACGTCTGTCCCTTCAGATCCTCGGGCCGGGGATGGACCCTGTGGTAACGCTGGATAACGTCTGTCCCTTCAGATCCTCGGGCTGGGGATGGACCCTGTGGTAACGCTGGATAACGTCTGTCCCTTCAGACCCTTGGGCCGGGGATGGACCCTGTGGTAATGCTGGATAACGTCTGTCCCTTCAGATCCTCGGGCTGGGGATGGACCCTGTGGTAACGCTGGATAACGTCTGTCCCTTCAGATCCTCGGGCTGGGGATGGACCCTGTGGTAACGCTGGATAACGTCTGTCCCTTCAGATCCTCGGGCCGGGGATGGACCGTCACAGTGGACATACGTCACAGCGGCAGAGACGCGACCTCCGCACATTTACACACTACATTCTCACTTTGAAGCTGAGAACTAGAAGTTTTTGCTGGTCCCCTCGGCCTGGGCTCGGCCTCACCCCTGCTGCCTTCTTATCTGCCGCAGCTAATTATATCCTGATTCCTACACATGACAGGAAGTTCATATCTGCAGGTTACAGGCCAGCATCCATAATAAGACTGTGACACGAAGCTAAACATCTCATTACCCCGGCATGGCGCTGATAACGCCGACCTCGCAGTCACTGGAAGCAGCCAAAGTTTCATCAAAAAGTCAATAAGTGGACAGCAGGTGGCGCTGTAGTTAGAGTATTCCATACATACCCTAAGGGGAACGTTTATAAAGACAGGCGTATAAGTACTTATAGCCCCGTCCCCTTTTCCCAGCCGGATTCGTTAAGAGGGATTGTGCACAATTTACACCTGCCCTAGAACAGCAGAAAGGTTCTTAGTTGTTTGAGGTGTTTCATTCATTGCCTGCGGTGTATAACATCCTTCCCCTAATATGCACTCCTCTCTACAGACCTTACTGATCGATTGGGCCGATCTATAGAGCTGATACCAATGCTGTAATTGGATGCCACCATGGGGTCCTGGGTCACATATGTGCCGAGACTCTGCTGTCTCCATAACTTCAGAGATCAAACCTTATGTGGAAATAAGGTCTGACCGAAGACTGTGCTCGCTAGGGGCTTCATGGTATACGTCTCCACAGCTGAGCAGCTGCATGCAGGCCTCACCGGAAAAGTGCTGATTGTCGGATGGAGCGAAGCAACGTCATCACCGCAGGACTCCGGAGGAGACGTGTTCTGTGCAGTGACGGATCACACCTCTCTGGTATCTGATGGAGCCATGTAATGTCACCGCAGGACTCCGGAGGAGACGTGTTCTGTGCAGTGATGGATCACACCTCTCTGGTATCTGATAGAGCCATGTAATGTCACCGCAGGACTCCGGAGAAGACGTGTTCTGTGCAGTGACGGATCACACCTCTCTGGTATCTGATGGAGCCATTTAATGTCATCACCGCAGGACTCCGGAGGAGACGTGTTCTGTGCAGTGACGGATCACACCCCTCTGGTATCTGATGGAGCCATGTAATGTCATCACCGCAGGACTCCTGAGGAGACATGTTCTGTGCAGTGACGGATCACACCTCTCTGGTATCTGATGGAGCCATGTAATGTCATCACCGCAGGACTCCGGAGGAGATGTGTTCTGTGCAGTGACGGATCACACCTCTCTGGTATCTGATGGAGCCATGTCATGTCACCGCAGGACTCTGGAGGAGACATGTTCTGTGCAGTGACGGATCACACCTCTCTGGTATCTGATAGAGCCATGTAATGTCATCACCGCAGGACTTTGGAGGAGACATGTTCTGTGCAGTGATGGATCACACCTCTCTGGTATCTGATAGAGCCATGTAATGTCATCACCGCAGGACTCCGGAGGAGACGTGTTCTGTGCAGTGACGGATCACACCTCTCTGGTATCTGATGGAGCCATGTAATGTCATCACCGCAGGACTCCGGAGGAGACGTGTTCTGTGCAGTGACGGATCACACCTCTCTGGTATCTGATGGAGCCATGTAATGTCATCACCGCAGGACTCCGGAGGAGACGTGTTCTGTGCAGTGACGGATCACACCTCTCTGGTATCTGATGGAGCCATGTAATGTCATCACCGCAGGACTCCGGAGGAGACGTGTTCTGTGCAGTGACGGATCACACCTCTCTGGTATCTGATGGAGCCATGTAATGTCATCACCGCAGGACTCCGGAGGAGACGTGTTCTGTGCAGTGATGGATCACACCTCTCTGGTATCTGATGGAGCCATGTAATGTCATCACCGCAGGACTCCGGAGGAGACGTGTTCTGTGCAGTGACGGATCACACCTCTCTGGTATCTGATGGAGCCATGTCATGTCACCGCAGGACTCTGGAGGAGACGTGTTCTGTGCAGTGACGGATCACACCTCTCTCTCTGGTATCTGATGCAGCCATGTCATGTCTTCTCTGGACTCTAATGGACCAGTCTGGGGTTAGGGATGCCAGGACAACATCATTGTCTGTCCCACATGCCTGCCCCCAGTGCACAAAGGTTGGTCCATAGAGTCATGGAGGGGGGAGTCTGGTGTGGAGGAGTGTGACCGGCCTTATGGTGCGTTTACACAGACAGGTTTATCTGACTGATTTTGTTAAACCAAAACCAGGAACAGACTATAAACAAAGAACAGGTCATAAAAGAAAGACTGAGATTTCTCCTCTATTCTAATCCATTCCTGGCTTTGGCTTCAAAAATCTGTCAGATAAATCTGTCTTTGTAAGTGCACCCTTACAGAGACTAAACCCCAACCCCATTCAATGCCCGGAACAGGGACTGTGACCCCGGCCTCTATAAAAGAAAAAAGGTCTCGGCAGAAGAGCGGAAGCTGTGAGGAGCGACTCCATATTATTACCAAGGAGTGCAGAGTGGATTTCCTCAAATATTCAGAATGGAAAGTGTGTGGGTTGGGGCAATACCATTCTCCACATAGTAAATGTCAGTGGATCAGGGTGAAATGATTGATGGCCGGATTGATGGCGCCACTTACCTCTATTGAAACCAAAGAGACGGATGGTAAGAAGGGGGCAGAGGGACATTATTATGTATAAGGAACATTATTTCTAGGGGAGGACTTATTGTGCACTATATAGAGAGCATATGGTTGTGTCGGACAGTAGATCCTGTATCCTCCGTACAGGGCCCTTTTCCTTGGCTCTGCCTTGTACATGATGCCTCGGCGCAGACGACCTGGAGCTGTGAAAATGGTTATTTGACCAGATTTTGCTTTCACTCTTCTGTTTGCACAAAGATTGCTCTGAAAAAAATTGACCGAGACGCGTTGGGTCAGAAGAGAAGTTACACGTTAAGTCTTTCTAAAGCAGAGCGGATGTCCGAGCCAAGACTAATAAACACAGGAAACTGCAAGTGCAGCCTAATCGCAACGTAACTTCCCCACCTATGAAGGCGACGCAGAATATGAACATATCAGTGGTGACGCATAGAATCCGTGACAGCAGCCGCGGGGTTATAGTACAATGACCTCAGAGTCAGTGTCGGCCTTATGTGGTTTTTATGTTGAACATTCTGTCCAGAGTCATTTCTTCATATAATACGCGTTCAGGAAGTCTTCAGACCCTTTCACTTTTTCACATTTTATGTTGCGGAAAAAAGTTATGATGAAATTTTTTTTTTCCTGTAGCCATCAGTATCTGCGACTGTCACTGTGACATGTGACCTTCAGCTCCTCCCACTCCTCCTCATCTTTGAAGTCCTTCTGCACCTTGATTGGAGCCACCAGGGGTAAATTTAGCTGAATTAACAGGATCTGGAGAGAATCCGCCACTGTCTATATAAGGTCTCAAAACTGACAATGTATATAAGAGCAAACACCAAGCCATGAGGAGGAAAGAACCACCTGTAGAGCTCAGAGACAGGATTGTGTCGAGGCACAGATGTGGGGGAATTGACACACACATCTCTGCTGCACTAAAAGTTCCCAAGATCACAGCAGCCTCCATAATTTGTACATGAAAGAAGATAGGACTAACCCCCCCCCCCCCCCAACCACACACACAATTATTTGTGGAGAAGGACCTTGTTAGGAGAGAGACCAAGAACCCAATGGAACCTGTCTACAGATGAAAGGAACTTCTAGAAGGTCACCTTCACTGTAGCCTTCACCAGTGTCAGCTTTATGACAGAGGGGCCAGAAAGAAGCCGCTCTTCGGTAAAAGACACATGAAAACCGCTGGGAATATTACAAGCAGTTAAAGGAGTCGCAGCCTGTGCGGAATAAGATTCTCTGCTCTGAGGAAACCAAGATTGCCATGTATAGCCTCAGTTTTGAGTGTTATGTCTAGAGGATACCAGGGAGACCCATACTAACCAGGGAGCCCCTTAACTACAATGAGGCCTGGTGGGGGCATGTCTGGAGGAGACCCACCTCTGCCGATCACCTGCCTCATACCACATCCCTACAGTGAAGCCTGGTGAGGGCAGCATGTCTAGAGGAGACCAGGCATTGCCCACCACCTGCCTGATACCATCCCTACAGTAAGGCCTTGTGGGGCCGCATCATGTCTTGAGGAGACTGACAACTGCCCATTACATGCCCCAGACCATTCCTACAGTGAGGAGGAGGCAGCATACCATACCATCCATACAGTCAACCCTGGTGAGGGCAGCATCATGTCTGGAGAGGACCAGGCACTGCCCATCACCTGCCCCATACCATCCGTACAGTGAGGAGGCTGGGCACTGCCCATCACCTGCCCCATACCATCCGTACAGTGAGGAGACTGGGCACTGCCCATCACCTGCCCCATACCATCCGTACAGTGAGGAGACTGGGCACTGCCCATCACCTGCCCCATACCATCCGTACAGTGAGGAGGCTGGGCACTGCCCATCACCTGCCCCATGCCATCCATACAGTGAGGAGACTGGGCACTGCCCATCACCTGCCCCATACCATCCGTACAGTGAGGAGACGGGCACTGCCCATCACCTGCCCCATACCATCCGTACAGTGAGGAGACGGGCACTGCCCATCACCTGCCCCATACCATCCATACAGTGAGGAGACTGGGCACTGCCCATCACCTGCCCCATACCATCCGTACAGTGAGGAGACCGGGCACTGCCCATCACCTGCCCCATACCATCCGTACAGTGAGGAGACAGGCACTGCCCATCACCTGCCCCATATCATCCCTAGAGGGAACCCTGGTGGGGCAGCATCATGCTGGTGGGACAGGGAGACCGGTCAGAGAGCAGAGTACAGCACCTGATCCAGAGTGTTCTGGACCTTAGACTGCGCCAAGGCTTCACCTTCCAAGATTACAATGACCCTGAGCGCACAGCCAGGACCACACAGGAGTGGCTTAGGGACAACTCTGTGAATGTTGTCATTTCTTCAATGAGATGTAATGAGAAAACACATGGGACAAAACACCAGAAATGACAACACTTACTCTAGTTTACGCTAAAATGATAGAACACCAGAAAAAAACATCAAATAGCACAAACAATTGCAGGCAGTTTTTTGGACATTTTTTCAGCCTGAGGGCAGAACGATAGGAAACAAGGACCAACATAACAACATGCGACCAGGAACAAAGGCTTCTAGGTGTGCTGTATCTGTGCTGTATCTTAACCAGCTGGGATCTGAGATAACTGTGAATCCGGCCGCTTAGGCCGGATTCGGTTGCATTTTCTTCGTGATGCTCCTGAGATTCGTAGTAGTCTCTTCCCTCCTCCTCGTAGACCGCTCTCATTTTCCACTCTCAGTTGCGTTTTCTTTGTGATGCTCCTATCATTCGTAGTAGTCTCTTCCCTCCTCCTCAAGGACCGCTCATGGTTTCCGCTCTTGGTTGCGTTTTCTTCGGGATGCTTTTAGGATTTGTAGTAATTTCTTCCCTCCTCCTCATGGACCGCTCACGGTTTCCGCTCTTGGTTGCGTTTTCTTCGTGATGGTCTTACGATTCATAGTAGTCTCTTCCCTCCTCCTCATGGACCGCTCACGGTTTCCGCTCTTGGTTGGGTTTTCTTTGTGATGGTCTTACGATTCATAGTAATCTCTTCCCTCCTCCTCATGGACCGCTCACGGTTTCCGCTCGGTTGCATTTTCTTTGTGATGCTCTTATGATTTGTAGTAATCTCTTCCCTCTTCCTCATGGACTGCTCACGGTTTCCGCTCTTGGTTGCATTTTCTTCTGGATGCTCTTAGGATTTGTAGTAGTCTCTTCCCTCCTCCTCATGGACCGCTCACGGTTTCCGCTCTTGGTTGCGTTTTCTTCTGGATGCTCTTAGGATTTGTAGTAGTCTCTTCCCTCCTCCTCATGGACCGCTCACGGTTTCCGCTCTTGGTTGCGTTTTCTTCTGGATGCTCTTAGGATTTGTAGTCATTTTTTCCCTCCTCCTCATGGACCGCTCACGGTTTCCGCTCTTGGTTGCGTTTTCTTCTGGATGCTCTTAGGATTTGTAGTCATTTCTTCCCTCCTCCTCATGGACCGCTCACGGTTTCCGCTCGGTTGCATTTTCTTTGTGATGCTCTTATGATTTGTAGTAATCTCTTCCCTCTTCCTCATGGACTGCTCTCAGTTGCCGCTCCATAGCGTTTTCTTCGTTGTGCTCCTACGATTTGTAGTAATCTCTTCCCTCCTCCTCATGGACGGAATAAGATTTTTTGCTCTGAGGAAACCAAGATTGACCTCCTCATGGACTCCTCACGTTTTCCGCTCTTGGTTGTGTTTTCTTTGTGATGCTCTTACAATGCGTAGTAATCTCTTTCCTCCTCCTCATGGACGGCTCTCAGTTGCCGCTCTTGGTTGCGCTTTCTTTGTGATGCTCCTACAATTTGTAGTAATCGGTAATACACAACATATCGTGCCAGTCCGGGGGAGCCAGCCGCCTTGGGACACTGATCGTCATTTATATAGACTTTTATATGGCTACGAGAGTCCACAGCATGTGTACAGGACTCACTAATCCGTATTTCCTCCCTGTAGGAATTTTTATTAGCAGTAACCATAGACAAAGTCATCCAAAGTAAAATCGCAGAGTTTCAATCCATAATGAACCCTTCTCGAGGTGTCTGAGCGGTCAGAGTGACGGCCGGCCACCATCTGTAGCGTGGTAAGCGAGACCACTCTATGGTTTCTACTAATAAAAATTCCTACAAGGAGGAATGGCGCCTGTCAGTGGGGATATATTAGACAGTAAAAGACCGGTCGGATCCTGTAGTTGAGGGGGGAAGCAGGAAAATGTGCGATTGTAAGGATGAGAGCGACTGTGACTAGGGACGGATAGTGATGTGTAGACCCCGGGGAGACCTTGCAGAACTATGGGGTCTGTTCCCGGGGAGATCTCACAGGGCTATGAGATCCGGACCCTGGGGAGGGAGACTTTGCAGGGTTATAGGATCTGGACCCTAGGGATAACTCACAGGGCTTTGGGATCTGGACCTCGGTGAGACCTTGCAAGATTATGGGATCCAGACCCTGGGGAGACATCACAGGGTTATGGGATCCGGACCCCGGGAGACCTCACAGGTTTATGGGATCCAGGCCCTGGGGAGACCTCGCAGTGTTATGGGATCCGGGCCCTGGGGAGACCTCGCAGTGTTATGGGATCCGGGCCCTGGGGAGACCCCGCAGTGTTATGGGATCCAGGCTCTGGGGAGACCCCGCAGTGTTATGGGATCCAGGCTCTGGGGAGACCCCGCAGTGTTATGGGATCCAGGCTCTGGGGAGACCTCGCAGTGTTATGGGATCCAGGCTCTGGGGAGACCTCGCAGTGTTATGGGATCCAGGCTCTGGGGAGACCTCGCAGTGTTATGGGATCCAGGCTCTGGGGAGACCTCGCAGTGTTATGGGATCCGGGCCCTGGGGAGACCACGCAGTGTTATGGGATCCGGGCCCTGGGGAGACCTCGCAGTGTTATGGGATCCGGGCTCTGGGGAGACCTCGCAGTGTTATGGGATCCAGGCTCTGGGGAGACCCCGCAGTGTTATGGGATCCGGGCTCTGGGGAGACCTTGCAGTGTTATGGGATCCAGGCCCCGGGGAGACCTCGCAGTGTTATGGGATCCAGGCTCTGGGGAGACCTCGCAGTGTTATGGGATCCAGGCCCCGGGGAGACCTTGCAGTGTTATGGGATCCGGGCCCTGGGGAGACCTCGCAGTGTTATGGGATCTGAACCCCGGGGAGACCCCGCAGTGTTATGGGATCTGGGCCCTGGGGAGACCTCGCAGTGTTATGGGATCCGGGCCCTGGGGAGACCCCGCAGTGTTATGGGATCCAGGCCCCGGGGAGACCTCACAGGTTTATGGGATCCGGGCCCTGGGGAGACCTCGCAGTGTTATGGGATCCGGGCCCTGGGGAGACCTCGCAGTGTTATGGGATCCGGGCCCTGGGGAGACCTCGCAGTGTTATGGGATCCAGGCCCCGGGGAGACCTTGCAGTGTTATGGGATCTAGACCCCGGTGAGACCTCACAGGTTTATGGGATCCGGGCGCTGGGGAGACCCCGCAGTGTTATGGGATCCGGGCCCTGGGGAGACCTCGCAGTGTTATGGGATCCGGACCCCGCGAGATCTCACAGGTTTATGGGATCTGAACCCCGGGGAGACCTCACAGGGCTGAAAGATCTGGGGAGATATGACAAGGGCCATGTCACTATGGGGTCTGGACCCCTGGGGGGCATTAGGACATTTCAGGGCTATGGAGTCCGGGCATGAGGGGGAGCAACACTATTAGAGGACTGGTTTTATTGTTCTGGCTGATCGGAATAAGCAGAAAAATATATTGCCCATGTATTGCCAAGGACTGGTCACTTCTGGCTGTACTCACAGGCTTTACCGAAAAGAGACAGAAATATTCTTGGGCAGCTTTGTTGCTTTCTTGTCATCGGGAGAGGAAGAATTTATGAGACTTTATAATTTGGCTTCCTAAACAATAACAAAGCGCCAGCGATCCATCCTCCTGAGATGGGGCCGTAACCCTCCACCTCTGCTCGAGACAAAACATCAATCAAAAGACGGAGGTGAAGAGGTTATCCGGGACTAGAAAGAAATCCGCTGTATCAGCAGCGCTGCTCTCCTCCACAGGTCGTGTCTGGGATTGCAGCCCATCAGTGCCAGACACTGCCTCTGTGGGGTGCTGTTTGGACATTTTGTTATCACAGTTCAAAACAACATTTGCTACCTGCAGCGCTTGTTTAGGGTCGGGGGGATCAGCACATCCACTATTTTCTTGTTTTATTTTTTATGTAGTTTTTTTGCAGGCCGCCTATCCCTTAAAGGGGCACTCTGGCAAAAATATTTTTCTTTTAAATCAACTGGTGTCAGAAAGTTATATAGACTTGTAAATTACTTCTGTTAAAAAAATCTCCAGTTTTCCAGTACTTATCAGCTGCTGTGTGTCCTGCAGGAAGTGGTGTATTCTCTCCAGTCTGACACAGTGTTCTCTGCTGCCCCCTCTGTGCATGTCAGGAAATGTCCAGAGCAGCAGAGGTTTTCTATAGGGATTTGCTGCTGCTCTGGACAGTTCCTGACATGGACAGAGGTGGCAGCAGAGAACACTGTGTCAGACTGGAGAGAATACACCACTTCCTGCAGGACATACAGCAGCTGATAAGTTCTAGGAGACTGGAGATTTTGTAATAGAAGTAAATTACAAGTCTGTATAACTTTCTTAAACCAGTTTATTTGAAAGAAAAAGATTTTGTCCGGAGTGCCCCTTTAAAAATGATCCTGGTTCTGATCTCACAGTCACCATGATGTACATGTGTCTAGAAAGCGGTTTAAGAGGTTGCCGCACTAGAGGCGGTGATGGCGAGTGGCTAGGATTGGATGTAAGTGTCGGACCCTCGGTGGTCTGGTTCCTGTGATAATTGTACGTTAAGTTCATGGCTGGTTTCACTGTGACTTGCGATCCCTGTGTGATCATCGCATAATTAAAGAATGGCGGATCCTTAAAACTGCACTGATGTACTAACCTGTCTGAGTGGATAAATGGTTTAGTCTTCATTGGTAGTAAACAATGACCTACCATGTGGTGCCCCGCTTTCCTCGCCTCTGACTGCCCCCCCTCCCCTTCTAGCTGACCCGGTGCTTTCATGTGTTTTCGAGTTTGTGGTCCCTGTCTCTAGTATCCAGTCCGCCTCCAGTTCTTCAGCCTGGCCCGGAGCTCGGTACTAGACTGGCGCCGTGTGCAGGAACCAGGCCGCACTTTAAAAAAAGGACAGCAGCACTGGCTTCCCCGTTCTATTCATGTGCAACACTTAAAGCGAATGTACCTAATGATACTTTTGCTTTAAGGTCCCCATTAGCGATGAGAGAATCGGGTTCAAGTCGATCCGAACAAGAACGTTCGGTATTTCATTAGCGGGGGCTGATGAACTTGGATAAAGCTCTAAGGTTGTCTGGAAAACATGGATACGGCCAATGACTATATCCATGATTTCCACATAGCCTTAGGGCTTTATCCAACTTCAGCAGCCACCGCTAATCAAATGCCGAAAGTTCGGGTTCGGATCGACTCCAGCTGCTCCAGGGTCGCTCATCTCTAGTCCCTATCTACCTTCGGCTCACGGCAGGTTTGGTTGTTGGTATAAGGTGTTTGGGGCTCTCCTGGCTGTCCACCGACAGATGATGATGGTGGAGATAGGGGTCTATTTGTTGTACAGATTTGGAGGATAGTGAAAGATGACTCCAACAACCTTGCGGGGAGTGATATTTTAGGGTGATGCCCCGAGTCCTGAAGAAAAAAATATTTCCAACAGAGTATGTGGAACTCCATAAACCTGGGATCAGAGAATTTGGTTATATGTGGTGGAGGTGACTTATTACCTAATTTGAGATATAACCCCTATTTCCACCACCCATTATGCCACCTCCTGCAGCCGGCTGCTTCCCTGGACAGTGGACAGAGACCACCTGCATGACCAATGGAAGCTGTGTACCCTGCACATTTCCCTGTATGATCCACCCTTTGAAGCCAACACCCATAGGTGGCTCTTTTGCAGCATCATCCCCATGTATCCCATTTGGCTGCTTCCACATTAGAAGTTTATCACCATTATAATCCTTCAGTCTGCTGACATGAGACCATCGCCATCCTGCTAACCTCTATAATCTCATCTCTGCCTATCTTGACCTTCTCAATCATTAGGGCCCTTGCACACTGACGAATACTCTGGCTATGGGACGGATCTCGTGCTCTATGTAGTAGAGTAGTGAAGGTGGTAAAGCCGAGGAAACAATGGTTGTCCTTTCAGACATTAACAGGTTAATGAAGCAGAGGAGCTGGTGCAGGGGAGGGGGGGGGGTGCCAGTAACCAGAACCTCTGTCTCTGCTACAGGGCGGATATTTGGTGTTTGTGGAAGTCCAGTGAAAATAATCTGGGTGCCAGCAGTATGGCTCCCCGCAGGACTCCACACGGAGCGTCTCAGTGTGTGTGAGGTGTGCGCCTACAGGGCACCCTGCTGTGAGGTGCTGCCCCTGCCTGACTCCTCTAAATGCTTCCTACTAAGCCGCACTGACGCTGGCTCGGCCTCCTTAACCAGCTCCTTATGTCGCCACTGTGTGAAACTCACCACTCACAAGCTGCATTAAAATAAAATATTTCTTTCCAGTCGCCTGTCCTCTACTTAACATAATGTACAACATATGGAACAAGCGTCACCTATCCAACCCTATACACGTATACACACAGCGCCATTGTACTGAGGAGCCCCCATCCCACCAACACAGGACAGATGAGGAGCCCCCGTCCCCACCAAGACTAGACAAATGAGGATCCCCACCACCCTCTAAGACAGGACAGATAAGGAGCCCCCTCACACGCTTGGACAGATGGAGCCGCACCACCACCCCACAAAGACAGGAAAGATGAGGAGAGCCCCCACCACCCTGCCAAGACAGGACAGATGAAGAGCCCCACCACCACCCCACCAAGACAGGACAGATGAGGAGCCGCACCACCACCCCGCCAAGACAGGACAGATGAGGAGCCCCACCACCACCCCACCAAGACAGGACAGATGAAGAGCCCCACCACCACCCCACCAAGACAGGACAGATGAAGAGCCCCACCACCACCCCACCAAGACAGGACAGATGAAGAGCCCCACCAAGACAGGACAGATGAGGAGCCGCACCACCACCCCGCCAAGACAGGACAGATGAGGAGCCCCCTCACATGCTTGGACAGGACAGATGAGGAGCCGCACCACCACCCCACCAAGACAGGACAGATGAGGAGCCGCACCACCACCCCACCAAGACAGGACAGATAAGGAGCCGCACCACCACCCTGCCAAGACAGGACAGATAAGGAGCCGCACCACCACCCCGCCAAGACAGGACAGATAAGGAGCCCCCTCACATGCTTGGACAGGACAGATGAGGAGCCCCACACCACCCCACAAGACAAAACAAATGAGGAGCCCCCCATAACCCTGCCAAGATGGGTCAGATGAGGAGCCCCCCGCCACCCCGCTAAGATAAGGAGCCTTTCCCACTCTGTAAGACAGGACAGATGAGGAGCCCCTCACCATCCACCAAAACAGCACAGATGAGGAGCCCCCCCACCCCTCTAAGATGATGAGGAGACCCTCACTACCCTGCTAAGAGAGGGGAGATGAGGAGCCCCCACCCTGCTAAGACAGGATAAATGAGTAGCCCCAACACCCGGCCAAGGCAGGACAGAGGAGATTCATAACCTTACTAATAAAAGACAGATGAGGATCTATTGCCCTGAACCGGAAAGTCTTGGGTAGTTCCTTCAGGGATGGTGACCCAGCTCTCTCGGGCCCATGAATGACAGATCTGTTTAATGTGCTATTAATCCCCGAATTAGATGGGATGACATAATCAGAGCCTGCTCACCTGATGTAGATGTACATAGTGTGAGACTGGCCCCCCAGAATATCACATGGTTCTGCAATGGCGCCCAAAATTCTACAGAAGACAACTTTATTTGGCGCTGACTTTGGGACCAAACATAATCTGTATAGATGCAACCAGGAACAATGGGTTAATATTGCTGGAGGATTTCCATGGTTGCATGCAGTCCTCCACAGCAGGGAGCTGAGCTTGATAGAGATGTTGGCCATCATGTAAGGGGCCATACACCTTCATCAGGGGCAGCTATTCCCTCTGAAGCTCCTATACACATGCACATTCCACTTAGCTGAATGTCTATGTGTTTTTACTAGAAGGGACTAAACCACGGCCAGACTCCTTTGTCTCCTCCAGATCCCTCTGTCCTCTTTATACTCCTCTGACCTTTCAGACTCCTCTGTCCCCTGCAGACCTTCCAGACTCCTCTGACTTCTCCTGCAAATTCCTTTGTTCCCTTGGGACTCCTCTGTCTCCTCTGCCCCTCAAGACTTCTATTTAGGACTCCTATTCAGGGACATGTTATAGAGCTGGTACTGGTAGGGACCCGTGCAGTGACCATGTTATAGAGCTTGTACTGGTATTGACCACTGAAAAGACAAGTTATAGAGCTGGTACTGGTAGGGACCTGTGAATTGACCATGGTATAGAGCTAGTACTGGTAGGGACCTGTGAAAAGACCATAGTATAGAGCTGGTACTGGTAGGGACCTGTGAAAAGACCATAGTATAGAGCTGGTACTGGTAGGGACCTGTGAAGTGACCATGCTATAGAGCTGGTACTGGTAGGGACCTGTGAAGTGACCATGGTATAGAGCTGGTACTGGTAGGGACCTGTGAAGTGACCATGCTATAGAGCTGGTACTGGTAGGGACCTGTGAAGTGACCATGCTATAGAGCTGGTACTGGTAGGGACCTGTGAAGTGACCATGGTATAGAGCTGGTACTGGTAGGGACCTGTGAAGTGACCATGCTATAGAGCTGGTACTGGTAGGGACCTGTGAAGTGACCATGGTATAGAGCTGGTACTGGTAGGGACCTGTGAAGTGACCATGGTATAGAGCTGGTACTGGTAGGGACCTGTGAAGTGACCATGGTATAGAGCTGGTACTGGTAGGGACCTGTGAAGTGACCATGCTATAGAGCTGGTACTGGTAGGGACCTTTAAAGGGACATGTTATACAGCTGGTATCTGGTAGGGACCTTTAAAGGATGTGTTATACAGCTGGTACTGGTAGGGATCCGTGAAGGGACATGTTATAGAGCTGGTATTGATAGGGACCCCTGAAGAGACAAGTTATAGAGCTGGTACTTTTAGGGACCTGGGAAGTGACCATGGTATAGAGCAGGTACTGGTAGGGACATGGTATACAGCTGGTATTGGTAGGGACCAGTGAAAGGACATGTTACACAGCTGGTACTGGTAGGGACCCATGAAGGGATATGTTACCTGGCACTTATAGGGACCCGTAAAGGCACATGTTACCTGGCACTAGTAAAAGGGGTAGCCTGGGTGTTAGTATGAGCCAGTATTCGGGATAGGCCTTCATCTGGACTTCATCTAAGCTCATTTTAAAAGATGTACATGTCTCATTTCACCTCTGGCTGGAGTCTTAGAGGCCGATAGACATTCAGAGGAAGATTTATCAAACATGGTGTAAAGTGAGACTGGCTCAGTCGCCCCCGGCAACCAATCAGATTCCACCTTCCATTCCTCACAGACTCTTTAGAAAATGAAAGGTGGAATCTGATTGGTTGCCGGGGGCGACTGAGCCAGTTTCACTTTACGCCATGTTTGATGACTCTCCCCCTCAGTGTGTATGGGCAACGTAAGACTTAATGGAGACAACGTAGGCAGAAGCCTCTTTCCTTTCTTTGTAGGATGCTAATAAAAGGAGTAGCATGAGATAATGGAGAGAAGCTACTTCTATAGGGGTTGTAGAGGGAGCAGTTTCATAGTTGGATTAGGGGTCTCGGGAGCTTAAGGGTGCGTTCACACCTACAGGATCTGCAGCAGATTTGATGCTGTGTTCAGTTATTTAAATGAAATCTGCTGCAGAAAATCAGCTGCAGATCCTGTAGGTGTGAACACACCATAAAGGGGTTATCAGAGTTAACTAAAGCTTTGCAGCCACTTGGGATTGTGCTGATATTACAAAGGACTTACACTCACCAAATGGGTCCTCACTGGTCCCCGACAACTTTATTTGCATGGCTGTGTGGATCACTTACCAATATACCCACATCATTGCACTTATGGGCACGCCATCAACATAGCCATGTGAGCAAAGCTGGTAAAGAGGACCAGGGTGGTGGCTCGAAGATTAGATGCTTTGGTTATTGTAACACAATCCCAGGTGGTAGTCAGATTTTTGGACAACCCCTTTAAATTATGTCTATTATGGAGGATTATTAGGTTCCCTGTCTGTTCTGTTTAGCTGCATTGATGATGGGCCTCTGTACCAACACCATGGCCTCACATATTCCCTGGCCTTATTGGTGTCATGCCATATACTGACACTGCTGAGAACGCTGATTGGCTTCACCGGTGATCACGATGGCATTGATGTAGCCATGTAACCAACGCTGTCAGTGAAGACTGAAATGGCGGGCCTGGACACAGTGATGATTAAAGGGAATCTGTCACTGGGTTTATGTCGCCTTAAATGAGGGCGGCATAAACTAGTGAGAAATGTTGAACAGATCGGTGTATTACTTTATATCAGTCTGCTCAGCCGTTCTCCTAATATGCAGGAGAATAGGATGCTTTCCACAGCCCTCCCCCCGCCCTCCAGCTGCTGATTGACAAGTGACTTCCTATACACAGCATGGACAGATAACTGCCAATCATGAGTTTTCTGCACCTCATGAATATCCAGGACTACTGAGCTCATGCACATAATGGAGAGGACTGCTAATTGTCCATGTTATTCAGGAGGAGATCTCTGGATCAGCTGCACAGAACAATGTAAGTGATACATCATTCTGTTCAGCTTCCCACTGACAGAGTCATTTTAAGCCGGTAAATATAGTTACTTTTTTTATTTTTTTATTTTAACGCAATCCCATGCAAACAGCAATTTTTATATAATGTAAAAGATCCCTTTAAATGAGGTCTACAATGGTGGGAATAGCTTTGGTCATCTTTCTATTGACATTGATCCCTCAGTTATTCGCACGTTTCCGTGTAGCTCAGAAGATTGACCCGCTAGACACAAGGGCCCGTAACAGCAATGCTCTTTGTTCTTGGCTATTCTGGCTGGCGAGGTAATGGTTACTAACTATCGGGAAACTCATTGGAAATGTAGTCGAGGAGAAGGGAAAAGTCTCGGCGCTGCAGACGGACGGAGTGTAAAAATATCAGCTCTCTCCAAAATCAACTCCTGGCTGGCGGCAGCTGCCCCTATTAATGCTGGCGGCAGGTTTGTTTTCCTGCGTGGTGGAGAGAAGGCGGCTATTCATACCGTAACAGGTAGCACCAGGGACAGCACAGAGCAAGCGAGCGAGGGGGCAAAGGGAGAAGGGGCGTCAGGGGGGGAAGCCGGCTGCTTTTCTTTCCAGCCAGTTCTTAAACATACAAAACAGAACATCTATGTGGACAAGAAGGTAAAACACTGGAGCACTCAGCATAATGATTCGCCTCTGAGAGAGATGTTTGATTTATATTACGGCCCGGGGGGAACCAGTGACATATGTAACGCCACAGTTCATCAGGGGAGCAGCGGTGACATGTTTAATGATCGACTTTTCCGTGGATCTAGGTGGAGTGGATCCTGTCACTATTGTATTGTTTTCCAAAGAGTCAAAGAGGTCAGTATGTCTCTTACCTTCCTCCTCGGCACCACTGCTGTGGTGTTAGTAATGTAATCCTTGATCCTGAGCACCATTAGGAGCACTGCCCCAACCCTAAAGCGCAAGCTGACCCGCTGCTCCATTGAGTGTGATGGGGACGGGCAGTACTAACATTGCTCGACACGGAGGCTTATACTTCTAACACCACAGGAACAGTGCCGAGGAGGAAGGTAGAGACATACCCTCCTCCACAGCACCCAATGCGTATTGGGGGCTATCAGCAGAGTAGATTTGTCTAACCTGCTGATAGTTCCCCTTTAAATTCAGATAAAGGAGTCGTCTTATGATATAAATCCCTTCCGCTTTATGGGCCAGAGGATCGGTCCTCTGTATAAAGCGGTTATCTCAGGATGAGAGCCCCTTTCCATATCATCTATTATTTGTAATCCTTTTAATTATATGGCGCCAATTTATTGGGCAGCACTTAGTTTCTCAGGTTTGGTCCCTGTCCCAATTAGGGCTCACAATCGGAAATCGCCCATCTGTTTGTTTTGGATGTGGGAGGAAACCGGAGTACCTGGAGGAACCCGACCAAACACAAACTCTTTACAGATGTTTCCCTTGGTGGGATTTGTACCTAGGACCCCAGCGCTGCAAATGCTAATCCGGCATAAGGGCATCATACCCCTCTCTATGAGCCAAGTCCTAACCCAGCATAAGGCCATCATACCCCTCTCTATGAGCCAAGCAATAACCCGGCATAAGGCCATCATACCCCTCTCTATGAGCCAAGCAATAACCCGGCATAAGGCCATCATACCCCTCTCTATGAGCCAAGTCCTAACCCAGCATGAGGCCATCATACCCCTCTCTTTGAGCCAAGTCCTAACCCAGCATGAGGCCATCATGCCCCTCTCTATGAGCCAAGTCCTAACCCAGCATAAGGCCATCATACCCCTCTTTATGAGCCAAGCAATAACCCGGCATAAGGCCATCATACCCCTCTCTATGAGCCAAGCAATAACCCAGCATTAGGCCATCATACCCCTCTCTATGAGCCAAGCAATAACCCGGCATAAGGCCATCATACCCCTCTCTACGAGCCAAGTGCTAACCCAACATAAGGCCATCATACCCCTCTTTATGAGCCAAGCAATAACCCGGCATAAGGCCATCATACCCCTCTCTATGAGCCAAGCAATAACCCAGCATTAGGCCATCATACCCCTCTCTATGAGCCAAGCAATAACCCGGCATAAGGCCATCATACCCCTCTCTACGAGCCAAGTGCTAACCCAACATAAGGCCATCATACCCCTCTCTTTGAGCCAATTGCTAACCTGGCATAAGGCCATCATACCCCTCTCTACGAGCCAAGTGCTAACCCAACATAAGGCCATCATACCCCTCTCTACGAGCCAAGTGCTAACCCAACATAAGGCCATCATACCCCTCTCTATGAGCCAAGTCCTAACCCAGCATGAGGCCATCATACCCCTCTCTTTGAGCCAAGTGCTTACCCTCTCTAATGGCCAAATATAGAACACAAAAAGGCATCTTAACTTAGTATCCCCTATCCATAGGAGAAGTGATTGGTGGGGGGTGTCTGACCACTCGGACTCTTCCCAATCCTTAGAACGGGGGAAAAACTGAATGGAGTCAACCATGCAAGCTTGGCTGGCGCTCCATTCATTTTCTAAGGGGCTTCCAAACATTTTCAAGATGGGAAGATCCCATAGCCAAGCCAAGCTTATATTTTTGTGTGAAACTTGGGAGGAATAAATGTTTGTAAAATGTGCAAACAATTCAAAGCTGGCAACACTTACACGATGAATGTCAGCATGCGATTGACAGCCATCTCTCATGACCCCCCCCCCATATACATGGACGCTCATTCAGCTGACATCTGTCACTTTTGATTTCCCATACACGTGGATGCCCAGCTAAGTGTTCATGTATTATGGCTCAAGAGAATATGGATAAGCTGCTGCCAGACTCCTCTGTCTCCTTCCGACGTCTTTGGTGGTGGCTTATGACCATGACTAATTCTTCTCTCTCTGGACATCTGCCGTCGGGGGAGAATCAGGAGGCCCAGATGCAGAGTATAGGGTAAGCTGCGCTTCCTACTAATCAATGGGTTTGGCTGAGTATGGGGACTATAAAAGGGTTATTCCAAAATTGAAGGTTAACTTGCTGGTCAGCGGGGGTCTGTTCACTGAGAAAGCAACTGATCAGGAGAACAGAGGTCCATTGTTCCTTATGTGAATTGAGCTCATGGTTGGCCACTACTTCATTTACTCTCTATGCGATTTCTAAGCATAACCAAGCATTGTCCTCAGTCATGTTCAGACGTTCCATTGAGAGTGAGTGGAGTCTGTGCACTATTGGCTCCATTGAACAGGGGGACAATCTTCGTTCTCTTGATCAGTGAGGGTCCTAGTTGTTGTACTCCCATCAATCGGCTAATTATCACCTATCCTGTGGTGATAGCACAAAGCTAAAAAGACATGGAGCGAAACACTGTATATTGTCATATATTACAGGACAATGCTCACACCTGGTAGAGAAGGACAGAAACAACAATCTGTCCTAGAGGAGTAGAGAAGGAATCCAGGTCCTGATCCCGGTCCTGGCTATGCTGGAAGGATATGTACATGAACTTGTGGATGTGACATAGAGAAGTAGCGCAGGACACCATCATATATATATCGGGACAATGCTCACACCTGGTAGAGAAGGACAGAGACAATGTCCTGTTGGGAGTGGTAGAGGAGGAATCCAGGTTCGGATCCCAGTCCTGGCTATGCTGGAAGGATATGTACATGAACTTGTGGATGTGACATAGAGAAGTAGCGCAGGACACCATCATATATATATCGGGACAATGCTCACACCTGGTAGAGAAGGACAGAGACAATGTCTTGTTGGGAGTGGTAGAGGAGGAATCCAGGTTCGGATCCCAGTCCTGGCTATGCTGGAAGGATACGTGCATGAACTTTTAGATGTGACATAGAGAAGTAGCGCAGGACACTGCTGGGCGTAGGATGAGGGGGTTCGTGGTGGAGTCAGGCATTCAGGGAGTTATCCAGTGTTGGACACCTCCGCCACACATGTCTTTATGGGTTTGTAAGTAGATTAGTACCTCATAATAGCTGCAGCCAGGAGTTGTATTTGGCGCCATAAGACTGAGTATGGATGTTATGGACAACGGGGCTCCAAGTGACAAACCTGATGGCGTTGGCATTACGACGCAGGCCACACGTAGGCTGAGCCCACTGCTTGACCCAGGTGTCGACTGACAGAATAAGCCTCCAGCTTGGCCACTGGAGTGAAGAATATTATTATGGAAACAGGAAGGGCCTGGCGGATGTGGGAAAGGAGCCCGGTCCCTCTTTTCACTCCAGTAATAAAATGACAAACAATCAGTAGATTTTCCCATAAAGATTAATTTTGTTGCAGAAAGAAAGAAAAAGAAAAAAAAAATGAAGACTTAAAAAAACTTTATTAAATAGTGAAAATTGGTGATCAGAGCTGAGAGAGTGTAACGCAACATCAGACAGTGCCCACATGGTGCGGACATCGTGGCAGACAGTGCCTGCATGGTAACCAACAGTGCCCAGAGTGCCCGATAATGCCAAGCATGGCCTAGATAGCGCCATCTCTGCTCTATATCGAGCTGTGCTCAGAGGCAATATGGCGTCACCAGGCCCGACGGACCATTCTTCTTACAGTAATTATGGACTCTAGCAGTGACCTGAAGCCGAGCTACAACGCTGCCTTATGGAACCCAGCTGGTCATATACATTGGATTAAATTGACTTAGTAGGGGTAAATGTCATGGGAATAGTAGCATTTGGTAAGAACTGAAAAGACGGCCGGCTATTCAGTCAGACAGCCGGTCCCTTAAAGGAGAAGTCCAGGCTCTGACTTTTTTATCCAAAAAAGCCATGGAGGAGGTGGCTGAACATAACAACCTGCACCTACCTCCCCGGCTCCAGCGCAGGCCCCCCCCGGGTTGCAGGGACCCGGGTTGTGACATGTCAGGCCCGTTTAGCCAGTCAGCCAGTCATGACCAAGGTCCCCGCTGAAACCAGGGTAGGGGGAAGGAAGGTGGGCATACACATTAGCTAGATGGTGGGTACATCCACCGTTTTTGGTAGGGCTGCCTGACCACCTCATGTTATTGTGGGTATCGGGTGATAAGAGAAGATGGCTGTCCAAAGTGGGTGGCCAGCCTAATGATGGCAAAACTTTCTGAAAGGGAACATATCACCGAAATCTTTTACTAATTAGACTTAGACTCATACATGAAGTTTTGTTTTGTAATTTGTTTCTTTTGTACATCATTATGTGGACTGCCATCTTGCGATTTGTTTTATAGCAAGCCCCATGAAGATAGACAACAATAGACAAGACCTGCCCCATTGACCTGAATGGGTAACACTACTAGGCGCATTCCACAGGGGGGGGGGGAGGCTGAGCTGTGAAATTCATCTATTGTCTTCTCCATCTACTGGTGCCACATGATGCTGCAATGCTGTGCAGATCACTTTACAGCAGCCTCCTCCTTATCATCACAGACACAACAGGAAGTCTCAGCTTAGATTTATCCTCAGTGATGAGAATGAGAACTGCAAGATCTCAGGAGTATTCCATAATATAGAAAGATAAATGGAAAATAATAACCCAAAATTCTTTAAAAAGTTGTTTGTAACAGTAGGCTATTTGATCTTATGTGCTGTATTGCACTGTTTTTCAGGTTGTGGGTATTTTGGGTCAGACCCCGCTCACCTCTTTTTCATACGCATGACTTTTACAGTAATAACAATAACAATGTCTGCATTTTTTCTTGTTATTTTCTGAACCATTTTGATATTTTTAGGACAAGAAGTTAGCATTTTACATTCTTCTTATTTATTATTATTATTTTACATTATTATTACTTTGTCTCATTTTTATGGTATTTTTTCTCTTTCTTTTGTAGTGTAGGTAATTGGCTCAGGGCAGGCGCTACAACAGTAATTGGATGGTGGTTTATGGGGGCTATGTGGCCCTTGTAATTTTTGGTGGCCGGTCTTTGGTTGGTTAACTTGCTTATAAATTATTATTATTATTAGTCTTATCAGAAAGGGCGCCCTGGGCGGGCTGGAATCTGATTGTTCGGCATCCGATTACTCTAGTCCAGTGCTTCTCAAACTGTGAGGTGCCCCCTAGTTGTTGGTGAGGCGCCCCCTAGTTGTTGGTGAGGCGCCCCCTAGTTGTTGGTGAGGCTCCCCCTAGTTGTTGGTGAGGCGCCCCCTAGTTGTTGGTGAGGCGCCCCCTAGTTGTTGGTGAGGCGCCCCCTAGTTGTTGTGAGGCGCCCCCTAGTTGTTGGTGAGGCACCCCCTAGTTGTTGGTGAGGCCCAGCTGGGGAGCCAGTTTTCACAAGAGTAACTATGATCTGCACAGTCATTTTGCTGTTTGCAAAAATCTCCATTTTAACAACATTATTAATTTATTTTGTACTTGCTTTATTAGTATATAGAGCTTGGGAGATGGGTGACAGGCAGCCTGAGCACTATTTTCAGCTTTTAAATGGACTTTTACCACAGATGGTGAGGCCCCGGCATCCTCTTGGTCAGTCTGGTGAGGCCCCAGCATCCTCTTGGTCAGTCTGGTGAGGCCCCGGCATCCTCTTGGTCAGTCTGGTGAGGCCCCGGCATCCTCTTGGTCAGTCTGGTGAGGCCCCGGCATCCTCTTGGTCAGTCTGGTGAGGCCCCGGCATCCTCTTGGTCAGTCTGGTGAGGCCCAGCCATTGCCTTGGTCTTTTGGGTGAGGCTCCAGTAGAAAAAGTTTGAGAAGTGCTGTCTAGTCAATAGGTTTACTGGTAGTTGCAATGAATTGTGTTCGTTAACAATCCGGGAACCAGGAGATACGAGGATAAAATCATATATGGATAAACCTGTGAGCAGCCATGGCCGTACAGGAGATCAGTAGGAGCCCATAATGGTGTTGGCTTTTGCCATCCATCCATCCATCCATCTTATTCTGATGTTCTGTAGAACATATATAATGGGCAGCCTATATAATGGGGTCGGGGGCAGCAGAGAGGTTAAACCAGAGGAAGCAAATGTGTAAGAGGGCAGGAGGCGGTGGGATGAATTACAGCAGTGTTTAAGCTGGTATCACTGAAGATGAAAGTTCTGGGAGATTCCTTGTAGCTTTGGATGGTGACCTCCGAGGTGACAGAGATTACACAGCAAAATGGACTCTGAGAAATGTGAGCCCTGATGCGGCGGGGGACGGCATCATGGTGTCTCCATGGCCGGGGACGGGCTCAGACACCAGCCGGGTCACTGTCTCACATCTCCACATTTACATCTCTTAGTTGTGATCAGAGACTCGATGGGATGAGAGGCGAAGGTCAGATAACTTCAGGCAGAGGGGTCAAAAAGCCTGTGATGCGATAATCAACCCCACGCACAACTGGAAGTATCAGCTTTAAAGGGATAGGAACCTGCTGCTAAAAGGCCTCATTGTATAGGTGACTGCAGGGTCGTGGTAAGACAGAGGCTTGTGTAACCGAGCACTCTGCCAGTAACTACCTTATTATAAGACTGGCTTCACGCGTCTTATCCAGTCTAGTTGGGTTTTCTCAGGATATAGCCGTGGTCTCAGTGTCTAATCGGTTACTGCTAGAATGCCTGATAGACATAAACAACCTTCGCAGAATTCAAACGCCTAGCATGTGTCTGGAAAAGTTGGACATCCTAGGGCTGCCAGGAAAACATGGCCGATGGCTGTATCCATGTTCTCCGGGACTCCTGAGAGCTGCATCCAACCTCTCCAGCTTTGCGGAGTTAAACGAATTAAAAGTGTTTGGGTTTGATGAAGTTGCCAAACCTGAAATTAACCCGAAGTTCCCTCATCTCCACCGATAGTAGATATAAGGAAATAGACGGGGCATCCGGCACATTTTATGGCACGCTTGGATGACTGTAATAGATAACCATGTCGCCTCCATATTAGGTGGAGTGGCGCGGTACTGCACCTTCTTTCGAGCAGTCCCTGGCCATCACTGGATCTGGATCAGCTGATCTTCAGCGATCCTGGAAGCTGCAGTTAGATAAAGCTTACTTCTTTATACTAAGGGTCCTATTAGCGATTTCTAGATATTGTAGAGCAACTACAATATTACACAGCATGCTAGTGGTTAGTAACCATCCATACTATGATCCTTACTCCATCTGATCCCAGCAAAAGAGCCAACAATGTGGAATCACACGGAACTAATTAGGGCACAAATAATGAAAATCACCGCTCGTTGGTCGTTTGTTGCCGGCATTTACACAGAATAATTATCGTTTAAATTCAAACAATATAACGATTTTTTGCACTATAATCGTGTAATAGGGCCCTAAGACTTATGGAAAGCTTTACAACAATAACATCTGGTAGACTTGGCTGATAACAGCGAGGGCCCAGTCTTATAAGACAGGGAAGCACTCCCAGACTATAAAACACATGAGGATATCCATGGCCTAAGTCCACTTGCTGATACTTTTGTTTAGCCAAATGCAACAAAGAGGGAACAAACGTATATGTATACACAAGATAGATACCATTAGATCCAGGACCAGATACGGGTAATAGCACGAAGAAGACTGGTATGGAAATCAAGCTATTGTCTGCCCACCTTACATTCAGGGTATATGTATTTGGTACATGCCTCGCCATGGTGCTGTGACTTACTCCAGGCTGGTACATGTTCGTCTAACTTCTCTTGATCTATGGAATGGTATAGTAGTACCGCTTCCATTACTTCGTCGGTGATATCGACCAGATGAGCTACACCCTTGTCCCTTCAGCCAGCGCCCATTTACAGGAGGAAGACCCCCAGTTACCCACCAGATATTCAGAAGACGGGACTGTGCGTAAAGTCTTTCCCCTTGGTGCTTATTGCAGCTGGTTCATGTGGACACACCAAAGTCTTGTGTGGACACCGGGCTTACTGTGAATCTGCTGAGGTTGCGTTCTATCCCGATGGGAAGTGCTGGTATGACCTGGTACAAAAGCTGATGACCTGTTATTAGAGCTGTGCACGGCCACTTCCCTCACCCTACATGAGGCCTTCTCTATATAGATTTATCGCTCAGTCCTGGTCCCCATTGGATGTACTCGGCTCCCTGAGGGTCTGTATTTGTGTGCTTTGGAGGGATTGCCACCTGGACAGGAGGTCTGCGGAGAGGAATGTGTCCCGGGATTACATGGAAGCCGTCCTCAGCCCTTTGTTCTCCTCTTGTCTCTGAAACACAACCCAGCAGGATGGAGGACGATAAGAAGGACGGAACGGGGCCCGACCCTCCGCACACTGCTCCAGGACAACCAGCTATTGTTAGGCCCTCGCCCCATGAACTCTGCTCAGCTCCTGTTCTTGTTGTCATTTCTCCATTATTTATTTCCACAGAAAAGATTAAATCTATCAATATAAACAACCGATACAATGCAGCAATTCTCCGATCCCTCATGTTGTCACAGAGGAGACCTCCCATGATACTCACTGTTTTCATAACCTCGTGACAACTCTTGGATAGATGACCAAGGAATGTATGCACAGAAGCGGAGGCTGCGGGCCCTATTACCTATACTGCTCTCCTGGTTTATACAGGGGCACCTATAGGGCCCTATTACCTATACTGCTCTCCTGGTATATACAGGGGCACCTATAGGGCCCTATTACCTATACTTCTACTCTCTAGGTATATACAGGGGCACCTATAGGGCCCTATTACCTATACTGCTCTCCTGGTTTATACAGGGGCACCTATAGGGCCCTATTACCTATACTACCCTCCAGGTATATACAGGGGCACCTATAGGGCCCTATTACCTATACTTCTACTCTCTGGGTATATACAGGGGGACCTATAGGGCCCTATTACCTATACTACCCTCCAGGTATATACAGGGGCACCTATAGGGCCCTATTACCTATACTACTACTCTCTAGGTATATACAGGGGGACCTATAGGGCCCTATTACCTATACTGCTCTCCAGGTATATACAGGGGGACCTATAGGGCCCTATTACCTATACTACTACCTCCCGGGTATATACAGGGGCACCTATAGGGCCCTATTACCTATACTACTGCTCTCTGGGTATATACAGGGGACCTATAGGGCCCTATTACCTATACTACTACTCTCTAGGTATATACAGGGGACCTATAGGGCCCTATTACCTATACTACTACTCTCTAGGTATATACAGGGGGACCTATAGGGCCCTATTACCTATACTGCTCTCCTGGTATATACAGGGGCACCTATAGGGCCCTATTACCTATACTTCTACTCTCTAGGTATATACAGGGGCACCTATAGGGCCCTATTACCTATACTGCTCTCCTGGTTTATACAGGGGCACCTATAGGGCCCTATTACCTATACTACCCTCCAGGTATATACAGGGGCACCTATAGGGCCCTATTACCTATACTTCTACTCTCTGGGTATATACAGGGGGACCTATAGGGCCCTATTACCTATACTACTGCTCTCTAGGTATATACAGGGGCACCTATAGGGCCCTATTACCTATACTGCTCTCCTGGTATATACAGGGGCACCTATAGGGCCCTATTACCTATACTTCTACTCTCTAGGTATATACAGGGGGACCTATAGGGCCCTATTACCTATACTATCCAGGTATATACAGGGGGACCTATAGGGCCCTATTACCTATACTACTACCTCCCGGGTATATACAGGGGGACCTATAGGGCCCTATTACCTATACTACTGCTCTCTGGGTATATACAGGGAGACCTATAGGGCCCCATCACCTATACTACTACTCTCCTGGTATATACAGGGGCACCTATAGGGCCCTATTACCTATACTTCTACTCTCTAGGTATATACAGGGGGACCTATAGGGCCCTATTACCTATACTATCCAGGTATATACAGGGAGACCTATAGGGCCCTATTACCTATACTACTCTCCAGGTATATACAGGGGGACCTATAGGGCCCTATTACCTATACTACTCTCCAGGTATATACAGGGGGACCTATAGGGCCCTATTACCTTTACTACTGCTCTCCGGGTATATACAGGGGGACCTATAGGGCCCCATCACCTATACTACTGCTCTCTGGGTATATACAGGGGACCTATAGGGCCTCATCACCTATACTACTGCTCTCCGGGTATATACAGGGGGACCTATAGGGCCCCATCACCCATACTTCTACCTCCCGGGTATATACAGGGGGACCTATAGGGCCCCATCACCTATACTACTACTCTCCGGGTATATACAGGGGGACCTATAGGGCCCCATCACCTATACTACTACTCTCCGGGTATATACAGGGGGACCTCTAGGGCCCCATCACCTATACTTCTACCTCCCGGGTATATAGAGGGGGACCTATAGGGCCCCATCACCTATACTTCTACCTCCCGGGTATATACAGGGGGACCTATAGGGCCCCATCACCTATACTTCTACCTCCCGGGTATATACAGGGGGACCTATAGGGCCCCATCACCTATACTTCTACCTCCCGGGTATATACAGGGGGACCTATAGGGCCCCATCACCTATACTTCTACCTCAGGGTATATACAGGGGGACCTATAGGGCCCCATCACCTATACTTCTACCTCCCGGGTATATAGAGGGGGACCTATAGGGCCCCATCACCTATACTTCTACCTCCCGGGTATATAGAGGGGACCTATAGGGCCCCATCACCTATACTTCTACCTCCCGGGTATATACAGGGGGACCTATAGGGCCCCATCACCTATACTTCTACCTCCCGGGTATATAGAGGGGGACCTATAGGGCCCCATCACCTATACTTCTACCTCAGGGTATATACAGGGGGACCTATAGGGCCCCATCACCTATACTTCTACCTCCCGGGTATATAGAGGGGGACCTATAGGGCCCCATGTACCACCCGTTGTAGGGGTCAGGATGCTCTATCCTCTGTATAGCCTTCCATCCTGTAGGTGTCTTCTCTGCAGACGTGACGCTTCACAATCTCTGGTTTTGTCCTTTGTGGTTTATTTTGCTATTAGTTTTATGTGATTCTCTTGGCGGCAGCCTCGGCTTTACTGCTCCAAGTGTGAACTGTGACCTGTCTGCTTGTTATTGGAACTTGTTACATATGTGTGGTTGTTACCGACCTGATGAAGTACACAGTATGGCAGAAACGCCTCGGCCCTCAGTAAACCTTTACGCTCATATCTCCTGCATCCTGATCGCAGTCAGCTACCAATCCTGCTACCGCCACATGGGGAGGTCATTGCCCATCAGTGACAACACTGCATGGTTCTGTGTAGTCCTGCATAATCCTGCACAGTTCTGCGTTGTCCTGTATAGTCCTACATGGTTCTTTGTAGTCGTTTATAGTCCTACATAGGCCTGTGTAGTTTTTCGTGGTCACGTTTAGTCCTGCATAGTCCTGCGTAGTTCTGTTTAGTCCTATATAGTCCTAAGTGATTCTGTATAGTTCTATATAGTTCTAGTCCTATATAGTTCTACATAGGCCTGTGTAGTCCTACGTGGTCCTGCATAGTTCTGTGTAGTCCTATATAGTCTTACATAAGTCTGTATAGTCCTATGTGGTTCTGTGTAGTCCTATATAGTTCTAAGTGGTCTGTAAAGTTCTGTGTAGTCCTCTATGGTTTTACATAGGCCTGTATAGTCCTGGGTAGTTCTGCATAGTCCTATAGAGTCTTACATAGGGGTGCGTTGTCCTACGTAGTCCTGTGTAGTCCTGTATAGTCATGTTCAGTCCTGCGCAGTCCTGTGTTGTCCTGTATAGTCCTGGGTAGTTCTGCATAGTCCTATATAGTCTTACATAGGCCTGTATAGTCCTTAGTGGTCCTGTGTAGTCCTGTATAGTCATGTTCAGTCCTGCGCAGTCCTGTATAGTCCTGGGTAGTTCTGCATAGTCCTATATAGTCTTACATAGGCCTGTATAGTCCTCATTGGTCCTGTGTAGTCCTGTATAGTCATGTTTAGTCGTCCGTAGTCTTGCATTGTCCTGCGCAGTTCTGCTTGGTCCTATATATTCTTAGATAAGCCTGTATAGTCCTACATGGTCCTGTATAGTCCTTTTCCTCTGACCCTTGATGACACGTATGACTGTACATATGGATATATATATATATAGGTCAGCAAGATACATGACGTGAAGAGAGTTGTAGAGTGTCCCGGCCGAGTGCTCGGTAACAGAGGGTCTTACAGTATTTGCCCACCAGTCCTTTATTATAATTCTGGAGGCGAGCAGGCCGGGCCCCGCTGTTTATTTCCCTTGGCTTCTGTCAGTCACTGAAGGGGTTTTATTTCATGATATGGATCCTGGAGGCCTGTGATGCGTGGCAGGAAGGAACAGCAGGAACAAAGGCCGACCACACAACTCCCCCATCGCTCCTCTGTCCCAAACTGGATGTTTACATTACGGATAGAAATCGCCCGGCCGTGGAAACCTATAAGACAAGTCCGTTCTTTTACAAGGCAAAAGCAAGAGGCTGTGGGACAAATTGTTTCCTGCAGAGAGGGACGTGTGAAAACAATTTTCTTGTTGAAATAGACCATATACACTCGTCTGCGGCCAACTCCAGGCAAAGAGAACGCTTTTCAGTCTGATTTTCACAGGCTTGTTTTAATGTCAAATTAAGCTGTACTTGTGAGGCCACCAGAGCTGAACATTCTCCATCCTGACACGTCCCTCGCACATGAGCTGAACGTTCTCCATCCTGACGCGTCCCTCACATAGGAGCCGAACGTTCTCCATCCTGACGCGTCCCTCACATAGGAGCTGAACGTTCTCCATCCTGACGCGTCCCTCACACATGAGCTGAACGTTCTCCATCCTGACACGTCCCTCACACATGAGCTGAACGTTCTCCATCCTGACGCGTCCCTCACACTTGAGCTGAACGTTCTCCATCCTGACGCGTCCCTCACATAGGAGCTGAACATTCTCCATCCTGACGGGTCCCTCACACTTGAGCTGAACGTTCTCCATCCTGACACGTCCCTCACATAAGAGCTGAACGTTCTTCATTCTGACACGTCCCTCACATAGGAGCCGAACGTTCTCCATCCTGACACGTCCCTCACACATAAGCTGAATGTTCTCCATCCTGACACATCCCTCGCACATGAGCTGAACGTTCTCCATCCTGACACGTCCCTCACACATGAGCTGAATGTTCTCCATCCTGACGCGTCCCTCACACATGAGCTGAATGTTCTCCATCCTGACACGTCCCTCACACATGAGCTGAAAGTTCTCCATCCTGACACGTCCCTCACACATGAGCTGAATGTTCTCCATCCTGACACGTTGTCATGGCCACGGCGGCGTCCCGTGCTCCGGGCCACCGCCGCGACCGCCCTCTATCCCACGCAGCTGCCTGTGCAGGGACCCGGCGCTGCGGTCTGTTCGGCCCCGGGGGGCGCCTCACCTCGTCCCGCTCCGGTCTCCGTCTGTGCCGGCCGGCGCGCGCGTCGGCTGTCTCAGATTTAAAGGGCCAGTCCGTCCCTAATTGGTAGTTGCACCCAATCACTCCCTATAAATCCCAGCATGCCCTGTCCCTCGTGTTCGAGCCTCTACATGCTTCCCATAGCGTTTGGCCCAGCTCCCTGTTGTTCCTGACCTTAGTCCTTGTCCCTTGTTCCTGTCTTCAGTCCTTGTCCCTAGTCCTTGCCCGCTGCCTTCCCATTGTCATTATCAGCCTATTGGAGGGTAGAGCTCTGGCCTGGGCCACGCCACTATGGGACCGTAATGATCCGGTTGCTGCCAATCTCCGAATCTTCCTGGACGAGTTCCGCTCTGTCTTTGAGGAACCTGCCCGTGCGTCTTCGGCTGAGACTGCTCTCCTCAATTTATCCCAAGGGACTTCCTCCGTTGGTGATTACGCCATCCAGTTCCGCACCCTGGCTGCGGAACTAGACTGGAATGAGACCGCTCTGATTGCCACCTTTAAAAAGGGCCTGTCCAGTCAAGTGAAGGATGTGCTCGCTGCCCGAGACCTGCCTACCTCTTTGAACGAACTCATCCTACTGGCTACCAGAGTCTACACCAGGTTTTCCGAGAGAGAGGAGGAGGTCCGGCAAGAACGGCGTCTGAGTCTGCCCCGTCGCCATCCTCGGCTGGCACCGGTGTTCCAGAATCCCGTTGCTCCCATGTCCCAGTCGTCTCCAGAGGTTCCTATGCAGGTGAAACGTGCTCACCTGACAACTGATGAGAGGACTCGTCGACTGAACCTGAATCTCTGCCTCTATTGCGGTGGCGCTGATCACTATCGGCAGAGATGTCCCCAACGTCCTCAGCGTCCGGGAAACGCTCGCACCTAGGTCCGGTGGGAGAGGCCTCCCTAGGTGTGAATGCCACCTCTCCAAGGTTGACTATGCCAGTCTCCATCCAGACACCCTCTGGGCAAGTTCGTCAGACCACTGCCCTCATCGACTCTGGCGCTGCTGGCAGTTTCATTTCTGCTTCCTTGGTCCAAAGATGGCGGCTACCCGTGATCACGCAAGCCCAATCCCGGTCTATCTCTTCGGTCACGGGCGAGATTCTTAACGAAGCGGTACACTGCCAGACTGTACCCCTTATCCTCCAGGTGGGCGCTTTACATCAGGAGAAGATCTCCTTCTACGTCTTGCGCCATTCTTCTTCTAACATCCTGCTGGGTCTTCCTTGGCTGCAATTACATACCCCTAAGCTTGACTGGAGAACTGGGGAGGTTCTCAGTTGGGACAAGGACTGTCCAAATAGGTGCCTGAGGTCTCCTCAACCCAAATGTTCTACGAGGTCACCTGTTTACGCCAAGCCTCTGTCTGGACTACCGGAGGATTACCAAGACTTTCTTGATGTCTTCTCGGCTAAGGAGGCGGACTCCCTACCACCTCATCGGCCCTATGATTGCCCTATAGACCTTCTTCCAGGAACTTCTCCTCCACGGGGTCGAGTATATCCCCTCTCTGTGCCCGAGACTGAAGCCATGTCCTCCTACATCCGGGAGAACTTACAGAAGGGCTTCATTCGTAAATCCACGTCTCCCGCTGGCGCCGGATTTTTCTTCGTGCAGAAGAAGGACGGTTCCCTCCACCCATGCATTGACTACCGGGGCTTAAATAAGGTGACTGTCAAGAACCGTTATCCTCTTCCGCTAATCCCCGAACTATTCGACCGCCTTCGTGGAGCTAGGATCTTCTCCAAGCTGGATCTCAGGGGAGCGTATAACTTGATCCGTATTCGTGAAGGAGACGAATGGAAGACCGCTTTCAACACCAGGGATGGGCACTACGAATATCTGGTCATGCCATTCGGCCTATGCAATGCCCCAGCGGTCTTCCAGGAATTCGTGAACAATATCTTCCGAGACCTCCTCTATGTCTGCGTCATTGTCTATCTTGACGACATTTTGGTCTTCTCCCCTGACCAGCAGACTCATGTGGCACAAGTGCGACAGGTCCTGCGAAGACTACGGGCCAATCATCTGTACGCCAAGCTAGAGAAGTGCGTTTTCCATCAGCACAATCTTCCGTTTCTTGGCTATATCATCTCCGACCAGGGTCTACAGATGGATCCGGCCAAGCTCTCCGCTGTCCTCCAGTGGCCACGCCCTGTGGGACTTAGAGCTATCCAACGTTTCCTTGGATTCGCCAACTATTATCGGCAATTCATCCCTCACTTCTCGACCCTGGTCGCACCCATAGTGGCTCTCACCAAGAAGAAGGCGGATCCCAGACGTTGGCCTCCTGAGGCCGAACAAGCCTTCAATAGCCTAAAGTCTGCCTTTGCCTCTGCTCCTGCTCTAGTCTGTCCGGATGTCACCAGGCCGTTTTCGCTTGAAGTCGATGCATCTTCTGTGGGCGCAGGAGCCGTCCTCTCACAAAGGGACAGATCAGGCAAGACCAGAACCTGCGGGTTCTTTTCTAAGACTTTCTCCCCTGCCGAGAGGAACTATACGATTGGGGACCGTGAGCTCCTGGCTATCATGTTGGCACTGGAGGAGTGGCGTCATCTCCTAGAGGGGGCTAAACATCCCGTTAACATCTACATGGACCACAAGAACCTCCTCTACCTCCAATCGGCTCAATGCCTCAATCCCCGGCAGGCCAGGTGGTCTCTCTTCTTCTCTCGGTTCAACTATACGATTCATTTCCGTCCAGCCGAGAAGAATATAAAAACCGATGCATTATCCCGAGCATCTGATGTCATGGGGCAAGAGGAATCTCCTCGTCATATAATACCTCCCGATCGCCTAGTACCAGTTGCCACTTCTGCTCTGCAGAGGCTGCCTCCCGGTAAGACCTATGTGCGCCCCGCACTCTGAAAACGTATCTTGAAGTGGGGGCATTCCTCTTTGGTGGCCGGCCATCCAGGAGCTCT